>OY728131.1:1069242761-1069842761 GCA_963277665.1 Viscum album
AAAGCATTCTTACCTTAAATTTGTCAAAAAGGTCAAAAAATACATTGTTTGGAAAACGACGGTAAGATTCCTTTCAAAAACGTATAAGGGTATAAATTACTTTAACCCATTTTCCATTTAATAGTAAAAAAAATTTGAAAGACATTTTTAAGAAACAAGGATGTGGATGATAACGAGGTCCCAGTAGATAATTATGTATAAACAACCTTGGATAATGAAGAGGTTGTGAAGTAAACCCTTATCTTTTACTTTTCCTTGGTTGGGGTAGGTTAACCTCCTGTATAATGGTTAAATAATTGTTATTAAATTATACAATAATCATATACATTCATATGATATCATATATGATCTTTTAACATTGCTTTGTTAACAATATCTTAGATTTATCGTTGTTTCGGGTGTTAACTTACTCATTTTCTTTTATATGTTTTGTTACGTAAGTCGTGTTTTTCATGGATAGGTTGTATCTTATTCATATACAGAATGATATCATGTCCTTAAACATTATTTTTAAATCATCAAATGATAATTATACTTGAATGGATACGACGGAGAATGAATCTCATCGCGTTCGTGGAGACGGTAGTCCGTACGTACGCACGAGCGACAATATCATTATTTTGATATTAAAATAATATATAATTGGATAGTATATCATATATACAGAATCATTATCATGTTATATTTATTATTTACATGAATTACATATCATTATTATACCCATCTAAATAATAATATATTGAATAACAATTACACCACGACGTGGAGACGATAAGCCGTACGTACGCACGTATGGTGACATGTCATTCAAATGATGGGTAGAATACTGAATATGGTTGTTACATATTTATAATAACATCACAGTATATAGAAGATACTGGAGTTATAATTTTAGAATTGAAATAATAAACAAAGAGGGAGTGGAAGAAGAAAGAAACTTGAAAGAGGGTGATGAAAATGTTACCTCTTCTTCGGGTTCTTCCTTTTGATTTGATCAAAAGGACTCCTTAGGATGGCTTTATGACTAAAGTAAAGCTTCTAGGATTAAGGGAGAGAAGTTGGGAGAGTATTTGGGTAAAGGTTGGCCGAACCAAAAGGCCTGGAAGTGTGAATAAGGTGGTAGAGGTGGGGGCCTTTTATAAGAGGAGAGGAGGGGCTCTTTTGGAAAGATTGAAATGTTACATTATTATACAATTTTTTCGGATTCTAAAGGTCCCACACTTATATAATTCGTGGATAAGGTGATAAGGGTTCTAAATCTCTTCATCCAATAGGATTTGGACAAGTGTATGCCTTGTATTTTGCATTATCTTCTCATTTTATTTAAATCATTAAATAATGAGGTCATCGCCACATCATAATGATGTCATAAATAATTTAATTTATTTAATGTCTAAAAATTATAAAAAAAATACTATGATGTAGGAAATATTTTTATATTTCTAATGAATATTTATAATCAAAATTTGTACTTGTGTAACCCCACGTAAAAATTGATTTAGTAAAACATTTTATGTTTGTGTCATTTTTTTACTTTAACATTAAATAAAAGGTGTTTATGTCATTTTCTAACTAAAGTGGCTCCATGGGGTCCCCAAGTTGACCCATGGGTTGTATTGGTCGGCCATGACTCATCCAATAGGAGTAGGACAAGTGTCATGCTCATCTCATATTATAAAAACATTATTTGTACCTTAAACTACACTAATTACCTCTAATCGCGATTAAGAACTTAAAAGATACTATTCACCAAAAAATTATTTTAATCTCATTGAACCACATTTTACTTCTTAATGACAACCATGTATGTCGTATTTTTGAAAATAAAATCACAGAATTGGTAATATTTCATTTAAACGAAAAATCAGTTATTTAACTACCACTTAGTGGTTTCACTATTCATCAAAAATTGAAGTTTTTCAGAACAATGCCAAAATATCACCTTAAGCTATAATTGATATTCCGAATTCAAAAATGATGTCTATTTTACAAAATTCCAAACATATAAGTTGCATTAATTAATTTTATAATTAATTCCCGCTGTCACAACAAATAGCGTGTTTTTAAGAAACAATTTATATCAAAAGATTGGCAATTGTTTATGTCCAATTTCAATGTTAAATTAATTGTAATCACCACCATTGGATAAAATGGTAAAAATATATTCTAATTATACTTTAAAACCACTAAATAGTATAATTTATCACAATAAATTATTTTGATTAAAAAGTTGTTTTAAGTATCTTTCACTATTCATAAAAAAATTGGAAGTTCTCAGAAAGTTACAAAAAAATCAACTTAGGATAATTTCGATATTACGAATTCAAAAATGAAGTCCATTTCTAAATATAAAATTTCTATAATTTTAAAAAGTGGTTATTACTATTCATAACGGCTACTTTGATTAGTCGCGGTGTTTTAGAACTCGAAGTTGCGTATAATGCAAGCTATTGCATTATTGAATGAGAAGCGTATCGTGGAAGCTCGGGGTGTTACATTCTCTCCTCCTTCAATAAATTGCGTCCTCGCAATTTGAAATTTTTCTTTGATAATAAAAGGTTGAAAAGAGAAAATACCTTTGAGGAAAACCCACATCGGAAATAAGGTTAATAAATATATAACATTAAAAGAAAGCAAGATAAGTACAAAGGTCACCCGATATAGCCCATTCTAGGATTCTATGAAAATATGGATATGGAAGAAAAACAAACCATCAAGGTCTGATGGAGAGTTATAGAAAACAGGATTAGGAGAAAGTTTAACCACAATAAAATCACAAACTTGTGATTGGTTAAACGGTCATTGAATCCCCAGTTGGAAAAGTTAACCGACAACATTTTTGTTTTAAGTTACCTTTTATAAAGTTAAAGAATTTATTTAGGAGATTTACTAAGAACGTAAGGGAAGATAAATACTTGTCATGTAGACTTTCATTCTTTAATAAATTTTTACCAAAAACCCATCTTTCACTCTAAAAGGTAATAGAACTCAAAAATATTCTATTTATCCTAATTCTATAAGGTTACAAATATTAACACATGCCATTTAGATTAGTAAAACGATTTTGTAATAACCAGGGACTTATTGTAGGCTAGTGGTAGGAAATAAAGGCCTGTCGCACTACGGTTGTGGGTTCTATTCCTGCAGCTTTGTCCGACGCGACGGGTTATGCCCCACCCTGCAGGTTTTCCTTTTCCTAAAAATATAGTACTATACTATTCCAAAAATAATCTTCATAAATGTTTTAACCTTAAACAATACTATCCAAAGATCAACTTAATCCACTCCAACCTTTATAGTTATCCAAAATACCTCCGTCCAGACTTTCTCTAAAAGGTCTCTTAATTCCAAAATCAATTTATCAGATTCCCCAAACAAAGTAAAGTTTCTCTTATTGCCACATACTAAAAATATGATTAACTTCATCATATTAAAACCTTACTGAAATCAACAAGTACTGCAGTAAAATCCTTATATATATATATCACATTATTCTAATAACTGAAATATAATCCATCAGTCCAAAAGCACCAATAAATTAGTTATTCTGCTTCAACTGTAGTAACAGCATAAGATTGTCCTTGATCCCTTGGCCTTTTTTGAGGTATGTTTCCCTGATGCTTAGTACATTCATTTGCATAATGACCCATTTCTCTACAATTATAGCATTCAACTTTGATAGCCTCTTTCTTTCCCTTGCAATCACGAGCCTGGTGACCCTTTTCTCCACATTTACAACAAACTCCCATTCCTTTTAGGCAAGTACCAGGGTGATTCTTCCCACAATTATCACATAATAGAAAATCCTTCTTTCCCCTTTTCCCTTTATCTGTCTCTTGTTCCACCGTTCTCTTCTTATCTTGCTTTACTTTGTTGTCATAAGACTTAGAGAATTCCTTTTCTGTCTTGATAGCACACAAGACAATATCTTCGTATGATGAGAAGGTTTGTGATACTAAAGCTCAATGAATAAATGGTTTTAACCCATCAAAGAAATGATAAATATTACTTCTTGGGTTATGTATATAATCGGAATCATGCCTCGCTAACCTTGTAAAGTTAGCCTCATACTTTGCGACATTCTCATCCTCCTTCTGCCTCAAACTCAGAAATTGCCTTTCCATATCTGCTCGATGGTCACGAGGAAAATATTTTTCTAAGAAAAGCTCTTTGAACTCCCTCCATTCCATATTCGATACGTAATCATCTTCCTTTGTGTTTTGAATCAGCGACCACCACTGATCGGCATCTCCAGTGAGGCGGTAAACTGCCATGACAACCTTCTCCCTTTCACTACTCCCCAAGGCATGGAATATTTTCTCTAAGGAATTTATCCATTGCTCAGCTACTATAGGATTTTTACTCCCATTGAAGGTTGGTGGTTGTTGCCTCATGAAACGGTCTAGCATTGATCCTCCATGTTGCGGATCAGGGTGCTCCATACGAGTAAGGTTATTATTCATAACCTGCGTGAGTTCTCCCAGTACGGTGAGAAGCAGATCAGCACCAGTTGTATCACTAGCTCCACCATAATTATCTTGAGCAGGAGGGAAATCCCTACACGGAGTGCGTGCATTGATACGGTTTCCATTCCTTCCACTAGGTGCCATTTCTAAACAATGTCATAAACTAGATTAGTTTATGAAATAAAATACATAATTCCATATTTGTAAAATACATTACATAAATTGAACTATTTATGGATATAATCCATAATCATAAAAATAAATGTTTCCTTTGAGGAATTATATACTCATAACCCTTCATAGTGGTTTGTAAAAAAATTGAGAATTATCCAAAGCATATCCCCTGGGAGTGTCGTAACCAAGAGTGCAGCAAGGCCCGTTGTCGTGCACCAGTTCCCGTTCGAGTCTAGCTCAAAGCGGTGTTTTTGGGTTTTACCCCTAGGTACATCTGTGCCAGATCCGCCTCTACCTGCTCGTATCCAGACAGGGATGTATTTCTTGGAAAACTCATAACATCTCTATAATACCAAAATTCTAGGAAGTTCTTCTATACTAATCCTCAAAGTCTATCTTTGGGCTATGTTCTCTAATCAGAGTTTATCTAAATCTAGCTTCCAAGGTTAGTACTAAACTGCCTCTGATACCAACTGTAACGCCCCGACCCCAGCTACCCAGAGTTGGTGCATTACTTCGTAACATTGGCATGATCGCAAAAGATCAAGTCTCGAAAGACCGATTAGTTTAGTAGCCTTGGAAACACTAGATACATTCGTAAACGTTACATTACATCATAAAGTGAAAAACTACAATAACAAAGTCTCCATAGTCCACACTCATATCCACTTCTAACTATCCCTGCAGGTCATTCATAAAATACTTCTTCACATCCTGGAAAAATATTAAAACATTGAAAGGGGTGAGCTCAGATGCTCAGTAAGGTTAACAATATAGCGGAAGCTTTCATAAATAAACATTAACATTTAAGGCAATGTATAACTAAAACAAAAGCCTTTTAAACTTGAACTTCAACATAATATGGAAAAAGTAAAATGAGATAATTCCATTCAATTCTTCACATGGATATTCTATTGGTCGAATAATCACATGAAAAATCAATAACCACTTTCATAATGAGGGAATGTATAATGCCATACATTCTGAAACATTTTGTCAAGGCCTTGGCCAAGACGTCTAAAATGATTAAGGCCTCGGCCAAAACCATAAATCAAATTGGGAAAGGGCCTCGGCCAATTCCACGTCTAGTTGTCTCATGAGACCTACCGATGCATCGAGGAGCTATAGCGGGCTCCACCCGTCACATATTAAGTCCAATACATTCCTCATATGAATAGGTTTAAACATAACATAAATATTCGTATTAAAACTAGCATACGAAATGTCAAACATTTCTCCATAAACTATGGATGGTATAAAATAACACATCCACAGTCAAATATTTCACAAAATGTTCAATGGAAGTTTTGTATCATAAATCAATTTCAATTAAACATAAAACCCATCAAAGGATGTTGACATGGATGAAATCAAAGCTATTTGAGAGAAATATCTCTCCTTTTTGAAATCATTTAAAAGTCCCATAATTATAAAATAATACATTTACTTAGAAAATATTCTTATAAGCTTGTTAGGGAAGCTTCGACGAAGTTATAATGGCGGAAAATAGCCGCACCCGCCGTATAAGTAAAAAAAAACATTCTTACCTTAAATTTGTCAAAAAGGTCAAAAAGTACATTGTTTGGAAAACGACGGTAAGATTCCTTTCAAAAACGTATAAGTGTATAAATGACTTTAACCCATTTCCCATTTAATAGTAATAATGTTTTCAAAGACATTTTTAAGAAACATGGATGTGGATGATAACGAGGTCCCAGTAGATAATTATGTATAAACAACCTTGGATAATGAAGAGGTTGTGAAGTAAACACTTACCTTGTACTTTTCCTTGGTTGGGGTAGGTTAACCTCCTGTATAATTGTGAAGTAATTGTTATTAAATTATACAAGAATCATATACATTCATATGATATCATATATGATCTTTTAACATTGCTTTGTTAACAATATCTTAGATTTATCGTTGTTTCGGGTGTTAACTTACTCATTTTCTTTTATATGTTTTGTTACGTAAGTTGTGTTTTTCATGGATAGTTTGTATCTTATTCATATCCAGAATGATATCATGTCCTTAAACATTATTTTTAAATCATCAAATTATAATTATACTTGAATGGATACGACGGAGAATGAATCTCATCGCGTTCGTGGAGACGGTAGTCCGTACGTACGCACGAGCGACAATATCATTATTTTGATATTAAAATAATATATAATTGGATAGTATATCATATATAAATAATCATTATCATGTTATATTTATTATTTACATGAATTACATATCATTATTAAACCCATCTAAATAATAATATATTGAATAACAATTACACCACGACGTGGAGACGGTAAGCCGTACGTACGCACGTATGGTGACATGTCATTCAAATGATGGGTAGAATACTGAATATGGTTGTTCCATATTTATAATAACATCACAGTATATAGAAGATACTGGAGTTATAATTTTAGAATTGAAATAATAAACAAAGAGGGAGTGGAAGAAGAAAGAAACTTGAAAGAGGGTGATGAAAATGTTACCTCTTCTTCTGGTTCTTCCTTTTGAATTGATCAAAAGGACTCCATAGGATGGCTTTCTGACTAAAGTAAAGATTCTAGGATGAAGGGAGAGAAGTTGGGAGAGTATTTGGGCAGAGGTTGGCCGAACCAAAAGGCATGGAAGTGTGAATAAGGTGGTAGATGTGGGGGCCTTTTATAAGAGGAGAGGAGGGGCTCTTTTGGAAAGATTGAAATGTTACATTATTATACAATTCATTTCGGATTCTAAAGGTCCCACACTTATATAATTCGTGGATAAGGTGATAAGGGTTTTAAATCTCTTCATCCAATAGGATTTGGACAAGTTTATTCCTTGGATTTTGCATTATCGTCTCATTTTATTTAAATCGTTAAATAATGAGGTCATCGCCACATCATAATGATGTCATAAATAATTTAATTTATTTAATGTCTAAAAATTATAAAAAAATACTATGATGTAGGAAATATTTTTATCTTTCTAATGAATATTTATAATCAAAATTTGGACTTGTGTAACCCCACGTAAAAATTGTTTTAGTAAAACATTTTATGTTTGTGTCATTTTTTTACTTTAACATTAAATAAAAGGTGTTTATGTCATTTTCTAACTAAAGTGGCTCCATGGGGTCCCCAAGTTGACCCATGGGTTGTCTTGGTCAACCATGACTCATCCAATAGGAGTAGGACAAGTTTCATGCTCATCTCATATTATAAAAACATTATTTGTACCTTAAACTACACTAATTACCTCTAATCGCGATTAAGAACTTAAAAGTTACTATTCACCAAAAAATTATTTTAATCTCATTGAACCACATTTTACTTCTTAATGACAACCATGTATGTCGGATTTTTGAAAATAAAATCACATAAGTGGTAATATTTCATTTAAATGAAAAATCAGTTATTTAACTACCACTTAGTGGTTTCACTATTCATCAAAAATTGAAGTTTTTCAGAACAATGCCAAAATTTCACCTTAAGCTATAATTGATATTCCGAATTCAAAAATGATGTCTATTTTACAAAATTACAAACATATAAGTTGCATTAATTAATTTTATAATTAATTCCCGCTGTCACAACAAATAGCGTGTTTTTAAGAAACAATTTATATCAAAAGATTGGCAATTGTTTATGTCCAATTTCAATGTTAAATTAATTCTAATGACCACCATTGGATAAAATGGTAAAAATATATTCTAATTATACTTTAAAACCACTAAATAGTATAATTTATCACAATAAATTATTTTGATTAAAAAGTTGTTTTAAGTATCTTTCACTATTCATAAAAAAATTGGAAGTTCTCAGAAAGTTACAAAAAATTCAACTTAGGATAATTTCGATATTACGAATTCAAAAATGAAGTCCATTTCGAAATATAAAATTTCTATAATTTTAAAAAGTGGTTATTACTATTCATAATGGCTACTTTGATTAGTCGCGGTGTTTTAGAACTCGAAGTTGCGTATAATGCAAGCTATTGCATTATTGAATGAGAAGCGTATCGTGGAAGCTCGGGGTGTTACATATATTCAATAACACATTGAGGTAGTTTTCCTAAAAAGGTTGAATAAATACCGAAATGGTTCTCATATTAGAAATATTTGGGAACTATTGATTTCAAAATGTGGGTTTTACCCTAGGGGTGACATAACCTTTGTTAGTGTGGGGTGTGTGTGAAAAATACATCATGGTTATAAATGAATAAAATTAATTAATTAATTAATTTTTTTATTTTCATACAATGGCCAAAATCCCCTACAATAATATGGTTTTGTTATTTTTTTCTCAAGGATGTCCATTGAAACCCTGGAGACCTTAGACAACAGATGGAGAGAATTCATGATGAATGATGATGGATCTGGACCGGATTGAGGATTGTTGTGACAACAGAGTTCCTGGATCTTATCAACAATGACAATGAAGAACCATTATTGATGAATGATTGATCCATACTCATGGAAGAATGTTGATTTTTTTCATTCCATTATTTAATCCTAGATGAATACATATCAATTACAGGAACAGAATTGATACACGCATCATCGGTAGGTTTAATTTAATGGAATTTTATTTTGTTCGTTGAGTTTTATTCCTCTCCGTTCATCTATCTCTAAGACACCTGATCAAGGTATAAAGAACAAGGTATGAGGTTTTTTCCTCACTTTCATGTAATATGAACTTCTCCCCCATTTCTATATTCGATCATAAATTGTATTTTCCTTGGCCAATAGTTTGACCAATACTTGGTATTCTTTCATTCTACGACCATTCACTAGTGCAACAGATTGGTGTCGTGGGTATGGATCATGATAGAGGTTTCATTAATGGAATTGATGAATATGGTGGACTGATTGATGGAAAACCAGGATAAATCTTGATTTCTTCATTTTTCATGAGTAATGTATGACACAACTATGGATGGTGTGAGTGAACATTTCCCAACAGGATGTGAACCTCGGATCTACGTTCTCCGGTGATGAGTAGATTGAACAACCTCAGAATTGTAGAACTTGGTGAGGATGGTGGTTATACATACATGGTGGAACAACCATAAGGTCTATAAAATCCCACATTACATGGGATTTAATGAAGTATTACACACTATGTGGGACCCCCCATGTAAAGTGATAGGGTTTCCATGGGGAGAAAAATATTCGCACGTCATGTCACCCTATCACACACTGTGTGACCCGTGATGGCGGATCGACCTGTATCTTGGGGGATAAAAAGAGATAGGTTGGACAGGATACAAAGACATGGCCACCTATACAAAATTTGGTACATGGGATGGCTGAAGTACACGGACATGGCCAGAGTACATGGACACGGTCTGGTGTACATGGGGATGGCTAGGCGACACAAGCAGGTTTCAAGAGACCTTGACACATTGTATTTTTCACTCACACACTTTTTTGTAGTTTTATATGTCGTGTGAAGAGTTACCACCCAGGAAGACTTATTGATATATGGAAACTCCAGTTACCCCTAGTATACAACTTTAAATGGTGTTTATATCCCATCGTTTCTTTAGAATAGACCAATTTTGGTTGAGTTTTTTCCCTTAGCCCATTCCCTTGATGGTATGGTGTGGAATTACATCCACATTATAGTAATGAGATCCCCTGTAGAGGATGATTATTATAAAGAGTTTGTGGTGTACCTCCATGAGACTAGAGTTTGGTCCTTTATCATCTTTATACCCTAGGTGGAGTTTATTGAATTAGCCTAACCTCCTTGAGTTGGGTGTTGATCCTTCATATAGCAGTCCATATCGATAGGGTTTGTGGAATCATTATCATATGATCCCTTTCATAGCAGGTTTATCTAGATAGGGTTTTTTTGTCCCATAATGATTATTAGTGTGAGACCATATCTATGTATTAGGGTATTCTAAGACTAGTGATATTTCATAAGTGGGGTACAATGATCTTGACCTCTTCGATGACTGTATCTAGTGATTTCTAGGCTCATGGAGTGGATTATTCTGGAATGATCATTTCTTCACGAAAAATCCTCTATGTATAAATTGGTTGTGTCTCCTAGAGGCATGATGTCCTTATTGAGTACATCCTGGTGTTTTTTGTTATTCATTGATTGTTATATCCAAGTATTGAGCTGAATATACTTGATGGTTCATGTTTAGTGTTTTTGTAGAGAGATAATAGGTATTTTTATACTCATACATTCGTTGGATTTGCCTTCACGTGTCATGTATTATGCAGACAATAGGCCTTTAGATAGTGTCCTTGGCAGTCATGGAGTTAGTAGAGTGTAGCTTGAACTTTTCAGACCGAGGTTTTTTCCAAGAGATTTCATTTGATCTTAGTCTTCACCCATATATTAGTTTGGACTCTTTACATTTTTTGATTGGGATTTTATTTGTCCCCTTTTTTCTTTCCATACCTTACTATCATACTCTGGTTGTAGAATTGTACATTTATTCATCCATTTATTTTAGTTGTTTTACATTTCATAATTTTGTGGACTTAGAGATGTGGGTTTCTATGTGTGTAAAGGTTCATTAGGATAATACATTCAATTTTGTGGGTTATGCTGACTCAGTTTTGGCCACTATCTTAAGGGCAATTGGATGTGGGCTTTGGGTAGTCATGGGTTGGACCCTGATGGTTCAAGTCATGACACATGGATTTGAGTCAAATATATACAAGTAAGATTCCACTAGAACATGGTGAATTCCTATTTGAATTCACCCTTCATACTAAAAAACTTCCTTTCTCAAATCAGACTCCATGTCTTAGTATATTCAAGTCCTCAAAAACATTCATCAGCTACTAGTGATAAAGGAATATAACTTCAAGGGACACCGTTGTTTGGTATATGCATACTATGCATAATTTTGATTTCCTTAATGTGTTCCCCAAATGTGGAATGTCAACCAAAGTCATCTTCATTATTAGGATAAATTTTTCTTATCTTTGTATTCCATTTTAACATCATAAAGGAAGATTATTTTTGAACATGGTCTATGTCCATTCCCAACAACCGTTTCCCGTTTCATTTCTTCATATCTGAGAGCCTTGAGATAATGGAATTTAAAACCCCCACTTCACATCTATAAAATAATGAATCGTTTATACATAGAATAACATGGAGTGAAAAATCATGTGGTACATGCCAAAAATTACCCTTGATTACAAATATTTAAAAAATTTGTTTATAACCATGACTTATCTTGTTTCATACATTGGGCATGACTCACGCTAAGTGATTTTCTGTGATTATTCCAATTTTTTTAATTCATTCCAAAATATAAATCAACTATTTTTCCTTATTTCAAAGGCTTAAAGGGCATGACTAGTCCAAAATAGAGGACCCTAAAAGGAACAAAATTTGATCAATGCTATGTGACCATATACTCTAGCCACCCATCTATATGATCACTATGATATTAAACCATGTGTCTATATATGTAATTCCTTCTATACCAGAATTTGGATCCCTCATTAACATTGGGTTTTGTACTATCCCTTGATATATAACCTGTCTCATCAACCAACTTAAAATAAATCTATACAATCATAAAATTATAGTAATCTTACATCCTAGCTACATGATTTTAAATTGTCAAAAAATATCCACTTAATAAAATTATAAACTATATGAACCCTTATCCTTTATTTAAGACATTAAAATAAATGGTTAAAATCACATTTTCATGACATAAAACTACATGGTACTTTGGACATTGCTTGATAGGCCCCCTACTATTGGTGTAGGTATCCAACCGCACCAATTTTCATTTCATGTGATATGTATTGATTGATTCCTATATCTACATTATACATAGTGATTTTCGGATCCTATATCCTGAATTGGAACCATGTGATAAAAATACACTCTCTCTATGTAATAATTTGTTTATTGTGAAGGAATTTATCTCAAAACAATTTGTTTCTTGATTATTACTCCAACAAGAAACAAGGTGACATCTGGATCTCTAATTCTAGGACCATATGTGAAGAAAACCCTCTCTTGGACACATCCTTGACAAATGTAACATATTCGAACATGAGTGTGTTCATTTACTAACCCATGATTGAGGAAAATTCTCAACCAACCTCCTCATATATCAATCAGATTTATGAAGGTAATTTTTCATCTATGGCTAACCTTAGTCTAAATGATTCCATTATATTTTATGGGTTTCTTCCTTTAAAAACCCATACTTCATATCCAAAGAAACTTGAATCCACCTAAATAATAATCAGCTATAGGAATTAATAAAATATTATTCTAAATGAACCCACTGTTTTGAATATGCATACTATTCCCAATTTGGCTTTTTATAATGTGTTCCCCTAATGTGGCCCATTAACTTGAGTAATCTTTTTCTACAGGATAATTTCATCTTGTCCCATGTGCCCTGATAATATCATAATTAAATATTCATTTTGAATATATTTTTTGTTCATTTCTAATGTTTTTGTACCATATCATTTCCACATATTCAAGAGCCCTCAGATCATGGATTATGAATATTCTATCCTCACATCTAGAAGATGCTGGAGTATTCTAGACTAAATGAAATTACCACCATGGGATAATAAATCAGGTGGTGCATGCCACAAAAAAACCTTGATTGTAATTTGTAGTAAAATTTGGATAATCCAAATAATTTCTCTTGTTTCTCACATCAATCATGACTCACTTGATATTAGGTATTTTAGGTGATTATTGAAATTTGGATAATTAGACCTTTAGATGAGTCATGAGATTGATCGGTCCATCCCGCATGACCTAAAACTACATAGAGCCCCCCCACATAGGGCATGTCCTCTTTTACACATGATACATATCTGTGTAACTTACCTTCTTCGAACTACATATGGAATTATTCTCACTTGAATGAGATACTTTGTGACACCCAGATCTCACATCCTAGCTCAGATGTAATGGAATGAAAATTCTCCATTTCACTTGGAAATGAGCAAGATCCATCCAAGGGGATCCTTAGGTTAACCATGTGAATTTTGGTCTTGGGTACCCACTGAGAGTACGAGTAACCAATCATGATTTAATTGTGTTTAAATTCTTCCACCATGATTTATGAACATCACAATTCCATAAATCACACTTTATTGTTTTGAGAAACATAGAACCTCATAAACCTTTATTGGTTATTAGAGATATGATTATCTGAAACTGAGGGACACCTTTGTTTTGACTATTAATACTACATCAAATTTTTCTCTACATAATTCATTCCCTGAATGTGGCTTATCAACTAAAGGAATAACCATCCTTATGATAAAGTTTTATTTTCTCTAAACACCATGAAAACACCATAATTGAAGCCACCTTCTGATTAATGTCCACATAAATTCCTTATATACCTTTCCCAATTCACTATCCTAGATATGATATCACCAATATACTGATTTAAAATTATTATTTTCCACACTCAAATGACATTGTAAGAATCCTCACCCAATAATTCATCTATGTATCCTGATTAGTAAAAATTTTGGATAGAAATAGAAGAGACGTAAATCTTGTAGGGTCCACCCTAAAGAACCCAACAAGAGTCAATCTATGATCATAATATCCCTTGACCATAGAAAAATTTATATCACTGTATATATCCATTCATGAAATCTCATCTCTCATACTCAAAAATAGTAATACTTGTAAAATTGTGACATAGTATCATTCACTCAAACATGAAAACTCTAGTGCTACGGTGGTGCTTGGTACACCAATACCAGTCCATAAACCATGGATTTTGAATAAAAAATAAAAATCATTTCAACTTAATTATTCATAATTATGACCAAGATTTTTATTTAGTGGTCAAATGATCTTGAATATCATGATCTATCCTTTCAAATCATTGTATGTTATATTAGTTGGTGATTAAAACTAGATAAAAGACAAATAAAGAAATTGGATATTTTTCATTTAGTCAAACAAAGACTATAATGGATGAACATCCATAAATTGGAGTCCATGCATGATTAAATCACTATTGTTACAAAAATTTCTCAACTAATTCATAGTTAAATCATTGTTTGGTATAATTCTTATTCATCTTGGATAATATAAGACAGTTTTATGGTTTCTCTTTCCAAATCAATCTTTTGTTCTTCTTACCACTCTTTAGTGGCTTCACCTACCTTTTCATCATCTTACGGTAGTCAATAATCTCTATCAAACTCTTCTTATACATTGGAAAATTATTGATTGAGAATATCCAATTCTTGGTAAACTCACTCTAACTCTTGATGGAATTTTTTTATGTCTCTCTATTTGGTAACTTGTCCCTTGTGTCATACACTTTCTCTAACTTATTTAGAGGTCTCATCAAGTAGGATGTTACTAGTCATTATAAAATTATCCATGGACTCTACAATCATGAGATAGTATTGATGTATAATCACCCTATATCAAGTGAAAACTACCTCATTTATCTTGGTATGTATTGAATGGTAATTAAATCCCTCACACCCTTGAGGGGAGGAAAATCGATACAACCTCAACAATTTTGATGGAAAACATGATCAGGGGTTCTGAGAAATTATTTTCCATATATATCCTCATATCATTTTTTAAGAAATAAAAAAATTCAAGAGTTTCTTGATCCAACATAGAATCAATATTATAAGGAAGAGTGTATAATAGGACTAGATCAACTATAGAATATATATCCTCAACAATTTCTAGATAAGAAGGCTCTGTGGTAGGAGAATTCATAGAAGACCCTGTGATTTGGGAGCCAGATGCATCATGAACCCTAGATATTAGTTTCAAAATTCCTAAAAACGATATTCAGAGCACTCCGTACTAGGTAAATAAGTCGATGAGATACTAAAAGAGCTAAAAGAATCACCTTCCCACACGAGATTTCTAGCCTATGCATCCTTCATCACCTCATCAACAACCACAATGAGAGTTATTCTTACCACTAGAGAAATAACTCTCTAATATTTTCCTAATTGAACTGTAGAAATTGTGTCATTATTAAGATGTGTATAAAAAATTAGTAGTGACTAAAAGTTAAAGGGTATCTTGGAAGATTATAGAGAAGTTGACCTCCATCCATGGATTTTTATGTAACATTTTCATGTTCATTTGAATTAGTAACTTATAGGAGGTCACTCGAGGTCAACGAAATTTGAGTAATAACTATCGATGAGCTCATATCGATGGTTGGGATCATCGCTCCTTGGAACTAAGTCATTATTTCCTCATTGATTATAACCTTCAGAGGCACAATTTCAGTGTTCCCCCAAGGATATGAAAACCCTCTCAAGATACCCTTATAATAAGGTATATGTCATTTCATCTTGAGAAGCTAACATCCTAGGACATAAAATTTCTTTTCTTTCACTCATTGGCATTGAAACTTCATCATATCTAAACCTACATGTATATTAAATTATTACCACATCTTTCACTAGAGAGGAATGAGATACATGGTCACGAACATTTCGTACCTTTGTACTTCCAAAATTTGTTCCATCCTCTGGAAAATTTAATTAATTAACATGATGGACCATATAGCATGAGAATTATATTATGAAACACAATACTGACCTAATGTCCCAGATCAAATGTGTATTTCCATATTTTTTTCATTCCTACACCTTCTAGTTTCCCATGAGTAAAATTTCATAGGGAAAATAATTGTTAGGTGAGGGGTGGATTTCTCTTGGTTGATCAATAATTATTGTCTGCATGATCTCACCCACATTGGGAGATACTTCTTCCATGACCCTTTCATTGACAGGAGTTTCAACCCCAAAAGCAGTTCCCCCTTGAATATTATCCATAGAAGGATTGATTGATATAGGACCTCCATCCTCTTAAAAAATAACAAATTGTATTATGGGCTTCAATAATATTGAAAGAGATAGCATAGATAAGGAATTATTTACCTCTCTATCAAATTGTCCACCTCTACCTTCATTGACAGCATTTCCCATACCCTATTAGAATAGTCCCTTCTTTGCATGAAGGAATGAAAAGTAGTATCCATCTTCTAAAAAAATTTCCCAACCTTAATAGGTTATTCTTTTATGGGGATATTCTTAAGAGATGTGATATGACTGAAAAGATGAAAATAAATATCCTATAATAGATGTGCTTCCCATATTTATTTAACAGATATATTCTTCCTATAAATGACTTAGTCCCTCCAAGACTCATGAAATATTGTTGTTATAGGAATGGATAATGTTGAGAAGGTTTCCCAAACAATAGTAATTGCATCGAGTCTCATCACATGCCTCCCCAGTATCCCAAAAACAATAGATCTCCTCTGAGTAGGGATCATACAAGGAATCAATTATGAAGAAGATGGAACATCCCCATGATTAGGTACAATGAGATAATATGCCTCATGAGTTTCCTATGAGGTATTTCCACTTTCTTTTTCTTCTTCAATCTCACTCACATACACCATCATCATCCCAAATACTCAACTTGGAAATACTTAATAGCAAGGAATTGAGTGAATAAAGGAATCAATTCCCTACCTATAAGATTCTACATGTTCATGATTCTCTACATAGTAATGATTTGTAGGTTCCTATTTGAATCTATATCCCGTTAAGATGATATTATTTCCCAATTGAAAATTTCGTATCCCCTAACTGGTATACCATTTTTCTTGGTATCCCAATTCATCAAATCAATTAGAAACGTAGCCTCTGTGGGGAAAAATTCTTGGGGAGATGAATTAGAGGTTTGGGTCAGTGGGTTGGAACCAGTATTTAGAGGATATGAAACCTTGATCATTGGTCTATTCATTTATATTTTAATAAAATTTGGTTTTCTTGATTGACCACCATTTCATAGTCTAACAACCTCAGTCATACGCATCTGGAACTATTTATTTTGTTCATAGATTGGTCCTTAATATGGGTTACTAATTTCTCAAGATGGCCATTAGGGTACCCGGACATACAAGATATATAATAGGACTTCAAAGTTCAAGGATTGAAATATGTGTGTTGGATCTCAATTCGGAAGCATGTATCCTCCCGTTAAATATCCACTAGACAATACGAGAAACCATTAATTGTTTATTCTTACATGCACTGTTTATAGATACAAGACACCTCTTCTAGATATAATGTAATTGAAACCTAAATATTTAAGTTGAATACCCCTCGAATATAATATTTTTCGAGATTCATGAAGACATGACACCTTTTCTCTAGTATATGAGTTACCCCTTCCTTGTATGGATTTCACATGAATTGTTCCCATGGTACCAATGGTATAGAAGTAATGACCATAAAAAATATAGTCATGATAGTTTTTCCATTGTGTTATAACTCCGGGATCTAATTTCATTGAATCCACCCTACCTATACACAACAAGTTGGGACTAAATCATTATTTTGGAATGAGTTGGTCAATTATAAATTCATAACCCAACATATGTGTTGATATCCAACCCCATATAACATGTAATGGCACCAATAGTATGTGAGGGGGCTTACCTTAATGATCTATCCCATAAAATGGTACAGCTTCACCAATATTGGTACAACCTGATTTATTCATCTCTATGTTGATAACTAGTCTTACACAAGAAAATGTTCTAACTCTAAATTCAGTGCTCGACTCATGTATAGGTAATAACCATCAATTGAGAAACATGACCAAGAATGGTACCAGATATACCATCCAGTCAATCCTGGGGGAAACTTGTAAACCCAACTGATTAAAATCGTTCTCTTCCAAGGTTTTATAGTAATTTAAAACACACCACCAATTCTACTAGGTTGAAAAATTCCCTATCCTTATTACGCAGGGATTATAACCATTTGGATTTGAAAAAATTAATCCAGTTGGAAAAAGGAATGTCTAACTTTGGATAAGAATCATTCTCTTAAATATTCAATAATTTGTCAAGTATATCTTTCACAAGTTGTGGGGGATCTCTATGTCATCCAACACTATGGAATGAGGGATGAATTTGACATTTATATCCCCCATTATTGGGTCACATGTAATCATCCTAATGTTCCAAAGGCAAATACCTACCTCCCCATGAACAAAATAGAACGTGTTTATATCTAGGATCCACTTGTAATGTATCTGTGGAATAATTGATTTATCTCAATGAGAAAATTTTTGTGATACTGATATATCCTCATACAACTTTATATCTTTCCATTTTTCCTGGATTTTTTCATAACATTAACATACCTAGAAATTTCATCCCATATCTAGGACAAACAACCATTTGGGATGAAGTCCCCATTTTTATTACCATCTTATCCTCTAATCAGATGATAATTTTCTCATGATAGATTGATATAAATGGATATCTAATTCTGGAGTTTTTACTTCTTCATATAATGACAAAGGGAATAACCTAGAACAACCATTTTAGATAATATTTCTCGAATGAATGAAAAAATTTCTGAGATATTCCCTTGGGGTGGGTTAGTATATCTATTTATACAGTCCAAGGGTTGATTGATGGTAAATAGCATCCGGAGGGGGATATCAAGCCGTATTCCAAATCCATAAAGGGGGATCCTTTTTTAGACAGGTTACTATTTGAATTCAGAACCCATGAGTGTGTTCCTATAGTCTCGGTGATAGAAAATTATACCCACAAATGGTATAATAATCAAACACCTTCTGATATTTCTAACACTAAAACCCTATAATTAATATTTCTATATCTAATAATTAATTCAAAATCAATTAATAACATACCTTATATTTTTAGGTTTGGTGGTAGCAGTAGGATTCGACGGTGGTGGATTTGGGGTAGGTGGTGGCTGCAGAGGTCGCGGAGTGGTTAGCGGTAGAGGTGGGGTTCACAATAGAGGATGGGTTCACAGAGGAGGAGGGGTTCACGGTGGAGTAGGGGTCAGCGGCAGCAAAGGAGGAAGAGTCGAAGACAGGGGTTGGCTTCTGTGAGAGATTGAGGTGTGAGAGAGAAGAAGCTAGCTATTAGGCTTCATTTATAAAAGTTGGTGAAGCTTTTACTAGGGCTAGTTAAAAAGTGCTGTAAAGGTAGGTTTTATTAGAGCTAAAATAGAAAGCGCTGAAAAAACTTTCCATTATCAATGTTATAGTTTTATTGCTGATAAAGACACCTTTTATATGTACTTCTTACTGATGATAAAATCCTATCTATATCAGCTCTAAAAACCACTAATAAACCAATAATTTTAATAATTTATTTATATTATTATATATATTTATTTACTCTAGTAGTGGTGGAACTGTTCTCCGGAGGGATTGTAGTGGCGGCGGATACTATAGTAGTGGTAGGTGACACTATAGCCACGGTGGGTACTTTAGAAAGTACTATTCTATGGTGTTACTGTAGTAGGTACTGTAGAATCAAAGTAACTATTCATAGAAATGGTCATGGGTCAAGAATGTAATGGGATTCACGCATACTAGGGTTTCGATCCAAAAATATTATGTAATAAAGTAGCTTGTTGGATGGTTTATCCCTTGGGGGATATGACCTACCTTTCAGGCATGTGTGTATGCGGTGTGTCTGTGTTTAATGTAATTTTACACCCAAATACCAAATATATAATATTTATAAAATTATAAATATTATATATATAGAATATATTTTTATTATATATAATTATAAATATATATTTATTAAATATATTTATAAATATATATTTATTTATATTTATAACTATAAATTTAAATATATTTCGTTAAATAATTATAAAATGATATAACTGTGTTTCTTATTTTTATAATTTTATAAATATATAATTTAAAATTTTATAAATATATATATATATATATATTTAAATTTAAATAATTATAAAACATTAAGAACTATATTTATTATATTTATAATTTTATAAATAGGTATAATTAGTATATTTATTATAATTATTTTTATTTTTATTTTTATTTATTTATACATTTTTCTTTTGGGAAGCTTCATAAAAACACTGGGGGTCATGCTTCTCAAGCTTTTCTTGTGGCTTCGGCAGCTGCTACTTCACCTGGAATTATGGAGGTCGAGATGGCTGTTAATGATGAATCTGGGTGGGTTAGAATTTTTCTATCAACTACTCAAGCAGGCCCTATACCCATTTTGGGTACTCTCATGGTTGATAAACTGTATGTTGTTGAACAAGTTGATGTTATTGTGAAACCTAAATTTTTTACTATGATGGAGTCAATGAATTCTCAAAAATTTGATGAGATCTACAGGGAGATCTAAGAGAAAAAAGGTACAGATTCTTTTATAGATTCTATTTCTAACTCCTCTTCTTTGGATCAGGATACCAAAAAGTATTTTTTATTGGTAAATCTTCATATAAGGACTTGACAACTGTTATAAGTTCTTCCAATGATGATACAGCGGCTGATGATTCTCTTGTTTAAGATGTTCAAGTTGTTGTTCATGTTGTGGTTAACGAACCTTTGGATACTGATGATCAGACTACACAGTGGAAAACCTTGAAGAAGTGGAGGAGGGAAAATCACCCAAGGGGATGTGATGGAGGTCATGGGAGAGGTAGAAATAGAGGATGAATGATGTTATCTTTGTTTGGTGGTTTGTGTTCCACTTTTACCCAGTATTCATTATGGTCTCCTATTTGTTACTTTTCGCTTTATTTTTAATTAATAGTCAGGAGCCTTGGATTCTAGATGGATTGACTTCGTGTGAGAATAAATTTATGGGTACAACATGAATTAATCATATACCAAGTAAAGTATATAGATAATAAAATATGAGTCATCAAATATAGACAACATGAATAACAATAATAATGTTGTAAAGTATAAAAGAACATTAAATCCTAATGAATACAAAAAATATGCATGTAAATTGTACTCATGCATAAATATATTTTTTAACCAAATTCATTGGAAATATATATTTTTTTAAATATATAGGTATATTTATTAATAATTATAATTATAATTATATATATTTAAAAATTCCTTATATAGAATTATAAATATATAATTTTAAATATCTTTAATATTTAATAAAATTTATTATCATAAAATAATTATTTAAATATATATTTATTATCTTATAAATACATTTTCTAAAACATTATATATATATTTTAATTATTGAAAAACATATATTAATTATAAAAATGCATTTTTTATTAAATGTGTATAAATAAAAATTATTTTGGAATATTGGGCAGGTTGCACATTGTAATGACATTGGCACAAACATTTAGACTAGTGAAAAAGTATGAGATGAACCTGTTATGAATGTTTTAAAATCCTCTATTGGGACTTTGGGCAAGATGGATAATGTGAAAACTTGGGCTGATATATTTAAAAATGAGTCAAATGTTGATAAAGATTGTGTTTCTATCAAAGGACAAGACTAAGAAGTAGAGCAATTGAACGAAGATGTAATTCAACGGGTGGTTGATCAAATATTTCTGGTTGAGTCGTATATTGCATCACGTCAGCCCAAAGGTAAGAAAATGATGGGTTTTTCATCTCATGTGAAGCCTTAAAATAAACCTATCGTGGATTTTGATGGATTCTAGATGGTCCCTACTCATAAAAAATCAGATGGGAAAATGATAGCTTTTGATGGCCTATCGAAGGACCAGACTCTTATTTCCAAATCTATTCCTCTTGTAGTGGGAATTAGTGCTCCTCTAGATTGATCATTAGAGGACATCCTATACTAAGAATGATCTATTCTTCAAAAATCATGGAGATGATGGAGGCATCCCAAAGGTCATGGTCGGGGGTGTGGGTGTCATTATGTGCATTATGGGGGTGGTCCACCAAGAATTATACCACGGATCAACTAACACCATAGTAGAAATGGTTTAGGGGGATGTATACCACACTCTTTAATATAAAAGTATGCAATCTGAGTGGGAGTCGGTTAATGATGGTGCATCCTCTGGCTATTTCCATGGTGATGACACTAATTTTTTTATATATATCTTTCACATTTGGATGAGGGTTTGTATCATTTTTTAACCCCATCTCTCTCATGATTTTTTGTTACTTTTATTTATATTAATAATAAATAATCAGGAGCCCCGACTTTTGGCTTAACCAAATTTGTATTATTTTTGAATATAAATAAAATAATTTTATATAAATTAATAATTTTTTTTATTATAAACTTTTATGAGTAATAATAATAGAATTGATAAATATACATTTTATCAGTGCTAAAAACATTGATAAAGGGTACCATTTTATCAACACTTTTTTTGCACTCATAAAGAGTAGATTTAACAGTGCTTTTAGTTGGCACCGATAAAGGCCCCCTTTTATTATCATGTTTTTTAGCAAAGATAAAGTATGGTGTTTCCCTTGAACCGATCTATGGTAGTGAATTTATTATAATTCTTGAGTTTCTACCTCATTCAATGTATAAATCGCATGAATTAGTCTATCTCAACATTATATATTATGTAACAATACATTAAATGATGTCACACATACAAACAATTCACCTAAACATTAACACCTAATGATCAACCACTATTATAAAAAAACCCATGATACATTGTGCCAACTTATTCCCAAGATATGAATCTCACAAAAATCATAACACATTAGTGAAAAATTATTCTTTATCCTTCACTTAGGAATACATAAGCCACATTGTATTCTCATGAATTGGGTTAAGACTACGTACTATTGAAATGTAACCATAAGATCACAGTATCCAAAATTCATCATATAAAATATTATATTTATAGATTATTCATATGAAAACTATCATTAAATAAGGGAATATTTAACAATGAATTTATATGATAAATGAATCTACATATTCTATTTATCGATTACATGTTATTGTATTCATATCCTATTTACTTATTTTTTATTTAATACATGAGAAAAAACATGAAGTATAGGGAATGTCTCCAAGATATTATATATAGGCTGAAAGAAATGGAAACCATATGCGTGATTTTTGTAGAAGATCCAAGAAAATTATATCCCATACCCATAGCTCTCATATTCTTCCTTCTTTTTACTCAGAAGAACTAGCATTTCATGGTGAAAAGAAGATTCCCACTTGAATATTAGTTGATTATTTTATCCCATGGATAAGTCATTCTGAAATGGTTTTAATGTCTACATTTAAGTGATGTTCATTATACATTTGAATTTAAGACAATGACAATAGAAACTCTATGTTGATATATTGAAAGTTTTTTATAGCATAATTCTTACACAAATTATTCCATACAGGCTTATACTTACACATACCCTGATGCACTCGATTAATCGAATGTGAGATTATCTAAATCCACATCATGGGTTAATCTAAAGTACATCATTTTGTTGTATGTTTTGTCATTTGAAAGATGTTTTCATCTATTTTAGTATACAATAGATAGTATTGGTTCTCATTTCACACAAGGTATATGGCCATCTATGATATGTGTATATCATTAAGTAGAACCAATAAATGTTTCACCCAATTTTATAAATGAACTCTAATAGTGGGCTTCTTCATTCTCACACCTCTAGATCTTGCAAAAGCTGAACCATACACCGATGACCCCTCCTCTGCCCAGACCTTTCCTATGCCGCTACCGACCCTTCCTCTGCCACCGAACCCTCCTCCGTCGCCATGAATCCCTCATCCCCCATCGTGAACCCCTCCTCTTCTATGAACCCACCTCTCTTGTGAACCCTTGTATTTTGTGAACCCGCCTTCACAGTGAACCCACCTCTACCCCGCACCAAACCCCACTTTCTACCATGAACCCATCCTCTACCTCCAACCCCCCCCCCACCATGAACCCTCATCCACTACGAACCCAAATTTTCCATGAAACCCACCTCCATTGCAAACCCCTCTACGGCCATCGATATCGCTGTCGTCGTGGCCAACCCCAACTCCACCACTGGAGGGGTATGCCATTTTTTATACATTGTTATGTATTACTAATATATAGATAGATTTTGGTTGGTCTTTTCATACATTACAATTAATATAAAATAAATTCATTTCAATACCTTCAAATGGAGTGTCATGGATTCAACAACCATAGTAATATCGTACAAATCCATTAAAACATCTATGTATTATATATTTTCCACAATAACATTGTTGGAATTCTTAATTGCATAGGTTTTATAAAAATATCATCCCCCCTTATGAACTGAACAAGCCTCTAAAATTAACATTCTCACCTATTTGAAATGGAACTACCATATTGAGATCCCCTACAAATATTTTAATCTTGTGGGATTACAATACCTTATTTTGTTTGAGTTTATGTGACTATCAATGAATCTTAATTTGACTTCTTGGATGTTGTAACATTCACCATAAACAAGTCCAAACCTCAATAACATCATATGACTTCATATTATGTTTGTTTTATTCATCTAAACATTTGTATCATTCTTCCAACCTCCCATTATCATTCCATTCCATATACACCACAAACTCATTTTTTTCATAATTTATTTATGGACAAAGACCTTATATTGAGCCATATGGTGACTATAAAATTACCTCACCTATAAAATTATGAAATATTTTCGTTTTAAATTCTTAAATAAGGTTATTGGAATAATTATTGTTAGATCTAGTACTACAGATCTAACTTACATTGTACTAGAAATTTCAAAAATAAGTATATATATTTATTTCACCTAGTGATAATTATTTTGCATAATATTAATTTTTAAATTTCATGGGAATATTATTCAAATTAATAGATTATAATAGTCTTCCACTATAATGATAACATATATATTCTATAATGATGTTCTAAAATCCATATATAATAGTCTAGATACATCCATCTTACATGACATAGATGATGGTTGACTATCAGGTGATGGAGTCTCATATGAAATTGCTATATCTTCTCATGAAGTTCACACTTGGTGATATCTAAGAAGAATGGTCCCAAGGAAAGACCCACTAATAGTAATTACACATGTTTTATGTGTCATTTGATATTACTATATGTAAAAAAATTATTTTCCCAAATACTAGAATTTTTTTGTTTGTCTTAAAAATTAAATGGTATAAAACCATTGATGATATCCTACTAGGGTCTTTGCTCACACCATACATATACACATTGCTGTATATATAGACACATCTTCCTATGATACAGGTAAAAGGAAAGGGTCTCAATTTTATAGTGTTGTTCCATAGACACTTGTTAATTATATAAGGATAATTGGATGTAGAGGTCACCATAAAGAATAAAGAGACAATTTTCATTTTTTGTTATTTTAAGATATTCACTATTAATTTCCTCCCTGGAAAATAAATTTATTTTTGGTTTACATTTATATATTGTATCGTGTTTAAATTTTTTTTATATTTATATTTTTATAAAATTTTGGTTTTTTTTGTAACGCCCTGACCCTAGTTATTGAGAGTCGGTGCATTATTACATAACAATGGCATGATCACAAGGGATCAAATCCTAAAATACTGATCAGTTTAGTAGTTGTGGAAGTACTAGAGAGAAACATAAGTTTTACATTACATTATTAAATGTAAAACAAAAACAATGTGTCTCCTTTGAACACATTCATCTCTCTTATATTATCCCTGCAGGTCAGCCCTAATATACTTCTTTGCATCCTGAGAAAAATAAAACATAGAAAGGGGTGAGCTCAGGTGCTCATTTAGGATAACAATATAGGAAAAAGAACTTTTATAAATAAATATAAATATTTATGGAAATGTATAAGACTAAAACACAAGAATTTTGAACATAAACTTCAACATAATATTGAAATGATAAATCAAATAATGACATTTACTTGTTCACGTGGATATTCTACTAGCCTAATAATCACATGTAATATCAATTGCCAATTTTATTATGATGAAACACATAATGTGGAAAATCATAACCACATAGTAAAGGCCTCATCCCAAGACTAAAAATACGATTTTTTCAAGGCCTTGTGCCAAGACACTAGTTTATCTCTTGAGACCTACCGATGCATCGAGGAGCTATAGTGGGCTTCATCCATCACTTACTAAGTCCAATACATTTTTCATATGAAGAGGATGAAACATAACATAACCATTCTTATTAAAACTAGCATATAAAATTTTAATACTTTAAGCACAAACCATGAATGGTATAAAATAACACATCCTTAGTCAAACATATCACCAAACCTTCAATACTATATGGAAGATTGTATCATAATAAACCAACTTCAAACAAGTGTAAAATCCATCAAAATATATTTACATAGATGAAATAAAAACTATTTGAGAGAAATATATCTTTCTATTTTGAAATCATTTAATATTTAAATAATTATAACAGAAAACTTTTATCTTGATAATATTATTATATTATTGTATGTGAAGCTTCAAAGGTGTCATAACGGTGGAAGATAGCTGCACCCGCTGTATAAGTTAAAAAAACATTCTTACCTTAATTTATCAAAAATGTCATAAAGCACCTTATTTGGAATGTGATGAAAATTCCTTTCTAATCATTTTATAAAATGTCAAAAAACGTATAAAAAACGTTAACTCATAGTCTAGTAAATAGGAAAAATGATTTGAAATATATTTTGAAGAAACACAGATGTGGATTATAAAGATGCCCCAGTATATACTCTTGTATAAACAACCTCGGATAAAAATGAGATTGTAAAATTAACCCTTACCTTTTACTTTTCCGTGGTTGAGGGTAAGTTAAACTCATATATAATAGTAAAATTGTTGTTATTAAATTATACAGGAACCACATACGTAAATATGATATCATATATAATCTTCTAATATTTCCTTGTTAATAAAATTTTAGCAGTATCATTGTTTCGGGTGTTGACTGATTCGTTTTCCTTTATTTCTTTTGTTATGTAAGTCATATTTGATATGGATAGGATTTATTTCGTTCATATAAAGAATGATATTAAGTTCTTAAACATTATTTTTAATCATAAATTGAAAATTATTCTTGAATGGTAACGATGGAGAAATGAATCTCATCGCATTCGTGGAGATGGTAATCCGTACATACGCACGAGTGAAAATACCATTCTATTGATGGTGAAATCATGTGTAATTGGGTGTTATATCATATATAAATAGTAATTAACATGTTATATTTATTATTTACATCAATTATAATCATTATTATACTCATCCAAATGATGAAGTGTTGAATTACAAACTACACCACGACGTGCAGACGGTAAGCCGTGCGTACGCACGTATGGTGACATTGTAATTCATAGGATGGATTGAATAATTAATATGTTTGTACCATATTTATAATAAAATCACGATATGTAGAACATACTGGATTTATTATTTTTTTATGGAAATAACAAAGAAAGAGGAAGTGGAAGAAGAAAATAACTTTGAAATAGGTGATAAAATTATTACCTCTTCTTCAAGTGCTTCCTTTAGATTTGATCAAATGGGATCCTTAGGTTGGATTTTTGATCTAATTAAGACCTTTAAGATGAATTAACGTTAGTTGGGAATATATTTTATTAGTTTTTGTTCTAGAAAAATGGATTTGGAGGTGTGATTTTGAGGGAAGGGGATGTACCCTTTTATAAGAGAGGTGAGGGTCACTTTTGGAAAAGCTTGAAATATTGATTTTTTATACAATCATTTTCTATGTATAATGGCTCCAAAAGGATTTATTTCGAGGCTAAGGTGGTTCTGGGACACAAAACTCACTACAAATAGGTTTTACACAAGTTTAGGTCGCCATATTAACATTTTCTTTTAGATTTAACTGTTTGATAATAAGTTTATCTTTTACAATGTCTTCTTGTATATTTATATTAAATAGTTAATAAATTTACTATAAAATTCCAAGATAAAACAAAGCGGTTCATTAAAGACATATATATATATCATTATTTAAGTCCTTTTTCCAAACCTTAGATTTTTAATAATATTATATAATTTAGTTGTATTGCATTTGTTTTAAAAATAGGTTTATTTCAATTTTGACACTATTTAGTATTTGGTTTTTTTGAAAGTCAAAAAAACATGATTACTTAGAAAAAAATTACTTTAAATCAATCCTAAAATTTCATATTAACCTATAATATTATTTGAATTCATCAGAGATCTCAATTTAAATTTATTGTAATATTTAAAATATCAATTATTTTACTCTTTCATTAATAGGAAAATTACTACATCATCATTATGTCATAAAAAAATTTAATTATTTAATGTCGAGAAATTATGAATAAAATACGATTATGTAGGAAATATTTTTTTCTTTCTATTTAATATTTATAGTCTAATTTATCTTCTGTATAACCCTATATTAAAAAATGTTTACTTATTAAAATTTACATTTAACACTTTTAACTATTCTTTAAATAAAATATAATAACTGTCTTAATCTAATCCAAGTGGTTCAAATAGGATCATATTTTATTCCTAAGGTTGATTATGGTCAAAATACACTTATCCAATAGAATTAGGAAATTTGTCAGTGTAATTATAATATCATTTTTACCTTTAATTACCCTATTTACTTTTAACCATTGTAAATAAAATCCAAAAGTAACTATCCACCAAAATTTATTTCCATCATATTGAACCACATTTTACTTACGGATGTGAACCATGACTCTTGTATTTTTTTAATTCAATTCATAGAATCTTGGTCTGTTACATTCTTCCCTCCTTTAAATAATTCAGGCCTCAAAATTTCTAAATTACTACTGCATAAAAAGAGTTGGGTGGTTCTTCATCATAAGTTACTTGGGTTCCCACATTTCCTCTTCCATATTATGGTTTCTCCATAGAAATTTTACCAGATGAGTCATCTATATTCTCAACACTTGTTCTTTGGTATCAACAATCTTGACAGGCTCTTCACAGTAAGACAGATCGGGTTCTAGTTCTATTTCATCATAGTTGAGTACATGTGTTGGGTCAGCCATGTATTTTCTCCACAGTGATATGTGAAACACATCATGAAATTTGGAGAGAATTATCGGAATTCAAAAATGGTAATCTATAAATCCAATTAGATCTAGAATTTTTAAATGCCTGATGTACATGGGACATAATTTACCCTTCTTACTGAATCGTATAACAACCTTCCATCGAGGTATCTTCAAGAAAACATGATCTCCTACTTGAAATTCCAAATCCTTCCTTCAGTTATCGACATAGATATTTTTCCTACTTTTAGATTCTTTGATGTGGGTTTAGATAATCTTTAATTTTTCCACTATTTCCTCAATATGTTCTAGGATTACGAGTTTTCTTTCACCAACATCATTCCAAAAAGTTGTTGTGCGACATCTCTTTCCATATAATGCTTCATATGGTTCCATCTGAATACTAGAATGGAAGCTATTATTATAGGAAAATTCTATCAGGGGAAAATATTGATCCCATATACATTGAAATTCAGGTGAGCAAGATCTCAACATGTCTGTTAAGGTTTGAATAGTCCATTTGGATTAGCCATCATTTTGAGGGTGGTAGGCAGTGCTCAAACGAAGTCTAGTATCTAGGGCCTTCGGAATAACTTTCCAGAATATTGATGTAAAATGGGGATCACGATCAGAAACAATCAATAGGGGTACTCCATGATGTCTTATAACTTCATTAACATGTAGTCTTACTAAACATTCAAGTGGTTAATCTTCTCTTATAGTAATAAAATCTGATGACTTGGTATGACAATCAACAATGGACCATATTTCATCATTACTTCTAGGAGTCTTTGGTAGCCCCAAGAAAAATTCTATCATAATATCATCCCATTTCCACTCAGGTATGGGAAAAGGTTGCATGACTCTTCTAGGATGTTGTCTTCCAGCCTTCACCTATTGACAAACCATACATTTTAACACATAATCTGCAATCTCCCTCTTCATGTTATCCCACAAAAAATGTTCCATCAAATATCTATACATATTAGTAATACCATGGTTTATAGGGAAATTGGATCTATGAGCATCATGAAACAATTCTCGTTTTAGATTAGGTATGTTAGGAACAGAAAGTATCTTCCAAAATTTCAAAATTCCATCTTCATATACGATGTGAGTCAATCTCATATCATTCACAGCTTTAGTTTTCTTTTGAAACTTCTCATCATCAGTTTGAGAACTTTTTGTCTTTTCGGGTAAATATGGTTTGGAAACCATTTGAAATTGTATTAATGTTTCTAATTCCAATATTATTCCCATGTCCATATTTACTAGATCCATGAGCATAGGATCCCATTCAACTCTCATCTTGTTCAAAACTCCATGATCCTTTCTTCTCAAATCATCTTCCACCTTATTTTCCTTCCGATGGTGATATTGTACAGTATAATCATAATCCTTGAGTAGTTCAATCCATCACCTTTTCTTCATGTTGAGTTATTTTTGTGAGAAAATATACTTCAAACTCTTGTGATCAGTATAAATCTTACATTTTTTGCCATAGAAAAAATGTCTCTATATCTTCAAAGCAAATATTATAGCCTCTAACTGAAGATCAGGAGTGGGATAGTTTTGTTCATGAATTTTTAGCTATTGTGATGCATAGGCAATAACTTTATCATTTTGCATAAGGACAAAACCAAGTCCTTTATTTTGAGCATCACTATAAATAAAAAACTCATCATTACCCAATGGTGGAGTCAATATAAGAGCATTGAATAATATTATCTTTAATTATTCAAAATATTTTTTACACACTTTTTTCTAAACCAAGTTAACCCCTTTATGTGTGATCTTGGTTAATGGATTAGCCAATCGGGAAAAATTTTGGGCGAAACGCAGATAATAACCTAATAAACCAATAAAATTGCGTACCTCAGTTATACTTTTTAGTGCTTTCCATTCTTGGATTTAATTGGTATTTGAAGGATCTATATAGATTCCATCCTTAAAGAAAATATGGCCAATAAAAGAAATTTCTTGAATCCAGAATTCACAATTTCTAAACTTCTCAAATAATTCATTTCGTCTGAGGGTTTTCAGAATAGTGCACAAGTGATTTTCATGATATTCATAGATTTTTTAGTATACCAAGATATAATCAATAAATACCACTACAAAGTCATCAAGATATTCCATGAAAACTACATTCATTAGATCCATGAAAACATAGGGTGAATTAGTTAGTACAGAAGGGGTTCCTGTAAACTCGTAATGTCCGTACCTAGTTTGAAATATAGTTTTCGGAATGTCTTCCTTATTCACACACAATTGATGATATCCGTATCAATGGTCAATCTTTGAAAAATATTGAGCTCTATGAAGTTTACTGATTAATCATAAATGCAATGTAGGGGATATATGTTCTATATTGTTATAGAATTGATCTCCCTATAGTCAATACACAACCTCATAGATGCATCTCTCTTTTTAACAAAAATAACAAGGGCTCCCCATGGAGAAACACGAGGAGAATAAATCCTTTATTACTCAATTCCTAAAGTTATTTCTTTATTTCCACTAACTCCACAGTGGCCATTCTATAAGGGGTATTCAATATGTTCCTTGAATAAGGAATAAAAACAATGGAGAACTCAATTTCTCATTCTAGAGGATGTCTAAGTAAATCCTTGGAAAACACATCATCATATTCTTGCACAATAGGTATTACCTCTATTTGAAAAATCATTTCCTCACCCATAGTTATTTCACTCTATTATTCCCCAAAAATTAAATTTATTAGAGATATTGGGGTTGGATCTAGATGAGAATCAGATGGTGGCATTTCTCCTCTAATGATAAGGTACACCTAATCATCATCGAAAATTATAACCTCCTTCTTCTTAAAATAAATTTTTGCATCATGGTCTAAAATACAATCCATAACGAGGATTATATCAAGTTCAATCATGGGTAATTAGATGAGATCAGCAAATAAATTAAATTTATATGCCTTAATGGGAACTGATTCACAAAACTATGTTCCAATGGTAATTTTCTTAGGAGTTTTGACTAACGAATCCCATGTTAAATAAAATTGGGAATATACAATTTTCCTAGAAAACTATGAAGATATTAAACAATGCAATGAACCAGAATCAAATAAATCATTGGTTAAACTATAAGAAACCATTAAATTACCTTCCACTATGTCTTTAGGAGCTTCAACCTTAGAAGTAGTGATTTTATAAGCTTTTCCTTTCTCCCTTGGCCTTTTATAAGGTATTTTTCCTTGGCACTTAGTATATTAATTTTCTTAATTCCCCATTTCTATACAATTGTAGCATTCAACATTGACAACCTCTTTATTTCCCTTAAAATCACGAGCTTGGTGGCCTTTTTCACCACACATGTAACAGACACACATTCCCTTCAGGAAAGTACTGGGGTGTTTCCTCCCACATTAACTATAGGATAGAAATTCAACTTTTCCCTTCTTCCCCATTTTTTTATTTCTAGGGTTCATTAGATCTCTTCATCTCTTGATTTTCATTAAAGTCGTAAGACTTAAAGAATTCCTTTTATGTATTGATAGCACATGAGATAATATCTTTATATGATGAGAAGGATTGTGAGACTAATGCTCAACAGAGAAATAGTTTTAACCCATCAAAGAATCAATCAATATTACTCCTTCAGTTACATATATAATTTGTTGCATGCCTTGCTAACCTTGTAAATTTAGCCTCACACTTTGCGACATTATCATCCTTCTTTTGCCTCATAAATATAAATTATCTTTCAATATCCACTTGATTTTCATGAGGAAAGTATATTTATATGAAAATCTCTTTAAACTCCCTCCATTCTATATTTTATACTTCTTCATTCTCTTTTATATTTTTAATTAATGACCACCATTGATCTGCATCTACTGTGAGGTGATTAAGTGCCATGACAATTTTTTCCCTTCCGCTACTCCCCAAAGCATGTAATATTTTCTCTATGGAACTTATCCATTGCTCATATAAAATTGGATTTATATTCCCATTAAATTTTGTTGGTTGTTTCCTCATGTACGGGTCTATCATTGATCCTCTGTGTTGTGTATCATGGTGCTTTATATGGGTAAGGTTATTATTCAAAACCAGGCTGAGTTGTCCCAGTATGGTAATAAGTTGGTCATCACCAATTTCATCACCAACTCCTCTATAATTATCTTGAGTATGAGGGAAATACCTACATGGATTACGTGCGTTGATACGGTTTCCATTCCTTCCACTAGGTGACATTTCTAAACAGTAGCATGCACCAAATTAGTTTATAAATCACAATACATAATTCCAAACTAGTAAAATACCTATCCTAAATTGAATAGTTTATGAATATAATCCATAATAATTAAAAAATTATTTGAGGAGGTATTTTATCATAAATCATTCATAATGGTTTTTTAAGAAAATTTGAATTATCCAAACCATATCCCCTGGGAGTGTCGTAACTAAGAGTGCAGCTAGGCCCGTTGTCATGTACCAGGATACCTCGGGTCAAGCTCGAAACTCCTTGTTAGAGTTTCCACTCCTGGGTACATCTGTGCTAGAGCCGCCTTTGCCTAATTGTATCCAGGCAGGGATGTATTTCTTAGAAAATAAAACAAATATCTATATTACCAAAATTCTAGGAAGTTATTCATAATGATGGAATGCATAATTCCAGACATCATAACCACATAGTTAAGGCCTCGTGCCAAGACTAAAAATAAGATTTTTTCAAGGCCTTGTTCCAAGATAATAGTTTGTCTCATGAGACCTACCGATTCATCAAGGAGCTATAGAGGGCTACACCCATCACTTACTAAGTCCAATGCATTCCTCATATGAAAAGGTTGAAACATAAAATAAAATTTTGTTTTAAATCAAGCATATGAAATGTTAATACTTTAACCATAAACCGTGAATGGTATAAAATAACACATCCATAGTCAAACATATAAAAAACTTCAATTCAATATGGTAGATGATATCAAAATTAATCAACTTCAAACAAGTGTAAAATCCATCAAAGGATGTTGACGTAAATGAAATCAAAACTGTTTCAGAGAAATATCTCTTTCTATTTTGAAATCGTTTAAAAGTAACATAATAATAAAAGAAAATATTTATTTTCAAAATATTCATATAATATTTTAAGGGATGCATCGAAGGTGTTATAACAGTGGAAGATAGCCGCACCCGCTGCATAAGTTAGAAAAACATTCTTACCTTAATTTGTCAAAAAGGTTATAAAGTACCTTATTTGGAAAGTGATGAAAATATTCCATTCAAACCATTTTATAATATGTCAAATAAGGTATAAACTACTTTAACCCATAGTCTAGAAAATAGTAAAAAAAATTAAAATGCATTTTTAAGAAACACAGATGTCGATGATAAAGAGGTCCCAGAAGATACTATCGTATAAACAACCTCGGATAATAAAGGGATTGTAAAATTAACCCTTACCTTGTAATTTTCCATGGACAAGGGTATGTTAAACTATTTTATAATTGATAAATAATTTTTATTAAATTATACAAGATCCACATACATATATATGATATCATATATTATCTTATAATATTTCTTTCTTAATAATATTTTTGTAGTATCATTGTTTTGGGTGTTAACTGATTCTTTTTCCTTTATATGTTTTGTTATGTAAGTCATGTTTGATATGGATAGAATGTATCTGATTCTTATCCATATTGATATTAAGTTGTTAAAAATTATTTTTAATCATAAACTGAAAATTATTCTTGAATGGTTATGATGGGGAATGAATCTCCTCGCGTTCGTGGAGGCAGTAATCCATACGTACGCACGTGCGACAATAACATTATATTGATAGTGAAATCATATTTAATTGGATAGTATAGTATATATGAAAAATAATTAACATGTTATATTTATTATTCACATCCATTATACTAATTATTATACCAATCCAAATTATGGTGTTTTGAATAACAATCTACACCATGACGTGGAGACGGTAAGTCATACGTACGCACGTATGGGGACTTTGTCAATCATAGGATTGATAGAATAATGAATATGGTTGTACCATATTTATAATAACATAAAATTATATAGAATATACAGTAGATAATATTTTGTAATGGAAAAAACCATGAAATAGGAAGTGGAAGAAGAAAAGAACTTTGAAATAGATGAAGAAATTATTACCTCTTCTTCAGGTTCTTCCTTTTGATTTGAAAAAAAAAGGCTCCTTATATTGGCTTTATAGACAATGTAAGGACTCTAGGTTGAATTTACTATAGTTGGTTATATATTTGAGTAGGGTTTGGTCGAGCCAAATGGCATTGGAGGTGTGATTTTGAGAGAAGGGGAAGTACCCTTTTATAAGAGTGGTGAGGTTCACTTTCAGAATAGCTTGAAATATTAATTTATTATACAATAATATTTGGTTTATAATGGCTACAAGAGAATTTATTTCTTGGATAAGGTGTTTTGGGTCAAAAACCTCTCTACCAATATGTTTTAGACCGGTTTAGGTCATCATATTAACCTTATCTTTTATATTTAACTCTTAGTTAATTAGTTTAACTTTTACAATGTCTTCTTGTATTTTTATATTACATTGTTAATGAACATACTCTAAAAAACCAAGAGAACCCAAAGTGGTAACATAATGAAATATATATCTATATGTATTTCCTTTTTCTGAACCTTGTATTATTAGGAATATTATATAATTCAATAATATAGTATTTGATTTAAAAACTCATTTATGTAAATTTTGACACTATTTAGTATTTGGTTTTTGTGAAAGTCAAAAAAACTTGATTACATCAAAAAAAATTTAAATCAATCCTAACATGACATATTAACCTAGAAAATTTTTTTAATGCATCATAAGTCTCAATTTACATTTATTGTTATTTTTATAATATCAATTATTTTAGTCATTAATTAATAAGGTAATTTCTGTTTCATCATTATGTCGTAAATATATTTAATTATTTAATGTCTAAAAATTATAAATAAAAACCGTTATGTATGAAATAATTTTAGATTTCTAATGAAAATTCATAGTAGAATTTATCTTATGTATTACCCAATATTAAAAAACTTTTAGTTATTAAAATTTGAATTTATCACTTTTAACTCTTCTTAAAATAAAATAAAATAAATGTCATAATCTAATCCTACTGTATCAAATAGGATCATATTTTTTTCCTAATATAGATTTTCGTTGAAATAAACTTATCTAATAGAATTAGTACATGTGTTCGGGTAATTATAATATCACTTTTACCTTTAATTACCAAATTTACTTTTAACCGTGGTAAATAAAATCTGAAAGTTACTATTCATAAACAAAAATCATCCTATTGGACCAGATTTTACTTAAAAATGTCAACTATGTCTCTCATGTTTTCTAAATTCAATTTACATAAGCAGTAAAATTACATTTTATGAAAATTTTCTAATGTGCCTTGAAGGTGGGTAAAAGACGTTAAAAAGATCAATAAAATTTTATACATCTAATCTTAATATAAAATGACTCCAATGAATTAAATTGAACTAATATAGGTATTTTGTATCTATTTTTATTTAAAATAAATTAAAATAAAATAAAAAATTATCTAAATAAAAAGTATGTTTTAAACAATAACATAGTGTTTTCACTATTAATCAAAAAATTAAAGGTTTGATAAAAATAAAAAATATGTATTAATATTCATATCATCTCGTTTAATTTCTCGTGGTGTGCTAGAACTCGAAGTTGTGTACAGCGCAAGTTATTGTACTTTTCAAAGAGAAATGTTAAATGGAAGCATGGGGTGTTACAATTTTTGACTCATGTATCTTTTATAAAGTGCCTTTCTTTGGATTTATTTCTTTGTGAAAATGCCTAAGTGGATCTTTTAAAATTATTTAAGTGTTTTGAAATGTTTATTAAAAAATTATATGTGTTCAACAACAATTTTTGTTTTAAAGTGATTTAAAATGATTTAAACACTTTTCATGGACTTAGGTTGCAAGAAAAGTGGTTGTCAACTCACCCTATTTACTTTCATAAAGGGATTTGAATTTTTCGAAAGGGTATTTATAGTTGGTTCCATTTTAAAAAGAGGTGTGTGAAGTTTTAAATGAAAATTTGTAGAATATATAGGGTTTTCTGTCATTTTAAATGATTACTATTGTTAGGTCATGAATTTTCCTTGAATTCTTTAAAAAAGAATTTTCATTTTGGGAAACAATGCTTGGAATTAATTGGATTATTTTAAAAAGGTTGTGTTATTTAATGGGTGATTTGGGTAAATGTTTGGTTTTTTTAATGGGATTCCAAACTTGATTTTATAAATAGTTTTCCAATGAAATATGAAAAGTAGTTTTTATATAATATTTTATGTTTATATTTTTCTATAATTTGGAAAACAAATTATCTAAGGAATACAAGTAGATTAATCATAACACCATGAAAAGGGAATGTCACTAACCCTATCCAAAATAGAGGATATCCATCATGAACTCACTCCTCAAAAAAGGTGAATTAATGTTAAACCCCATTGAAACTCATAAACCTACTTTGCAACCAACATTACATCCATGGTTTAAATTAGGGGTCCCCTTGTTTGATATGTCGATTTAGGTCATTTACCTTAGTGGGATGTAATTGATTATTAATATGAAATGATTGATTTTTATTCATGGATGAGAAAATGGTCTCTTTCTTTTGAGGGTGTTACAGTTGACATGTGATTTACTACTTATATTATATTTTTTCATGTGATGATCATTGGATTGTTGTTTCTCACTTCCACTTATTTGGTTAAATTGAAACCCTGTGAATTAAGAAATAGGTCCATATGTATAATAAAATAGCTAGATCACTTAGAATCTACTTTCTCCTAGTTTTATGGTTTGATTAGATTATAAAACTATCCCTAATAAGAAATACGTGGGTAAGTTATGTGGATTTTTGTTTTTTTAGGATTCAACGTTGGCCAACTATTGACCTAATTGTAGTGTGATTACAAAATGAAGGAATACCTGAATTAAATCTATGATTTTGATACATTATAGATAATATAATTGGATCTAGGAAAGAGGTATCTATAGAAAAATTAGATTTATCATCTAATGTAGAAAGTTATGATAGGAAATAGTGAAAGGTGTATCTAGTTGTAAATGTATTTCAATAGTTAAAAGGATTGGATTTTAGTTAGATTTTATCTCCTGGTGTAAAGACAAACCATTTATTATGGCATCACAAGAAGTACAAGTATTTTATGTTCCAGATCCCACAAACCAAAAGTGGTCAATTGTTATTGAGAAAAACCCACTGAAAGGATATACAGGCATTCAATTGAGGATGGCCCTCTCATTATTACGTTGCGATAATTCCATATTGGTCCCAATGTAGATGGAGTTTTTTATATCATAGGAGACCACAATGAAGGGATTTGTATAGTCAATAGAGGGGTAAAGTCCCTTTAACCTTTAAAAAGAGAAAGATAGTTCAATAATCTAGTTATATTTCTTATAATATACATCATGTTACCTCATGTTATTACCCATTTTATACTACATTTTTGTAATGTAAATTAAATATAAAACTAATTCTATTGATAATGACTTCTACGCATGATAGTGCTCCCAATCATGAGGCACAACAGGTCTCTCAACCCATTATTGCTTGTAGTGCAAAGGAACAATGACCATTTTCACGTGTTGGTGCTCCCAATACTAAAAAGAAATTGATTTCTCAACCTACCATTACTCCCAATGCAGTGTTATGATAACCATATGCACATACTGATGTAACTTATCTAGAGGAACATATTGACAACATTGAATCTAAGAAAATTGTAGGCAATTAAGGCCTAGTGATGTATAAAAAATATGATCAACATAGTTTGACGGTGTTAGTAAAAATCATTAAGGTGAATATCAAAAGCATCATGTATGAAGTCAGATGGAATTCATAGGGCCAGCATGTTAACACACAAATGGCCATGTTTATTAGTTACATTAGAATCGTCACTCGGCAACACAAGTTAATTGATGTAGATTTTTGGAACCATGTAGTGCATGCGCTCAAGATGCAGATGTGGGAAGAAATTACGGTAACATTATGATTTCATTTCCTTATTTTAGTAAAATATAAAATAATAAAAAATTTATTTACCCTTCATTGTCCATTATAGGGTGAATTTATCGTACATGACTCCCTTAAGAAATATTTATTATTTCATCTTTGAAGGATTCACAGAGTATTTCGCACAAGTATAACTAGAAATCATCTTAAATATGCAAAAGGAAAAATAAACCTGCACCCACCGCTTATCAATACACACCTAATAACCCAAGAAGCATGGGATTTTTTCATTGGCCATCGTGCATATATGACTTTTCAAATATATTTTGGATATTAATATGTTGTTTAATGATCCCTGTATTCATCACATTGATTGAAAATGTTTTATTTATGAAATAGAAACTGAGTATCGAAAATAAGGAATGATCAGCAAAACAAGTTTACCCATACCGTAAAGAAAGTATGGGGTACTCTTCACTTCAAAAAAAATTGGTACATATTTTAAATCTACTGTAATACATTTATATGACATGAAACATCACCTTAATTATATTTGTCTATTTATATGAAGATTGATGAATCAAAATCCAAATACACTTCCATCACACTCTATGTGCTAAGGAAAGAGGAACATATAAACAATGACAATATTTTAATAGATGAGGAGACACAAAGAGTGTGGGAAACATGTGTAAGTATTATAAAATAATTTTTTTTTATTTAAATTGTTATTAAATAAAAATTATCACTTATTTTTCTATATTTTATATCCAAAACAGTCACAGGAATCAGAAACACAAGAACAGGATGAACAGATACTATTGGTGACCATGAAGTAGCCAGAACAGTATAGTCGTGTCATAGGTGTGGGTTTTGGGGTGACAGCCCGAACATTTTTGAGAAAAAAATTAGAGGATTATCAAAGTGAAAAATGAAATATATGATATAAATACAAGAAACACTTGAAGAAAAATTTTAATGTTAGGGATAGATGATGAAAACATTAATGGGGGAAGCAAAGAGAAAAAAACAACTTAAGAATAACCGCTATGTGGAGATCCCCCTCCATCAGCTATGAGGAAATATATTCCCCTCAAAGAGATTTATTTCTAAGATAATCAATGTTCTAATAGAAATTTCTATTAAATCTAAATGAGACAGACACTGACCCCATTCCTATACTAATATTCTATATGGTGATAATGACTATGATTTATATTTATCAACACCCATCCATAGCGTTGTAGTAAGGGATACAGTGTTAAATATCCAAATTGACATGATGTGCAGTAGACTACTTCTAATAGGTCATGTTATAGTGTTGATTATTATATCCAATGATCCAAGTACTAAGCTACATATTCCAATTGATGAGGAAGATATTTGTATGGATGAAAAACCAGTTGTAACATTCATCTCATGGCCATCACATCTTGTAAAAAACATGTCAAAAAAAGAGGTATTAATTTCCAAATTAATTTTCAAGCTAAACCTTTAATAATTAATGAAAAATGTCTAAAATGATGAATGTTGTTACACACAGGAAAGGAGATAAAATGAATTATTGACTCAAAACCATCTAAAGTATCGACCAACCGATCAAAAAAGATCTATCGAAATCACCATTACCCTGCATATTCTATATCTTCATTTAATATAATTGGATTTTAATATGCGTAAAATCTTAAAAGATATTAGTAGTCAGATAGTTGACTATAAAGAAAATATGGAGGGAGAGTAATTTCTAGACGTCGTTGTTGTTGATATTGTAAGTGAAATACTCAATAATGAATGTCTTGGCAGACCAATTGTAAATGTATACATGTTGTATGTTTTCATGATTTTATTTTCCAAAAGCTAATAAACTATGTTGTTTATGACTAAATAAATTTCATAATTTCTATAGTTTAATATATGAAAAAAAAATTGAAGGGATTTTCCCATGAAATTTTATTTTGGATTTGTTATCCCTCCAATAACCTCTATAAAACAACCAAAAATAGATACCCAAGTAAAAGAATGAAATTGTTTTAGGTCTATTCAAATTCGTTAAAAGAACAATTTCTGATGATAGACTCTATTTAATACCGTCAATTTAGGGGTAAAACTATACAACTTAATCGTATCAGATATATTTTAACTTCATCCTTTACTTGTTCTTTTTTAGGCATCATTGGGTGCTCTTTGTGGTAAATTTTTATACTCCAAATATTTATTTATTGGAATCAATGCATGGATATCCAAGAAACTGCCCACAAATGATGGTGTTTGTCAATTTCTAATACACTACATACAATTTTTGAGAACTAAACATCAAGTTATATAATTTATATTAACATTGAAAGGGGATTCTGTTATGATACGGTGGTGCATTAAAATCATAAAAAACAAGGAATGAGGCTTGGGGATAAGCATAACGATCAAGATAAGTTCGATAACTAGAAAATTATCAGGGTACATATAATAATATTTCACTATCCAAATATATATCAAAACAAATTAATTATTATATTCAATTTTTCTTCAGTGTCTAAAACTAACAATTGTAAAATATTGTGGTTATAAGTATTGTAAATTTATGAGAGAGATCATATTCCTTGAAAAAACTATCATCGTAGAAGAGGTATTTTCAATGATAATTACCATTTCATTTAAAATATTTATTAATCCTTTGTGTAATTATATTTTTCCATTACTAAAATGACTTTTGAAAATAATCATTTTCACAATTTGGTATAGATGTGCTCAAAAATGAATAGGAAACATACCATATAGAAGAATTTACATAAATAGCATGAATACATGACTTCCTAGAAGTAGTGGATTGATTCAAATTTATGTTTAATTTAATTATGTTTATTATTACTCACATAAGAATTGTTTTCATATATAGGTGGATTCCTTTGTTATAGTTGGGGTAGTTTGTTCAAATATTTTCATGCTCGTGATAGATAAGACATCGAGGCTACAACACATATAATAAAAAACGAAATGGGTTAAGAATTTATAAAGGGGAATTCATACTACTTATGTAGTTAAATAATTTCATCATAATTTTATCTATTATTTGTAATTAAATTTCATTATTGTTTTTATATTATACTGATTTATATTTTTATATATCATTTGGGAATTCATTCAATCTTTTCAACTGTCTACAACAATCCATAAAAGGGAGAAAATGTTCATTTCAGGTGGAAGAGGAAACCCAAGTTGAATGAAATGTGAAATGAATCTTATGGATACATCTACCAAGGGATTTCTCTGTAGTTTAATTCAATGTATGACTTCCCAAACGATCTATCTTGAACACTTTCATGAATAGTGTAATAATCAGCTCCAGCTCAATCAACCACACCTCAATCTGATACATAGTGTGCACAGTATTACTCAAAGTGTATGTTTTTAGATATAATATTATTTGATCATTTAAGATTATTGACTTTCTAACTAACATTCTTTGATCCAAGACTTAGGATTATGGTCTATTATTTGCATGGTATGAATTTCTAATTTTAATATCACCTTATAACATCTTTATTCTCATGTTATCCTTATATGATCTATGATATCTCCCTTGTTTACACATACTAAGAATCTATTATCACCCATTATTATGCTACATATCCCTAGTTTATGAAGAATGGTTTTATTAATGATATTTCTATGAAAGTTTCCAGTAAAGAATAACTTAATGAGAGACTCCTGTGAACTAGTTTTTTATGTTTACATGTTTCCAAAAGCAATAGACCTAAACTATTCTGGCATGGATCATTATTTTATGTAAAGAATATTAATCTACTAATATGTGGTATCTATGAATGAGATTAATAGGTCAATATAGTTGGTATCAGATCAACTAACCTACTAAAAACAAGAAAAAAGAACAAGTGACCTGTATCACTCAAAGTGTCTTTTTTTATTTAAAATCGACATTACATATAGTAAAAAGACAAAGTGACATACTAAAAACTAATAAAATGCATTTGTATGTTTTTGATACTTTAGTAAAATGATCTCTAAGTCATTTTTGATGAGTAGGAATTAATTGTATCTTAATATGATTCAAGGTCTATCCAGAATGACTTTAAGAGTGTATTTTGATAATAAAGTGACATTAAACTTAGCAAAAAGAACAACTGAAATACTAAAAACCGGGAAAAATCAGAATATTTGGGTAATTTAGAACAATGATCTGTAAGACTTTTTGGCATGTAGGAATCAACCACACCTTAATCTAACACATTGTGTGACCAGTATGACTGAAAGTTTCCGTTATCAGTTTAAAATTGACATTTTAGTTCAAAACGTGCACTCACTGAAAACCCAGAAAAGGTGCTCTGATTTTGTTAATAATTTTAAAAAAATATTTGTAAGTCATTTGTGATGTGTAAGAACCAGTCTCACATCAAACCGATTAATGTTGAGATTTATATGACTTAGAATACATGTTTCCAGTTTAGAATGACTTTTTAGTAAAAAAAACACAACTGGCATACTGAAAACTGAACAAATGCATTAGGATTGTGTTTATACTTTTGGAAAAATACATAGAAGTAATTATGGACATGTAGTAATAAAATACACATCAATATGATGCATGGTGTGTCTATTATAACTCAAAATGTCTCCTTTTATATAAAAGTGACATTAATTTATGTAAAAATATTAGGTGACATACTGAAAACAGAGAAAAAACATTATTATTGTTTTGATATTTTCAAAAAATGATTCATGAGTAATTAGTGACATGTAGGAGTCAAACTAACACCAATATGATGCATGGTATGACCAGTATGACTCTAAGTGTTTCTTTTAAATAAAAATTGACATTAACTTAAGTAAAAAAGAACAAGTGGCATACTGAAAATTGAGAAAATGAATTCAGAATATTATGATATTTTAAGAAAAAGATAAATAACTCATTTTTAACATTTAAGAGCCATCTTAACCTCAATACGACGTACAAGATAACCGGTATGAATCCAAGTGTGTCTTTTTATTTAAAAATGAAATTAATGTACGTAAAAAAGATAAGGTGACATAATAAAAAGTGAGAAAAAATTCAGATTATTTTTTTAATTTAGTAAAATTATCCTTGATTCATTTTTTATGTGTAATATATAAACCAACCTCAATCTGACGCATGGTGTGATTTGTATGACTAAAAGTGTAGGTTATCTATTTAAAATCAACATTTTAGTTCAACAGTTTTCACTCACTAAAAACAGGGAAAACATGCTCTGACTATATCACTAATTTATGATAATGATTCATTAGTAATTTGTGGCATGTATGAAGTATTCTAACATCAAACCAAGGAATGATGCGACCGCCATGACTCATAATGCATTTTGTCAATTTCAAATGACATTTTAGTAAAAATAACACAACTGACATACTAAAAATAGAGAAAACACCTTCATATTATTTTGATACTTTAATAAAAAACCATCAATAATTTTTTATAGGTAGGAATCAACCGCACCTCAATCTGACACATGGTGTGACCAGTATTACACCAGTGTGTCTTTCTATTTAAAATTTTCATAAATTTAAGTTAAAAAAAGTGACATACTGAAAACTGATAAAACACATTTGGATTGTTTTGATATTTTAGTAAAATTATCCCTGATTCATTTCTAATGTGTAGAAGTCAACTGCACCTCAATACGATGCATATTTTGACCAGTATGACTCTAAGTGTGACTTATTATTTAAAATTAACATTAATTTAAGTAAAAAATAATAAGTGACATATAGAAAAAAGAGAAAAAAATATTCAGATTACATTATATTTTATAAAAAACAACCCATGAGACATTTTTGAAATTTAGTATTCAACATCACCTCAATACAATTCACGGTGTGACCGGTATGACTCCAAGTGTATATTTTTTTAAATTGGCATTAATTTAAGTAAAAAAGAACAAGTGACATACAAAAAACCAATAAAATTCATTTGGATTATTTTGATACTTTCGTCAAATGATTCATGTGTCATTTTTCACATGTAGGAATCAACCATGCCTTAATCTAATGCACAATATAACCAATATGAAAAAAATGTCTATTATCAGTTTAAAATTGACATTTTAGTTCATAAAGTTTCACTCATAAAAAACAAATAAAACGTGCTCTGATTATCTTGATAATTTAGAAAAATGATCAATAAGTCATTCTAGATATGTATAATGTAGTCTCAAGTCAAACTGATGCACGATGTGACTAGTATGACTCATAATTCATGTTTCCAGTTTGAAATGACATTTTAGAAAAAAACCACAATTGACATACTAAAAACTGAGAAAACACTTTCAGACTGTTTTGATACTTTAAAAAATGATCCATTGGTATTTTTTGACAAGTAGGAATACGCATCATCTTAATCTTAGGCATGGTATTATGGGTATAACTCCAAACGTTTAATTATTTAAAATTGATATTGATTTAAGTAAAATAACAAGTGACATACTCAAAATTAAGCAAGCACATTCGGATTGTTTTGAAATTTTAGGAAAACAATCCATCACTCATTTTTGACCTGTAGGAATCAACCCCACCTCAATAAGATCTACAGTGTGACCTGTACAACTCAAAATGTGTCTTTTTTATTAAATACTGAAATTTTTTAATGTATTCTTTCATATTAATGTTTCATTAATTTCTTTATAGAATTACTAACATAATATTTTTCCCTTATATAGGAGGAATATTATTCTCATGTTGAGATGATTTGTTCAGAAGTTGATAGAGAGGATCACAGATGTTAAAAGGTGAAATATTAATGTTTTAAAAAAAATTGGAAAATTATAAATGTACTTATATAAAACATAGTTTGAAATGTAAATAGTAGTGTTTTCTGTATATACCATGGGTGGACATTTTTTTATTCATTATTTCAATTAAATGTATATATAATTGATTGAAATTATAGGTTTTATATTGAATTGTTTTAAATTATAGGTTGTATATAATATTGTTAGAAATTTTAGGTTTATGTTGGGTGTACTATTAAATTAAAAGCCCATCGCAGCCATCTTGGCCATTATCAGCATAAAAAATAGTGCTGATAAATGTGGCCTTTATCAATGATAAAAAAAAGAACTGATAAAGGGGGTACTTTATCAGTACTTTTTTAGAATGGATAAAGTCCCCTCATTATCAGCACTATGATTAACAATGAAATAATTAATAGCACTTTTTAGTGCAGTTAAAAGCCTATTTACATGATGTTAACGGCAATATGTGTATTTGTGTATGTTTTTTCTTTTTAAAGTTGTTTTTATCTATTGTATTATATAGTAGATAATATTGATTTCTCATTTCACACAGGGCATGTATCCGTATATGATATGTGTATATTGTTAAATATGATATGTAGTAAAAAATTTATTTTTTTCAATTATGAATTGAATTTGATATTTTATAAAATATTTGGAAATTATATTAAAAATATTTTAGAATATTTATTAAATCGTAAGGTAATTTTTAAATTTATTAATTTCAAATTGTTTATAATTAATTAATTTAATGTCTACGAATAGTTTATTAAATAAATATCCATAAAATTAATCGTTAATATTGAAATTCCTTTTTCCAATTTTATGGAATGACTTATAATCTGAATATAGATTATTTACATTGAAATTTCTACAAAAATTTATAAAATGTTTATAAATTCCAAAATAAGTCTAAAATATAAGATTTCATATGAAAAATTTATTTATAATTATTTAATTCTAATTGTTAAAAATTGAGGAATTATTTGGGAAATTATTTAAACCATATAAAAATGGGGTTTGATAATTGATATGGTGAATTATGATATTTTTATTATGTAAAAAAAATTTATAATAGATTATAAATAAAAAGTATTTATATTTCATATAACAACATATATTTAAGTAAAACCTCTATTTAGTGAATAATATGAAAGAGTTCATATTATAGAATTAAATATAAATTGTTTATATTTATTTAAATTGCAGAGTGTCCATAATTTATGGTTTAATTATAAAGTTTTTAGAATTAATTATTTTTGAATTATTCATAAATAGTTTATCTCATGATTAATATATGAATTGATATTTTATTTAGTTTATTCAATTTGTTTATTTATAGATATCATATTTATATTATGAGTATATGTATATTTTTGTTTAATGGTGTTTAAATTAATTCTGGAGATTATCATTCTTCCATCTAAGAAGTTAAATTCTAAGTATGATAAGGGATTTAGATTTCTTCTACCATGAATTCGACTTGTATTAGGTTATAATTTAGATTTTAAATTTTAATTATAAACTATAAATATTAGTTTTTAGAGTTATTATCGAATTGAAATCTATCTTGTGTAAGGTATCCCTAGGTAGATGGAATTTAGGTCAGATTTCTCACTAACTCAGAGGCTTGTGCCTTTTCTAGAAATGTGAGGGTTGAATTACTCTTTATCTATGATAACTCATCTAGGAAGTATTAATTTAATATGATTATAATTTATTACATTAATGGGATTCATCTACGCTATTCATGGGATGCATTTGGGAATGTATGAATATAATTGGATTTTAATTTGTGTCAGTAACACAAAATATGAGTTGTGTTAAGTGTTACACATCAATATGGATTGAATATATTGATTCGGTGTAAAGAATATGAATATAAAACTAAATAATAAAAAGAATTAATATGTGTATTGAGAAAAACATGAGATAAGATAGTCATATTAAATCCCCTTAAAAATAAAAATAGTTAAATTCCTTCCAAATCAATAACTTGTAAATACCTCAGTCATTCAACCCGGTAGGTTATTCAAAATTTGAGCACTGATGGATTATCTTGTCTATTTCATAATGGAATTAGATATCCCTAATATTTTGGTAAATCAATCCGTCTATGACACATGTTACAATGCCAAGCTTGAGAAATACCCTCCTTCCCTGCTGATTTTTCCTTAGCTGTTCAGACACCCTACAGGAATACCTAATGAATGCAATATGAGTCTACAGTCAAATAAGGCCCATTCCACCATAACGAACTCGAGTAACTTCAACATAGAAGAGGTGGAACAGAAGAATAAGGACAAGCCTAAAGATTCCATGCCAAAGGAAGGACTAATTTACTTGCAGAACTTGGCATCTCCTCATGAGAAGGTACTTTGTAATGATAGAATTTATAACCCATTTGATATTCTCTCTGCCAATTTTTATGAAGCTGGATCAAATAATGATGATTCCTCTATGTCTATCATGCCTCCTATTGATGTGGAAGAACCTTCAGATGATAAAGGTGATGCATGGATATAAGCAAGGACTATAAGAAGGGGTCAACACCCCCGTGGCAAAGGTGGAAACCTTCCTTTCCACTGTATGAGCACCCGCTCTAGAATAGGGTAACATTTATTGTTTTTTTATTCTGAGGTACCTAATGGTTTTTCTTTTTAATCTCCTCTCGATGACTTTTTGTTTCAATAAATAGGTCACTGCACCTCAATCATTATAAAAAAATCCTTCTATGACATTTGGGTTACACTTAGATAGGAAAACCCTAAGAGTTGAGATACCAAAATAATGGTGTTGCATTTATCTATATGATGGATAAGGTAATGAACATTATTCTCATCCATTCAAGTGGGATGAATGATATGACTTAGATGATGCACTACCAAAATAACTTACAGATGATAAGAACTCCAAATTGGACACATTAATTAGTGAAACATTGATCTTTTCCAATAATGGATATGATAAATTCAAATAGGGTCATCATATTAGTTAGAGAACATTTAATAAATTGTATTATTTAAATCTTGTAAAACATGATACTCATCGGATAAAATCTTCTGTTGTGGATAAATGACATCATTATCTTTGAGAAAAATCCTTGAAAAGAATAATCTTAATGTATGTAACTCCTAAGACAAGTAATGTAATAAAAATTCTTAACTAATAGAGAAATATATGGGTTAATAAAACACGTTCCTAAATAAATTACATGTTGAATTTGTTCAAAAATGAATCTATATACTTATGAGAAGCATATAAATTTCATTAATGTTCATCTTAAGACTTACATTGTCTGTGATAATCATTCTATTATCATCAATGGAAATGTTATGAAAATATGAATGGGTAATTTAGAAATTTTCCCAATATTCTCAATGTGTGGAGAATAGTAGAACAAGGTAATATAATGTCTAGGTTATTGTGTTTTTTATTAATATATGTGGGTAAATTTTAATCCAAATGAAGAAAAATTAGTTGGAAATTCTAAAAATGTTTCTTCAAGTAGCCAGTTGAGGTTATTGAAACCTAGAGTTTTTGAGAAAGAGGAGTACTGATTCCATTGGATGGAATTTTTTAGAGTACCTGATGGGTTTTATGAACTCCAAAGAATTTCCATGTCAGATACTGGTGTTATTGAAATCAATTAATCGATTTTTGAAGGGTATATGATAAAATTTTTAATATTTATAAATGTTGTAAATATACAGGAGTTCTAAATCATTGGAATAATTGCTTGATATTTTATTCTATATTCATGTGATGAAGAAAAGAGTTAGTACATAAAATATTTGAATATAAATGAAAATATCTATCTCATGTTTATATAAGTAAAGGATGTGTATCCTCATCTCATTTATCTTCTATGATAAGAGATGTTTTTATTAACGAAGTGTTGTTATAAAAAATATGAAATAATGGATTATATACAGATGGTTTATGATTACTCGAATTATATAACATATTTTTCAAAGGAGAAAATAGAAAAAAACGATTTATCAAGGATAAAGTTTTATATATAGATGTTTATTAAAATATAAGTGTTACCTTTTAAAGAATAAAATTGTCTTTCCAAAATTACTCCAAACAAAAAAAATATCATAAATCATATGCAAACAATTATTTTTTTAAAATATTTTTAATAAAATAAAATATGGGTTATTTTATAAAAATTAGGGAGTTTGAGAACCATTTATTGATATTATGAAGATAATATAGGGTCAAAGAAACAAGTGAGATTATTTTTTGATATAGAAATGTTCAATGTTTACAAATAAAAGATTTTGATAATCTCCAATATAAATGTAACATTATATTATATATGATTTTATGGTATATTGGTAAAATATTAATGTAATGAGTTATATAAGTTCCCAGAATATTTAAAGGAAAAGGGTTTCGTGGATGATGATGATATTATTATAAATATATCTAAGTGGAAAATAGAAGTTATTAATATTATGACAGATGATGTTGAGAATAAAGGTGTTTAAACTAGTTTTTGGATTTAAAAATTAGGAACATGATTCCAAATATCCCAATTATTGATAAAATATTTCCTCATAGATATTATTAACTAAATATTCATGAGTGAGGTTTTTATCAAATGTTCAGATGGAGATTTGGACGGAATTACAATGATTTGTTATGTGTTTAACAAAACTCCTAAAAGTATAGTGAACATAAGGTTGACCTTGAAGCCTATCATATATGATATGTCATAATAGGATTTATGTATTATATTTTTATGTATTATAAAAGGGTTTTAAGGATATAAAATATATTTGTTTATACAAATGAAAATATCCACTTCTGCATTATTTCATGTTGGATGAATATATATATATTGATATATATTTTCTGAAGTGTAATGATAATTGGCCTCTCAATGTATGCCTTTGAGTTATCCCCAACCAATTTTTATCATGAATTATTATGGGTTATGATGAAATTTTATTGTTATCATGAGTATGATTATCATATTAAGATATGAAATATTCTCATGAGTCCCAAAATAGGTTTATATGCACTGGATGGACCATGAAGCATACCACATAGAGTGTCGTACAATATGAATTTGGAATACATGGTGTGCATGGTTCATATTTGGAATCCCCAATACTTTAAGTTTTTGATATACCTAACATGGTATCCTTCATTATTTAATAATATTATTATGCATGCCTTTAGGCTTAGCTAATTAGTGGAAAGTTGGGTATGTTGTTAATCATCTCATCAATCGGAGATTAACCAATATGGGATTTATCCTATTGTATGATGAGTATGACATATAAGACCTCAATTAAGATTGAATTAGGAAGTGTAAAACCATACATATATAATATATATGATGTGATTAACTATTTGAGTGATTGTCTTGTGATATTCTCATTTATAAAGTTGAAGGTCGTGTGTTGTATTCATTTACTTGGACAGTCAATAATCATAAAATTAAGAATGGATGAGTTGTTTATATTTTATATACATAAACTGTGTCTTGTGGTCAATTGATGTCTTATAAAAAATATATCATATGAAAATTTATTCTTATATATGATACAATGGGTGGACATGGGTACAAAGATACTTGTGTTTGATAAAGATCACACTATATCTGTTTATAGCTTAAATAGAAAATATTATTTTCAATATACTACACTTTTCATTGATTTATGGATTGAATAACTCATATTTATTATCAAATCTATGATGTTTTATGTGGTTAGAATTTTTGGGTTACTAAATATAGATTATATTTGATTCTGAGAGCTCCTCCAAAAGTGTTTTAGAGTTTATCCAGAAGTAGTTTTAAATGGGTATTCACAAGGTATTTAATATGATGTGATACAAGGTGAATTTAATAATAGATTTAGAAAAGTGCTTCATATGATATCCAGAAGTAGTTTTCGATATAGTTTCAAAAGTTATTGTATATGATAAAATAGAAGGTGAAAGGGAATTAAGGCTATAGTGCTTTAGTGTAAGAGGGACACTGAATGAGATATTCCCTAAAGTGTTACACATATGATGTATTCATGGTGATATCATATTGTATGATATGAGTAATATAGGGAGTATCATATTCCATACTAAGGGTGTATTGTAAATCATTTGTATGCTTAAATCTTGTTACTTCCACACAAACTATCATTAAATAAGGGGAAATTACACATTGTATTTTCCTGAAAAAAACATGGACACATTTTCCTAATGGGTGACAAGTTATAGTAACTATAATAAATTTAATTGTGCATTATTTATTATAGGAGTAATCACATGGGGATTAAGTAACCTCTTATAGAGCTTATATAATGGTTGATATCTATGTAAACCATATATATAATTCTTGTGCATGCTCACGGTCAAATATATCTCATACCCATAGCTCTCATATTCTTCCTCCTTTATACTATGATTTACTACCACATTCTAGTGAGAAAAATAATCCCACTTGAATTTCAGGTGATTCTTTTAACCCATCGTTATGTCATAGAGAAGGAATATTGATTCTTATCAATAAGTTCTCTTTATCAAGTATCTGAAATGAATACAATGAAAGTGAAAAATCTATGGTGAAAGGTACATAATGTTCTTCATTTTACACTATAATGGTTTTGGTTATCTAACATGGTAGATCTTGGATTTTTTTATATTGTTTTTCTACTTAGTTTAAGTGTTAAAATATCCTTAAAAACCTGGTAATTATTTCATACTATGAAAACATATTTACATTTGTCTAATATTATATGTAAATGTTTTATTTATTTTGTGAAAACTAATTATTATATAAAAAAATATATTAATATTGTTATAGTTATGTACCATGATATGTTTTTTGAAACAAAATTAAATGCATAGGATGTCAACATTAGTGTTCATAATATTTAACAACCCCTAATCTCGCATTGTCATATAGAAATCCTGAGTTAGTTAGTGGAACTCAAGCATGCCACCCTATACTCCAGAGGTTACTGACTAGCAGTAGGGGTGTAGAAAATGTAGTGGGGAGACTTTACCCCCATGTACAAAGATTCAATACATTGGAAGAAAATGCATATCAGATTAATGTAAATATTAGAAATAGTAAAACGAAGTGGAAAAACAAAAAAAATAAAAGACAACTGAACAATCCAATAGGGATAAGAAAATAATGTAATGAAAAGATAGAATGTACCTAAATTTTATACTAAAATTCATACTGATAAAAGACCAGATGACATAAATAAACTTAAAAGAAACCCTAATCCCAACACCCATGTTGGTCCCATCTCCAAGATTTGTCCCATCCTATAAGAAAAATTCAACAACAAGGTCAATTTATCTTTTCCAAACCCATATCCATGTAATCTTAATAGGTACCAAATGAAAACCAGAATATGTTTTGAATAAGTATCGTTAGTTTGAAACCACCATGTCTATGAAATACTAGTGTAATAATAAGTGTGTGAAATAAAGAGGTATTCAGTAGAATTAATTTGTTAATTAGTACGATACAATAATCAGCATACTTTGGAACCATGCCAGGATATCGTTAAGTATGTAACACAACCATGACAACCATAACCACAAGTCAAATTAATAATCACATAATTGAGAAAAAACTGATTTAAAAGAATTTCATCATAATAAAACTGATTCTGATAATCATTATACCATAACCAATCCAAGCCCTATATATAATAATTTTGTATAAATAATCTAAGCCCTTTATATAATCATTTTAGCATGACTTAGAAGATGCCTTTATATATGAATTTTAACATAACTGAGAAAATATTTTTATATAATCATTTCTATATAACTAGTATAATCCCTTTATATAATAATTTTAGCATAACCAGGACAACCCCTTTATAAAATAATTTCAACATAAATAATAAAACTATTTATAATGGAAGCTATAACACAACATAATATCAGAAGTTAAAATGGTTAATTTATCGAATTAACATTATCCTTTCATGTATCTATTCAATCATTACATTATATCTTAATCTATTATCATTCCAGTGTACACACCACTTTAAAATCAAATTACCACCAATCATTTCAAAAAACAAGTAATATATTTTTGATGGTGAATATATCCAAAGAAATCACCTGAGGTCTCATGTCATTCAGTGTAACATTTTTATCCATTATCTAGTCCATTATTTTTCTAGGGTAGGCTCACCCTTTGGTTATTCGCAGTCTAGGTTGCAAAACTTTTGGATCCAAAGGGATCCATGGAGTTATCCAAACACATGATTATCATCATCCATTATTATACTAGTTAGTGTGCATGTTGTGTTGAAAAGATTTATTACTATTTCACATAATTAAACAATTAGAAATAGTCCAACTAAATTTTATATATACTACCTACCTTTATATTGCAATCAAATCAACTTTTCATCTAAGAACACCAACAAATAATGATGGAGAATAATATCACAAAGAAACCTAGACCACGAAATATTGAGATATAAACATGATTCAACCATGGTCAAGATATCTTTCTCTGATATTAGAGAACAATTGGAAGAGATTGGAAAACCACATAAAGGGAACTCATTAGAGATCAAACACCGGACAGAGATGTATAGAAGGGAAGGAATCACTCCAAAATCTCATGGAGTCTCCCTAAGGTTTGAGAGATAGATCCGCGCAGTGGATGGAAAAATAATCATATAAATAACATGATTTAACTTCCCTGATCCCAATATATTCATGATGTTAATCCCTTTGACGATGTGAATTTCTCGATTTATGAGATATGCTGAAAATGAATAGTCTTAGGTTAAAATAACCATGATTGACCATTTCATGTCATGAAACAATTTCATAGTGTTGAACCATGTTACCCTCTGAAAAAGTTCACAATAGGCTCCCAACAATAGGTTCACATCATCTAACATTTTCACGATGTGAAAGTTTCTAGAAGACAGCTCTAATACCATCTTCTAGAGAAAGAAACTAAAAACCCTTTGAAGCCTTCCAAACTTAGTTATAACCATCATAACCTCTAAAAACCATTAAAATATGACTCCATTAATTAAAAAAATACATCCCTGAACTTAGTTCCTTTCCCCATTAAATTCTCTCTATCCAAAAAATTGACTCGACCAACAAGGGTTAAAGAAGAAGGAAAACCTATTTAAATGTGGTTCAACCAAAACTCATAGAGGTATGTACCTGAAAAAATATAGGATCTTACAACCTCCACTCCATATAACATATCATCCTAGAGATACTCCAAGAATTGAAGTGGGGTCTCAAAGAATAGTTTTGGATATTGTGCTCATATATCATATTTTATCTCCCATGTATCTTCTTGAACATGCCCATGCTTCCACTGCACTCGAACAAAAGGTATAGTCTTTCCTTGAAGATACTTCTCACTATGATCCAAAATTCATATTGGATGTTTCTCAAAGGATGAATCAATACCAAGCTCTATTTCATTGACATCTATCAGGTGAGAAAGTTCTAGATGATATCTATGAGGCTGTGAGACATGAAACACATCATGTAGAACACTATAATATTGAGGAAGGTCCAATCAGAATTCCACTAGACTAACCCTTTCCACTATCTTGAGTATACCAACAAACCTCATTTCTAGATTTACATTTTTCCTGATATGGTTCCTTCATACCTCAGGAAACACATGATTTAAAATATGATGACTTACCTCAAACTCCATAGGTTATCTTCACTAGTTAGCATAATATTTTTACCTGCTATGTGTAGTCTCTAACCACTTCTTGATCAGTTGAAACTACTCAGATGTCTCCAGCATGATACTAGGTTCAATAAGTGATGAATCACTTTCCTCCAACCAAAAAAGAAGTGAATGTCCTAAAATTACATACAATACCTCAAAGGGATCTATATAGATCAATTACTTGAAGCAGTTATTATAGGATAACTCCAAGAGAACTAAATGTTACTCCCTTGAACCACTGAAATCCAAAACATAAGATCGAAACTTATCATCCAGAATTTGAATAGTCTGTTCAGATTGGCTTTTAGTCTAAGGATGTTAGGTTGTACACCGAAGAACCTACAATCACAAGGAATTATATAGAGCCTTCCTAAACTGATTTTTAAAATGATGATCTCGATTAGAAAAATTCTCCTTGGAAAACCATGGAACCAAACTACGTCACACATATAAATACTACCAATATAATCAATAGTAAAACTAAATTTTTTTATCTTGGCATAAATTCGATCCTCTCTCAATGTAATTAGGATGTTGTTAGGATGTTGTAAATAACCATCCACTGATTGGGGGTACACTAATATTTAATAGATAAAAATCACCAAAAATTAGTCTAGAAAAGGTTGAAAGAAATGATTCATCAAGGCCATGAATAAATCCAGTGCATTCTTCATCCCAAATGAAATCACCACAAACTAGTACAAGATATACCTCTACCTATAATAGGTCTGATGTATTTTTTTCTCACTCTCCACTAATGATACCCTAATCTCAATTCAATGTTATGGAAAATCTGGCCACCTATCCACTGATCAAAGACATCATTGATGCACAGAAGGGGATACCAGTTCATGGTCATCATCTAGTTCAATATCTGATAGTACACACACATGTGCAAAGTCCCATCATCCATCTTGGTGAAAATCATAGGTGAAACCAAAAGTGATGTACTATGACATATGAAACCCTTAGCCTCTATATTATAACATTAAATTCCCAAATCACTACTTGTTCCATATTGTAAGGATAAAAACTGGATCGTCTCCAAGAACTAACTTGATCATGAACTCAATCTCTAGATCAGTTGGTAACACATAGAAATAAAAAATAATGACATACTAAAAATAGTCTACCATTTGGGGAAAAGTATCATACTACAGACCACTGTCTTCTAGAGAATGAACCTTTATCTAAGTCATGAGACAATCCAATATGCATTGAATTGGTCCTACATGACCAGCATGAATATCTCACTGACCCTAGTGAAGATAGATTCCTTTTTCTAGAGATAGAAAGGAAACTCTATGCCAGTAACATTCAATATGAGACTGTTTTAAAACTAGCCAATGCATACCTAGAATAAAATTGTAACATACCTTTTCTAGAACAAATGGTTCCTAAAATAAATAGTACCAACCAATTTCTAGATAACATTCCTTTTAATATTTAATATTCTCTGGTCTCACACCCAATGGTGTATCGATGGTCAGGATATTATCCATGATTTCCATAGCCAAGCCTAATCCATTTTCCAAAAGAGAAGATATAAAAGAATGTGATACTCCTATATCAAAAAAACACAAGATATGGTAGAAGATTCATTAATTGTACCACATATTGTAGATGGACCTACATCAAAACAAGTTGGAAAAAAATACATAGTGTACAACTGAATTTTCCCTCTACCCTAGGCTCTAGTATGAATCCCCTATGCTTTTAGCTTTGCATGGTACTGCCACTTTTGTACTGTTGTACCATATCCTCTTCCTCAAGCTGAAAATCCAGTGGAACTCTAGCCACCAATATGTTGTGTGGTGTTTTTTCCTTCCCAGAATTCGGTACTTATCCTAATACCATTCCACTACTCTACTACTTCATTCCCATACAAAACCTTAATAGCTGGGCTAGCTGTCCACAAGAAAGGCACCCCATAGAGGGGTATAGACACTGAAGTCAATTGTGACCAAAATTCCCAAATTGAGAGAACTTCGACATAAAATAGTATTGAGATGGCTTCCCACTACCCTAGATACTCTAACCAATGTTTCCTTGGTGATAACTATCACAGCAGAGCTTCTTTCCCCCAAAATAAGGGATTTTAATTCAACCTTCAGAAACAACCTAGCCACCACTAGGAGAATTATTTTTATTCACTTCCATACTGAGGGCTATCACACCCAAAATTCTAATCAAGATAAAAAAAATTTACATGTGACTTGATCTAAAATTGAATTCCATCCAATAAATGCCTCACCTTGTCAATCACGTCATCTTCTATAGATGACTCAAATAGCTATGATTTAGTGATACATAAATTGTATTCCATCACTGACAAGCCCTCATGTATCAAGTGCATGAACATGTGTCCATTCTTATCCATCAACATTCTAGGATAGATGTGACTTAGAAACATCTCCTCAAGGTCCTTCTAGGATAAATCATCTTGCCGATTAGCTTTCTATATAATGTCTCACCAATGCTTGGCTGGTCCATGAAGCATGTATGTAGAAAGATTCACCCTACTATCTGTAGGTATCTTTAGGTTATTTAAGATCATCTAGGATGACTCAATCTAGAACTCATCTACCTAGAGCCCTCCCTCCCCTTTTAACATAGTCATATGTTGCCACTGAAACTCTCTCGCCAACTCAGACATCGAAGTCAAAGTCAAAACAGTCTCCCTTTCTATGGATCACATTACCCCAATGAAGATATCATTAAACAAAACATATATATCAACTTTAGGAGATATAGGAAGCTTCAGTTTATATGTTTTAATAGTGTGATGATTACCACTCTACTGATGCACAATTCGAAGATAATCAGGAGACATTTTATAGAGAATATAAACACACTCTTTATAACACTAGATAACAATAAGGTCAGCCTCAAAAGGTGACAAAAATAGAGATCCACTGGCTCTTGGTCTTAATAAACATTGATTAACAAGTAACTATTTTGACATAATAGTTTTTTCATTTTAATTATCAGATATGATAGGGATATCATTTCCTAGTTTATACAGGTAAATATATCACAGGAAATAAATATGTACCTATCATGAACAGTTAATTTCAATATATATATATCCCTATATGCCTATCATGTTGAATTCATACCCATATCATGTCAAAATTATCATGACCCCCTCTCCCTAGAGATACCAAAATGAAAGGAGGGAGATAATGACCCTTGAGTCCCGCCTTCAGTGGGACCTAGGTTGGTGAATAGTACCGAGGGTATAAAAATATCAAGAAATGGGAGGCATTACCATTTTTAATAATATAGGATTGCTAAATAAGATGAATCATCCACAAGAAACTTCATGGAATAATAATAAAGAAACTAAAACCATCCCAAAATTCATGTATAAATAAAAATTATATAGATAGAAGTCTCCAAAAGTAAATACCCAAAAGAAACTATAAAGTAGGAACGTAACAACTATCTAAAGGCCAAAGCTAGTAATGTCTACAATGATCCACTTAGTCCTCCTAGAAACCTAAAAATTAGTTTATTTACATAGTGTGAGAATACAAGTATACTCAGTATGAAAGCCAGTGTTTTTTCATGCACATGTGAAATAATCAAACTAATGAACTAGTGAGAAAACAACATAACCAAAAACACATAAACATTTCATCCATCCTTCCCAACTTCACCAAGTTATGCTCACCATATAATGCATGCCAATTATAATAACAAAATAACAAGAATGTTGATAAAAGGAACCCCACACCACTTGACCACTAATTTATCACCCTCATACCCCAATGTAATATGTCATGGAGTTCCCATCTCTTCTAAATAACATTATCCACCTCCCCACATGCAATGTCACATCACATCAAGCCTGTAAACACCATGTATATTAAATCATATCTCACCCACAAACACATAGGACATCACATCACAACCATTTCCATAACCAGAGTTGTAGGGTATTGTGACCATGAAGGAAATAAACCACATGTCCTCAATCTACAATGCATGAACCCCACCATAATGTATTCTATATCATGGTCATATCACATCTCACCCATAATCACTTAGGCCACCGCCCCACAAGAACAGTCACATCACATCTCACCCCAAGACACATGGGCAATCGCCCCAAAAGAACGGTCACATAAAATCTCATCCAAAGACACATGGTCCATCACCTAGTGCACTAATAGACCTCCATCAAACATATCATGTTCATATCCACTCTCATAAAAGAGATAATAACAATGAGAGGGAATCCATCTATTCATCCTCATCACCTGGATGTTGAAAAAAAACCTCTCCTCTGACTATATAGTTGTCAGTACATAGTGCTCGACATAGGTGGGGTGTATATAAAAACCAAAATAAATATAAAAGTATATATTTATATATATCAAAACACAATCCAAACAAATGGGGTTACAAAAAAACACTAAAAAACTCACAACATCCCCACTTTTTATACCACCTCTAAATACAAATCACCATACAACAATCCACAATTCAAATTTCCATCCAAAACCATTATTCAAACCATTCATTTCATTATTAAGAATCAACCAAATTTAAATAAACAACCCATAATTTATTCATTAATTAACCATTTCCAAACAATTAACCAAACCAATCCGTCCAATTTCAATGATTACTGAAAAATTATTTCCTCACTACCTAGGAATCTAGAACTAGAAACCCACACATCTCAATCATCTCATCGTTCCCATCAAACCATCACCCCAACACCCCCAAAATCATGACCTAAAAACCACACCTCATTGACCCAAAATCACACCCAAAAAAACCACCACCTCACCACCCCAGAGGCAACACCAGTAAACCATCACCTTGTTATCCCAAAAACACATCCAAAAAACCACAACCTCACCTACCAAAAAGTACAAAAAAAGATACCAGCACTTTTCAACCCAAAATCATAGCCAAAAAAAATAATTTCCCCCCACACCACATGACAACCACACATCACTTCCCTAAAGAATGTTCACACGTTAGAAAACACCAAGACCTTTTAAAATAATTTATAAGGGTCTTTTATCACAACCCACTTATATTTTTAGAGGTATTATCAAACAAGATATAATCTTATGGAACCATTTCATTATCAAAATATAAGTGGTTACCAAATTTTAATTTTTGGGTGATATCACAACAAATTCACATCAAGTGATCCACAACACATGTTAAATAAGCTAAAAGATCCCCCATTTTCCTAAATTTTTAGTGGTGAATTCATCCCCTACCATCATAGTATCACCATAATATTAACGATATTAAAAACATGTGAAACATTCACCCTTACCACATTAATTTAAATTAGCCAGTCATTTATCTTTAATTAAGCTAGCCCAACTATCCCTCATAGCTAAAAAAGAGAAACCCCCTCCTACATGATACACAAATGTGAGAAATGTGGGATTTTCTTTCCTCAAAGAAGCCTTCAAATATCAGTACACACTGCATGTTTAAGAAGAACCTCTCAAAAACCACAAATTCACCACAACATCATAGATAAACCTACACCACACCCAATGATCATCAAAATGCAGCCCAAATAACACCCTGATTCAAAATTTCACCCCCACAGTGGTCCTATAAGATAAGAAAAGGAGGAAACCACTAAGAAAGGGAGAAGAACTTATAACCAATCTCCAATGGGGATCCACCAGTACCAACAAATCAAAGAGGGATGAATATGTATATAAGATCCCTCAAAATAACATAGGGTTCACCCCAAAGTGAGAGAGAGGAGGGTTTGGCCAAATAAAAATAATTGACTAAAATAAGGGATTAAAACCTATAATTCTTTAAATTTCAAATTGTGTAATCCTTACATGGTAGGTAATCCACATGTTTCATGAATATTCTATCCTCCATGAAAAAATAAATCTCAATAGCCTTTATTTATTACACATCATGATTTCAAATTTCACTGTGTGTATTCATTTCACAACAGAGCCCTTAGATGCATACAATCTGTGAATTCACTAAATGAACAAGCAGTGAACCACCAATAAAGATACTGTAAATTTACATGATGTGAATTTCTGTTTTTACCTCCAACTACCACAGGAAGTACCCAGAACCTCCATAATCCACCTCTAAAACACCTCCAATATCCATAACTGACAATGTAATGGGCCGAGAATGTATGGAATGTTACATCAGAAACCTATAAGATGATTCCTGCCATCAAAAATCAAAAACCAAGACCAAAAGAAAAGGGATGTGAAAACCACATTGTGTGATGCCACTCAAGGATCTCATTACTCCTCAATGTTACCACCATAAAAATATTCCAAAAAACATCTCGCATAACCTCATAACCAGATTACCACATCACCACAACCATCCATCCTTCACATAGACCAAACCAAAAACTTTCATAACCAACAAGACACATTGTACCAAACATATGAATCAGTGAATTCCATCCTCCATGTCAAGATACTATCCACTATGGGCAGCAATACTTTTCCCGTATAAGTTTGATCGTACTTTAGTTAATTTGTCTCGATTAGGTATCAGGTCCACCCCTCTCCACATGTCGAAACTTTATCACACATCACAACATCATGAAAATTAGCACAGATCATAACACAACAAGATCCAAACATTACATTGAAAGGTATGATAGATCAATTAAAAGCTCAAAATAACTTTTGGTACTATGCACACATCTGTAACTCTCACCCCTAAGTACACTATTCTAGGACACCATGCCTCCATAAAATGGGAACCTAAGGAATGGTCCATCCATACACCACCCTCTCTTGTTGATCCTAGATCTCTACTAGCCAATCCAAAAACATTGCATCATCCTTCAGATCCAACACTCCTCAGTTAATGACACGGAGTTCATCATGAAGATGTCATTAAAGATGAGAAATGTGGAAGATGTCAAGGATCCTCTCAAAATGAGGTGGAAATTCCTATGGATATGACTCCTCGCTAACTCACCCCAACACCTCAAAGGGAACAAAAAACCATGTATAAAGCTTACTTCCTCTACAAAACCTCTAATTCCCATGTTGATTGGAAAAATTCAAGAATATATGGTTCCCAACATCCAAATCCAAGGGCCTCCTCGTGCGATTGGAAAAGGGCATATGTCAATCATGCAATAACTTCATTCTCTCATGAACTAGTTGGACACTCTCTATTGTGCTCCACACCACATCAAGACCAAGAACTGATACATCCCCAGCCTTTGTCCAACAAATTGAATAATGACACAGTCACCCATAAAATGCCTCAAATGGATCCATGTCGTTTTATAATTGATTATATTATGATAATAAAACTAAACCAAGGTAAATTTTCTTACCCACGATCCACCAATGTCAAAAATTACAACCCACAACATATCTTCCAATGTCAGGATGGTCCACTCCTTTTTCCCATCCTTATAAGGGTGGAATATAGTTATGTGGCATAACTAGGTTCCAAAATCGTGTTTTCATCTCCTCTAGAATCATGATGTAACAAGTTTATCCTGATCTGAGGAAATATACCTTTTAACTATATGAAACCAGACCACCTACTCCCCACACCTCTTATCCAAAGCATCCACTATTCCCAACTCTTTGATCACTAAGAAGTCGGCCAGTTTCATCAACCGATCATTGATTACCAAGATAGCATCACAACCTACATGATCTAAGGGTAATCTTGTGAAAAGATCCATTAATATTTCATCCCATTTCCACTCAATAACATCCAATGGTTTTAACCAACAATTAGGAATATGATTCTTGGCCCTTACCAACTAGAAAACTAGACAACTCTTCAGGAACTATGCCACCAAACATTTTTTGTCTGGCCACCAAAACTCCATACTCAAGCCATGGAATATATTGGATGTCCCTAGTTGTGCCGAAAAAAGAGAACTATGAAACTCAAAAAGGACTCCCTCATGACTATCTACCAAAAAAGGCTCCCATGAAATAACATCTGGTTCTGACCATCCTTCTAGAGCACCACCATATCCAGCATGATTTTGTGCCACCATTACCTCTGAGTCTCCCCATTGAGACTACTCCACCTTCTAATTCAGAGAATATTGCACTATTATATAAAACAAATATCTTCTACCATCATCCACCCTTTCATCTAAGTTCATGACTTCCAACTCCTCTATTTTTCTCCAAGACTCTTCAGACTCTTTATCCTTTTTCAATTTTCTACTCAAAGAATCAACCACAACATTCCATTTTCTTGAGGTGTAGGGGATCTCAAAATCATAATCCTGACGAAAATATATCCACTTTCTATATCAAAAATTCATATCACGCTGAGAAAAGATATACCTCAAGATCTTGTGATATGTAAAGACCACAAAGTACTCACCAATGAGAGAATTCCACTACAACTTCGGCACAAATACAACCATTTCAAACTATAGATCATGGGTGTCCTTGTTACACTCATATGGATGTAATTTACTATACCGATAAGAGATCACCACTCTCGACTGCATCAACATGCATCCCAATACAAGATGGTAATCATCATAAAAAACCTCGCACATCACACCCTTTTTAGGAAACGAAAGCATTAGAGTACTGAAAATATTTACACTTTGGTAACCAAATACTACCTATAACAGATAAATCTACAAAAAATCATGGTTCATTCCTATCAATTATTTCAATAGGGCTTAAACTAAACATAAATTTGGCACAAACCTCAAATAATATCCCACAAGACCAAGGAAATTGTCAACATCTTCCATGTTCTTGGGTGTTTCCCAAGAAAAAAGTTCCTTAAAAATCTAAGATTCTACAACCACACCCCTTCGAGACACCACATTACCAAGTAAATGAATCTTTCATGTCCAAAACTTAAATTTGGAAAAATATTCTGTAGAGAATATGCCATCAAAAAACCTATAATACTTCTAAGAGGTGATTAGATTGATCCTCCTCTGACTTTAAGTAGACCAATATGTAGTTGATGAACATGACTAAAAAATGGTCTGTTAATTCACTAAATGTGTAGTTCATGAGTCCCATGAACATAGCTAGTGTGTTTCTGACACCAAATGACATGAATATAAACTATAAGTTCTCATACCTAAATCTAAAGGTAGTCTTTGGGATATCACCCTCCATCACCCTCAATTGGTGATATCTATAATGTAGATTGATTTTATAAAACTAACTCAATCCTCTAATATATTTGAAGTGATTTTATATCCTTGGAAGAGGGTAAAGGTTCTTTGAAATTAATTTAAGAAACCTCTAGTAGTATATATACAATATCATAATATCATCTGACTTTCTGAAGAACAACATCGTGGCACCCCCATAGTGACACACTGGGAAGGATAAAACCCTTCAGCATTAGATCATTTATCCGAATTCTCTACTCCTGCAACTCATAAGGTATCATACGATAAGGATCCATCGAAATCAGAGAAGCATCATTCTTCAAATCTATCCTGAACTCAACATCACATCGAGGGGGTAGCATCACAACAGCCTCATTGAAAACATACAAAAAATCACCAATGACCCCAGGGACCTCCATTATCTCAGTTCACACTGATTCCATCGACAACTCAGCCATTAAATAAAGAAGGGGCTCTACACACCGACTACCTACCTAATAACCCCTCTCGATAATGAATTCCACATGTTGGCCATCCACATCTGAGGACAAAACTATTTTTGTATGTAGTCAATAACATCACGTGTGGATTAAAACCAGTCAATACTAAGGATGACTCCAAATGGATGCATCTGTAGAAAGAAAATATTCCCACAGGACAGATGTGGCCCCATCAGAATTATACACCCATGGAACACATCAAATAAGATAGTCTACACTCCAACTGGTGTTATCAACAATACAATAATGTAAAGCCTCTCTATGTCTATTTCAAATGAAGGTACTAGAGTGTCTGTAACAATGGATACTGGAGCTCCCAAAAAAATAAATAATAAAAAAGGGTAAGTAAAAAACAATGTATACCTCGAACAATATCTAGCCCCTCTGGAACTGTTGCCTCCACTATGTGTAACATACCATTCCCACCTTCTCTAACTCTATGTTGATGGCCACCTCCAAGACATTTCTTAGGTCAAGGTACTTGAAAAAGAGGAACATCCTTGGTCCACCCTCTACCTTCTCAATCTCCCCAAAACAAAGTATAATATAGATTCCCCAACTACTGAAATGGTCTCATTGGAATCGGCAATTGAGGCTGGCACTAAACCCGACCGCCTATACCAAACTGATAGAAAAGAACCACTGGGAGCTGGTTCTGGTGATGGTTCTGAACCCAACAAACAAAACACACGAATATTAAGTTCCCAAGAAAATCAAAGAAATCATTAGCCCCTGAAGGATGGAAGGGAATGAGGACGAATCCTTGGTGGTCAAAACCTCGAAGGTCCTAGTGCATGATACCTTCCCCTGACAAATCATCCCATTAAAGAACCCTACTAATTTTCCTCTCATGGAACACCTCCTCATGAGTAAATCTTTTTTATCACCTCTCAATACATTTAAACCTTCAAATAAATTGATTTTTTAAAATTAGTAACTTCATACTTGATAAAAAATATGGAGTTCCTCCTCAAGACTTCCCTCATCATACTATACATCTGAAAAAAGATATAGAAATTTCCATAAGGTCGTTCAACTTGATTCCCAACTCTAGTACTGACATACTCCTCTACTGAAAAGAAATAATCCCCTACCTCTTCACTACCATCATGAATGAAAAAAGGAACTCTACCATGAACTCTTTTTGAATTTTAACCCTTGAAACATCTTCTTCCTTCCGCTCACATAGATAAAACATCCACCACTAATGTAGAAATCCATGTATGGAACTAATAGGAAAAGGGTCCTAGTATCCCACCCAGGCCCATATAAAATTGAAAGCAATCTCAAGGTCCTCTATAGAGAACTCTACCTCTGAATCTCAAACACTTCTCTTGTACTTCCCCAAAGGATTACATTGAAAATAACACAACACCATCTACCAAGCCACATCCTAATTTTTCATATCAACAATATGAAGATCAACCTGATCAACCTGCTAAACCTCAACTTACTAAGCCACACAAATATGAAAAACATGATCCATGGATAAAAATAAAATAATAATTTCCTCATACAAGTTAGTATGTAATTTTATTTATATTTAATTTATTTCACATTATCTATTTTAACATTCCCAAAACAACTAAACTCAAATAGAAACACAAGTCATCATGATGCATATACCTTTCCCAAGTCTCTACCCTATAAATTGGTTGACCTCACCTGGTCATTCAATAAGATCAGAGTCTATACACTAGATCATGAGGGGGATAAAATCCAATGTTCTATCTGGTCTCTATATCCTATGTCATGAACCAAGGTCAAATAGTGTTGTTTTTATACTAACCTATGCAATCCTTGTTGTTATTACCTTCAAAATCCATCAAATCTCTTAGTTATCACCTCTGATACCACTCTGTCATGACCCCCTCCCTATAGAGATACCTCAATGAAGGGAGAGAGATAACAACCCCCAACTCCTACCTCCAGTAGGCCCCAGGTTGGTTACTAGCATCATGGGTATAAAAATATCATGAAATGGGAGTCATTAGCATCTATAATAATATAGGATTAGGAGATAAGTTGAATTGTCCATAAGACATTCCATGGAATAATAATTAAGAAACCAAAACTATCCAAAAATGAATGTATAAATAAAACTAATAAAGATAAATATTTCCAAATGAAAATAACCCAAACCAAATCTAGATTAGCAACACAACCATTGCCCAAAGGTCCGGGCTAGTAATGTCCAGAATTATCCATGTAGTCCTAATGGAAACCTGAAAATCAGTTTATATGCATTGGGTGAGCATAAAAATACACATAGTTAGAAATCCATAGACTCTTGGGAATATTTGAAATAAGTATACAAATGATCCCACAAGAAAATAGAAAAACCAACAACACATAAACAGGTCAACTATCCATCCTAGCATCACCAAGAAACACTCACCAAATAACACAAGCCAATTATAATAAAATAATAATAAGACTATTGATAAAGGGTACCCCACCCCACTTTACTAAAGATATTCTACTCCTATAACCCAGTATATTACATCCTATCACTTCCATCTCTTACAAATAAAATAAAACACCACCCCATGAGCACAGCCACATCATATCATTCCCACAGACACATGGGACATCAAATCATAACCATTTTTATAACCAGAGTAATATGGTATCATGAACATGAAGGACATCAATCTCATTCCCTCTTCTTACCATGAACAACCCCCACCATATGTCGCCCAATAGCACATTCATATCACATATCACCCACAAACACGTAGGCCACCACCCCATAAGCATGGTCACATCGCATCTTTCCAGAAGACACATGGTCTAGTATCTCAGAAGCATGATCACATCACATCTCACCTGAAGACACATGTTACATCAACTAGTGTACTGACAGACCTCCATCCATCATAGACAATTCATATCTACTTTCATAAAAGAGAGAGATGGAATGAGAAGTTATCTATCCAGCCATCCTTGTCCCTGGGATGGTGGGGAAACACCTCCTATGTGACTATACATGTGTCGGAATATAGTGCTCGACGAAGGAGGGGTGAATATATAAATAAAAAGGAATATAAATCTATATAAATATATCTACACATAAACACAAACATTGGGATTACAATGAAAAACTAAAAACTCACAAATTCCAACTTTTTCTACCACCTATAAATGCAGAAACCCATAAAACAAGCCACAAGACACATTTCAAATTTCCATAAAAACCCATTATCCAGATAATTTATTTTACTATTAATAATCAACCACATTTAACCACATAGAAAATCATTTTTTCATTAATTAAACATTTACGTCCCATTTACCAAACAAATCCAAACCATTTCAATCATTATTAAAAAAATAATTCCATCACTACGAGGGCATCTAGTACAACACAACCACACATCTAAAGAATCTACTCATTTCCATCAAACCATCAGCCACCTCCCCCAAAATCGCATCCAACAAACTGCTCCTTGACACCCCAAAATCAAGCAAAAAAACTGTCACATTTCCACCCCAAAATCATGGTCGTGCAACCATCACCTCATTGCCCCAAAATCATGTCCAAACAAACCATCACCTCACACTCCCAAAATCACAACCAAACAAACCATCACCTCATCAACCTAAAAGAAAAACCAAAAAACCCAAATATCACCCAAAACTACATCATAACCAAAAATACCATCCCCAAAAGAATGGCCGCACATAGAAATATGTCAAGAACTTTTACAAATTTATAAGAGGATTTAATCACATTCCACTTCTTTATTTTATGGTTATTATCACATAAAGCATAATATTGAGGAAAGTATTTCATTATTAAAATATAACTGGTTATCCAAATTCAATTTTAGAGTGATATCACAACAATCCCACATCAAGGGTCCCACAACACATTTCAAATTAGAGACAAAATCCACCATTATCCATGATTTTCAGTATTTTATTCAGCCTGAACAATAACAATATTACAATAATATCAAAGTTGTAAAAAAATATAAAACATTCAATCTTCACCATTAAATATTAATTAGATAATTCTTTATATTTAATTAATCCATCACAACCGTCCCCCATAGTTAAATAAGTGAAAGCACCTCCCACATGATATATGAAGGTGATAAATGTGGGATTCCTTACCTCAATGAATCTTTCCTATCTCACTGCACACCATAGGGTAAAGGAGAACCACCCTAAAACCACAACTGCACTATAAGATCACTAATCAACCTACACCACACCAAAAGATCATAAAAAAATCCCAAATCACACCCCAAACAAAAAACACGCCACCATAATGGAACTCTGATGGAATAATTGGAGAAAATAACCACGAAAGGGGGAAGAACTTACCAATAATTTCCAATGAGGATCCACCAAAACCAACTATTTGAAGGGGTAAAGATGGATAAAATATCTCTAAAAATATCCTAGGTATTTCAAAAAAATGACCGAGAGGTGGGTTCATTTGAATGAAAATAATCTATTGAGAAAGGGCATTAACACATATAATTCCTCTAGTTTCACATCTTGTAACCCTAACATGGCTTGTATTCCATGTGTTCCAAAAAAATTCATCCTTCACTAAAAAACACATTGAATCTACGATTATTTTAATAAATAATGAATTGAACTTCGTGAAATTTATTCATTTCATGGGATACCCATTAGCTATATACAATCTTGGAATTCACAAGTTGAACAACATATAGGCCACAAATACACATCATGTAAATTTATATGATGTGAATTTCTTGGTTTAGCTCTGTTGCACCTCTAGCCTCCATCATAAACTCCATAAACCTCTTCAATCCTCCTATGAAATACTTCCAAAATCTATAAGTGACAATGTAAAAATATTATAAGGAACGAGTCATTATAATGCCAATGAATGAGTATAAATATCATGAAACAATAAAATCACACAACATGTGAATCACCCGAGGTGATATTATTTCAAAAGTAACGAAAAAACATCATGAAAAAAAATCCAAACCATGGGCACATAGATTATACCCTATGAATTGGTAAGATATTCTCATGAAAAAGTTCATTTCCATTTCATGACACAATCTGATAGCACTTTGTGGCATCCCCCAATCTGAAACTCTCTAACATGGCCAAACTAGGTTGATTGTTATACCTCAAGTACACCTCCCCATATGCTAGAAACTACTGACTAGAAGTGGGGGATAAAGAACATAGTGGGAAGACTAAACCCCCAAGTATATAGTTTTAATAAAATTTAAGTAAAAAAATATCAAATTAATTGAAATAGAGGAAACAATACAATATAGTGGAGAAACCAAACAATAAAATTCAACTGAACAATCCAATAGTAATAAGACTATAATATAATGACATGCTGGGATTTAACTGAATGTCATGCTAAAATTCATATAGATAAAATACCAGCAGACATAGTTAAAATTAAAATAAACTTTGGTCTTGAACCCTACATCGATCCCATCTCCAAGATCTAACCCATGCAATAAGAAACAATCAAAAATAAGTTACCTCTTTCTTTCCCAAACATGCATCCTTGTAATCTTCTCATGTAGTAAATGGAGGACCAAATTGGGTGTGAGTAAAAATTCGTAGGTATACACCACAATGTATAAATTTTTTGATAATAATTGAATTCAACAAATTGAAAATTAGGAGTATCAATTAATCAATTAATATGATACAACAGTTAACTTACACCAGCACCATTTCAGAATATCTATGATAATTTTTCACAACCAAGAAAATTGTAACCAAAATTCCAAGGCATAATCACATAACCGTAAAAATACCTCCATATAAGCATTTCAACATAACATTTTTGAGATATATAAGCATTATAACATAACGGATCCTAGTCCTTTATTTAAGAATTTTAGTATAATTCGGCCAAGCCTTTTATATAAGAATTTCACAATAACTAGGGAAATCCCTTTATATAAGAATTTTGACATAACGAGACCAAGACCTTCATATAATAATTTCAATATAATTTATCTAATCCATTTATATAATCATTTTTGTATAATCGATTTAATCCCTTTATATAAGAATTTCTACATGAATCACAACACAAGTCATAACAATAAGAGTAACATAAAATAACATCAAAACTCAAAATGGTTAGTTTATCTAATTAACATTTTTCTTTCATGTATCCATTCAATAATTAAATTGTATCTTAAGTCATTATCATAAGATTGTACACACTAATTATATATAAAATTATCAACAGTCATTTCAATAAAAAATAAGCCATTTCCCAAGAGGAATCTATCAGCAGAAATCATGTGATGTCTCATGTCATGTTAAGTCATATTTTAATCCATTCTCCAAATCATTATTGTTACAAGGTAGGATAACCCTATGGGTATCCTCAATCCATGTTTCAATACAATGGGATCTAGAGGGATCCAATTACTAGTCCATAAACAATATTATCATCATCCATTGTTTATCTAGTTTTCACGTATGTTTTTTTGGAACAATCGCTTAATATTTCACATACTTAACAATTAGAAATAGACTAAAGGTAATTGTTATAGACCACCTAACGTTATCCTTTGATCAACGAAAGTCCTCAATCAGGAACACCAGTGAATAATGAAGGAGAAGAAGATCATAAGGAAATATAGATCACGAAAGATGAAGATCAAAACCTGACTCAACCATGGTCAAGATATATCACCATGATAGTAGAGAATAAGAGGAAGTGGGGGAAAACCAAATAAAAAGAACTCATTTGAGAACAAATTCTAGACCAAGATGTTCAAATGGGAATGGATAACCCCAAATTCATATGGAGACATCCTAGGGTTTGAGAGGGAGAGAGAGATATCTGCATGGATGGTGGAAAATAAATCATACACATAGCTTGATCTAACATTATTGATTTTGAGATATTAAAAATGTGAAACCCTTTTAAGATGTAATTTTATTGATTTGTGAGATACACTAAAAAACATGTCACATCACGCTAAAATAACCCCAATCAACATTTTCACATTGTGAAATAGTTTCACATCATGTAACCATTTCACACTCTGAACTAGTACACAACATGTGGCTCATAAAATGTTCACCTCATGTAACGTATTTGTGGTTTGAAAGTGTATAGTAGATAGTTCTCAACACAACTTCTGTAGAAAGAACCCAAACCACCTATGAATCCTTCCAAACATATGGAGGACGCTCAAAATCTTTTGACACCTTTAAATTCGTACTCCGTTATTTTAAGCAAACATGCATCCTTGAACTTTAGGTTATTTTTACTAGAAAATTCCATCCTTCCCCAAAATAGATTCAACCACCAAGGTTTAAAGAAGAAGAAAAACCCAATTGAAAGATGTTCTATCAATATTTAATGAGGGATGTACCTGAAAAAATTCGGGATCTTACACAATATATATTGAAAATATTTTTCTGATTTATTATTTTAAAATATTTTATATATACAAATTTTTGGATATCATAATTGGTTTGTACCTTTTATTAAATAATTAAATATATATCATAGATGATTTTATATTCCCAATAAAATTATATGGAATAGATATTTCATATAATATTAAAAAGGTTGAAAAATAAGTTTTCTAATCATATAGGTTTTCTAGTACAATTCAATTTTATAATTTAAATACATGTCACCTTCAACATAGAATCAATACAATTTTCATTATTTTAAGTATATATGCTACTTATAATTATTTCAGGTACATTCTTAACTATTTCATTCGTCTGGCTTGATATATATTTCATTGTTAACATCTTAAGGCTTTTCTCTTTCCCTTTATTCATTATTTTAGGATTTTTCTATTTTTAATGCCTAATTAAATTTTTATTATTTCTAAAAAATTATATTAAAATTACATGTGCTATATCCATTTGATGGTTCTTTATCTATTATTCCTATCCTTAGATATTAAATTTACATATACAGTTCATTATTAACTAATTTAGTGTAATTTTCACCCTTTTTTCCATTATATGTGTTACTCATCACTACTAACGCATTAATATATACTATTAAGAGATCCAATATGTTATTTTAGAATTGTGAATTTTAAAAATTGTAAAACATTTATCTTATATTTTTTATTTATTTATTCCATCTAGATAAAATGAATTTTCTATAGATGTTAGATATCATATATTTTTATTTTATTTCTAAATATTTATCTCAAAGTTCTATCATCTATGTATACTTTTTATTAATATTAGTTTTCCAAAATATTTTATTTATGTTTTTATATATTAAAATCAAAAATATGTATTTTGAAACAAGTATTCATACATGAATTTCCAATTCAATCAATCCATATTCCTATATTATCTTGAAAAATTAACCATATGTATTCATACATTAAAATTAAATAATGTACTTAAAATTTTTTTTATTTTCATCATACACTTGAAATAGTGGTCCCTGAGTTTCTGGTTTCATGTTATCAACTTCATCAAATGAAATCCATGATATTTATAATAATTAATATTGAATTTTAGTGTTATAGTAGAAGTAATATTTTTTTATTTTAGTTTCTTTTGTTTCATGACTTATCCTATAATAAATCCAATTAAAATGATTCATTATTATGATAACTATTTTTATATATATGTTTAGTTCTATTTGTTTATAATGGTTCCCTATAATTGAAAATTCATTAGGATGTCTATTTTTCAATTTGTTTTCTTTTTGGGTTTTGAGGTTATGATAGAAATGGTGGGACCTCATATTCTAGTTTTTACCTTACCAATATCATGTAATGAAACCCAATATTTGTAAAAATAATTCATTTTTAAATTAACTATTTATGCAGTAATTATATTTATATTTTAGTTTTTTCTATAATATTACGGAAAATTTACTATTTTAATACTAATATTTTTCTTTATTACAGTGATATAAATCTATATGATATCCCTTATTTTTTTCTTTAATAAACACACATGGATGAGTTTCAATATTTATTATGGTAATATTTAAATGAGTAAAAATTTAGTTTAAATTAAAAATTATAATCTTTAAGATTCATTGACATAAAATAATACATGGTTTTGGATTCATGAATATGGTAATTATAACCTCGTTTTCATATTATAATAATTTTACACTAATCATTTATTTCTTTTAAATCTTGCATCCTATTTCTAGAAATTTTCATTTGTAAATTAAATTTTATTAATAAAATATGTTCACTTAAATAATTTATATTTTCTATTAAATTGAAATTTAGTTAATTTTTTCTCAACTATTTATTTTAAGCTAGCCAATTGTATTATAATTTCAATTTTAAATTAAATTTTTCTCAACAAACATGCTACACCAAATATTATTTTCTTTTATATAATATAGAAAATTCAAGATTTTCCTTAAAGTATTCCTTATTGTCCAATATGAATCTAAAAAATTGATATCAAGGTACATGCCACATACATATATCAATTTAGGGGAACATGTGGGATTCCTTCAATATCTATGGTGATAATTCTTACTAGGAACCCTTACCATTATTTGACATCCTCTTCTCATATCAAACTTATTAGATATTTTTCATTAAATTCCATATGGAGATATAAAGAGAAATTATATTATACTTATTCTCATATCCATAAAAATTTTTGTTAATTAATCTATGTTAGGATATTTTTAGAGGTATCCCACTTTGGCTTCTTTAATGAATTGATCATACATGAATGTAACTATCACTTTTTTGAGATCCATATATTTCTAGGATAATTATCCTTTTTCCCTCTTGAAGGAATTTGAGAGACACTTTTTATTGGGATCTTGTTACTATCACTTATACATGGACTTTTATTAATACTCTGAAAACTATGTTTTGATCCCTCATTTGAAATCCAGATCAAACTCATTATTGGACTAATATTCTTTCTCATTTTTTTAGGACTCATATTTCAGCCCCTATATTTTATTGGGTGATAAATTGTTACATTATACTTTTATTATAATTATTTATATGATTGATACCATTTTTCCTTAGTCCATTTTATTTTGTATGTTTACACGTTTTTTGGTTAATTACATTAGTGTATTCATCTATTCTACGGTCATTTGAAGCACCATGTTTTCTTTTTCCAATAGGGGTTTATTCTTAGATAAGGTATGATAGGAATTTATATTCATGAAATTAGAAAACCAAAAAACATTAACAATATGTCCATATATTCTTTCACTTTTAATCTCACATCTAGTATCAGTATTTGATGGTTTCTAGATCATCATTTTGATCAGTAATCATGTCTCTTATTTTTTCCCACATGCCTTTTATCTCTATTCTTGATGTCCTGATATTTTTATCTCATAGATGATCTATTTCACTTTATGTTCATATAATCACTTGATTAATTAAACTCATATTATGAATTAGAAGAATCAAAGTCACTGTCATAGGAATAAAAATCATAAAAATCACTATCAATATCATTATTAGAAGAATAAAAAGAATCACAACCACTATGAAAATCATTTTCATATTCTGAAAATGAAATATAATTCCAAATATCCATAAAATGTAATATTATTAATATGTAATTTACATTTTAATGAAATTTAATTTTAATTTTTATAAAATATAATTTTCATTTAAAAAACTAATATTCACATTTTGAAAAAGGAAAAATACTTATACATATTATGAAAATAAAATTTTCTCTATTATTTATCTCTATACTCTACAAGTTTAATTTATATTATAAAATATCAAATTATTTTTATTAATTGTGAATTTAATTCTTCATTAAAATCATATATACATATGTTAGATATAAAAAATGGAATATACATTCTTTCAACTATAGAATCAAGTTATGTATATGAATCCAAAAATTTGATTCTTTTACTAGTATAAAAATCAAATTCAATATTTTATTAATGAGGATTCACCTTAACTAACTCTTACATATTTTTACAATGTATTTTTTATGTTTTGAAAATGCTTATTCAAAAACTATCATTTTCATATTTTGAAAATGTAATATTCATATTGTAACACCCTGAGATTTTAAAATAGACACATTATGTTGTATTGAGTGTATAAAATGAACCACCAAGATTATCAGAGAATATAACACCCAATACATTGAGATATATTTATGTTTAAATAAATTCAATCTCTTCGATATCATGCAACTCACACAACAACGGTTTTAAATGAAATGTGACACGCTATTAAAATATTATTCATTAAAAAAGACCATTTTAACCAAGTCATTTAATTAGAGGGTATGAATATGACTTACATAATTAGGAAAAATATATGTTTTAAACATGTAAATTTCTATATATTTATCATAAATAATAATAATAATAATTTAGAGAAAAAAGAAATGTTTTTTAAAAAAATTTAGTCTTCTCGATGAACAGTTTTGTGGGGAATTATGCATGTAATTTAAAAATAATTTTTAAATTTTTTTGAAAATTTGTTTTTTTTAATATATTTAAATTCATGTTATCAAAATTATATTAGGGTTAATTTTTGTTATTTTTATGAAAAGTATCATTTTTTATGAATAGTCAAAAATAATGAATTTTAATTGAAAACTGCCTTTTTTAAAATTATTTGTATAGTTAAATTATTTTTGATTTGTTTTTAAAGTAAAATTAGTTCAATTATACATCTATTAATCCAATTTATTTTATTTTAATCATTTTTATATTAAATTTTAATATAAAACTTTGTAAACTTTTGAACATTTTCTCTTCAAAACCAGCATTCTCATTGTGTCTATGGGATAATTATAAAATTAAAATTATCCACTAATATGAGTGGAATTTCAAAGTTGGATTAAATTATTTTAATAATAATAATTTATATTATCTGATAAGTTAAACATAATTTTTGACCAATATAAATTGTGAAAACAGTAAAAATTAATTATTGTGGTTAAAATAAAATGGATTTACTAAGGGTTAAACTAAAGAAGATAAGGGTAAAAATGGCCTAAAACTTGCCAATAATCTATTTTATATACATTTTTAAAACTTATCCTATCTAATTATTTATAATAATTCATTTTTCCCATTTACATATGAAAAATATGGGTAAACCATTTTCTTTCCAAAATTACAAGTGCACCGCTCACCATGCTTAAAAAAGATCACCCCCTCTCCTCTCAGCCTAAAACCTTCACACCATATTATCTCAGGAATTACTGACCCAAATCACTTCCCAACATCAATAATATCATTCTATAAATATTATTTTGGTCGTAAATCTATCCTAGGAAGGATTTGGTGTAAACCTATGGAGCATACATAAAGAAGGGGTAACATTCTCCCATGAGTTTTTTTATTTTATTTCTTCTTACACATCCTTAAATTATGATTAAAACATGATGATATAATAAACACAGTATATTACATATACTAGTATGTTTTTATGTTAATTTAATGTCTTAAATCCTTCCTAAATTCTATCAAATGGTTTACGAAATAATCACTCATGTGTACGGCGGACTACCGTGACACGAACTGATGTCATTCATCATTCCATTACCACCTATCACTATTGGGTCTGATGATCAATATAAAGAATATATATGATATTTACAACATAATTATACATATGGATTCATTGTATCATATATATATATATATATTTGTGTGTGTATTTTACTTATCATTCCTTAGTTGATATGGTAACGTCGCTCATATGTACGGTGGACTATTGCCTCATGAAGTGATGTGTTTCTTCTTCTTTCACAAACGCTTTATATAGAATGTTAAAATGATAAAATTAAAAATTATATGAGGTATAAACGAAATAATTATGATATTAATTACATATTTATGATTCTAAAATGATAATATATATCATTTTTTTACTTTTTCACTCAATAAATGTTGATAACACTATTCAACCACGTGTGGACTATTACCTTCACAAAATGATGTGACACTATTTTTAGTGTCGTAAAACATGGATGATATATATAGGTATATTTGAAGAATTAATATGATATTTATTATATTATTATCATTATTTAAAGATAAAATATTTCTTACCTTCTTTTCCATAATGATTGTTGAATAATGGAAATATTACTCATAGATATGTGTGAGTTGTCATTTCCATGATCAAAACACACTTCATATCTCAAAAAAAATATTTTGTAACTATATAAAAATTATAATTGATGTATAAATATGATAATTATTTAATTATTATAGTTCTCAGAATTATGTAATAATATAATATGTACAAGAACCGAATGTTTCATCACAAAATATGAATAAGAAAACAAGGTGTTTAACATCCAAAATAATGAAAATAATGAAATATTATTACAAAAATAGTCCTAAATTTTGATAATATAATCATATATGATATTATAAATATTGTAATAATTTTATTACCAATTAATAAGATTCTTAAAACAATTTTACAGGAGGTTAAATCATGTTCAACTAAATGAAAACATGAGGTAAAGGATTTAGTCTTAAATTACATTCCATTGAGTATTAATTGTTATAATGAACCAATTCACTTTTATATGGTGTATATAATTCCCCTTTGATGTGTAATATCATGATTAATTCATACATCTTGGTATTTTTAGTTTCCATTTGAATTGTTTCATCCAATGGTATTTGACTGGAAAATTACCAAGTGGAAAAAGTAATTGTACAATCAGACTTTCTTTGTTGGTTTTTGATTTTATATTGAAATAATCACTTTATTTTGATCATTTTTTATGATAAAATTAATTTCTATTAATATCCATGTTATTTAATGATGGATACAATTATTTCCTAAACTGTATACCATTTTTACGTACATTGTTTTCTTTGAATTTTATTTATTTAATTGGGGAAATTTTGATAAATATGAATCCTTTAATTGATGCATATATTTAATGACAATGCATATTGATTCTTGGATTAAATCGATCTTTGACAAGTGGGTAATTCTATGTACTTGGGGTGATTGTCAGGTCTTTGTATAATATATCCCCTCTATTCATTGGTAGGCATCATGAGACAATTAAGTTGCCCAAATGAAATGGGTTTCTACCTATTGTATTTAAACTATCTTGTGAAAGGACTTGATATTAGAGGTATCATCTCTCTTGAGATCATGGCATCCAATAATTAGGCATTTTTTCTATTAAGAATTCATTTATTGTTATTGATGATATTTTCACAATGATATTATCTCTATATGCATATCATTCTCAGTTTATTGACTAAATGGCATGGGTTTTCAGTTATTAACCTTTCCATATTGATTATGAATTATAAATTCATATAGACATCTTATTTAAGGGTAATGTGTGTTAAATTATTAACTCTTTATTATTAATTATTTCATATTGATTCATGATTTATTGCGCTATATGTAACCCTTACCAAGAATTTACTATCACATTTAGTTTTTACTTTCCCTAGGTAATGAAGAAGATATTTTTGAATGATTTTTCAAGGATGCAATTCATTTAACTTTCTTATGTATTATGTTTTATTTTCAACTTTCATGACCCGTACCAATGTGTCTCATGTTGTGAATCCACAATCCTACCTCCAATAGGCCAGGTCAGGGAGACTAGTGGTGAGTATGTGTATCATTAACATGGGAGGACTTTTCCTATATACCTATACACACACATAGACATCTATAATCCCATACAATGATGAAATATAAAAACAATAGAACAACCATTGATGCATACATATATATCCCACAACTAGAGTATGAATATAAGTAAAATAAAGTAAACAGGGCCAAAGACATTCCCACCACAAAGGGACTAAAATCAAATCCATCATGAAAATAAAGATATGAACTTATATCAAGATACCACAGGAACACACCTTGATATATCCAGTCTCACTAAGCTCTATCTGATCCTGGTCTATCTAGGACTTTTTCAAAAGTTCAATAATCATCGGATGATAATAAATGTGTGGGAAAATCTTGTGCATGGATGAGTATAATAGTGCCCCGTAGAAAACCCTGAAACCAAAAAGCATAAACAATGGAATAACAGTCTGCTCTACACATGAATATATCTAAAAATCATATGAAAATAATATCAAGAGATACTCAATAGAGATACAAAATCTGATGGTAAAGACCCCACCATGATTCTAACCTAGGATTCCATCATAAAGGTTCCACATATCACTCATCAAGGAGAACGAACTCCATGAGTCAGATAGTATTGATGGAATTCATACAGTAGGTACAGCCCATCAGGTGTCTCCATGTGAATAATATGTTGAAAGTATGAAAAGATACAACACACAAATGAGGATCAAACCCAATTCCATGAGGTATACCAACAACAAAATCTAGAATAAAATTTTAATTATAGGATCAGTGCCTTTATAGTGTTGATCATGATGATACAAATAACTCCACCTAGGGCATCAATATGAATAGAGGATCTTACTCTGAGCCTCATGGGAGGATTCTAACAACTCTATCCAAGAATTCATGTGGAAGATATCATTTCCCTATGAGTAAGAAATGATTATATTCTAAACCTCAGGGAAAGGATATTGGGAACATACTATAACAAAACATTTCCATGATATAGTGGATAAAGGATCCAATCCAACATTAAGGGAGTATACGGTGTATTGTATGGGTATAGACCATGTCCCCTCAATCTCGGGTCCTTCCCATGTAAATGGATCATGTTTGTGTTTTTTTCATGAATGTGTAATTGTACATGGTGTGTTCCATCCTATGTACTTTTTCTTGTGTTCTAGTACATAGGTTAGCAAGTGTACCTTTTTTTAGGTTGTGTCTATATGGGAGTACATGACATTCTCAAGCCTATGTACTCCATCCAATGTCAATGAAGCTTCTTTAGTGCACGCCAAGATATCATAAAGTTCACACACACTATGATAGGGTCACATGTTGTGTGATACATAAATTTCTCCTGAAACCCTAGCCATTTCTAAGGGGGTCTTACTTGCAATTTTACTCCAAGTACATGTCTTGTTGATCAAGTTTTCCTAGAAACCCTAGTTCTTCCTTCCATCTGCTCTCGCACCACTACCGCCTTTATTCTTGACCTCAACCTTGCCAGAAATCATGGATCTATTCTAGCTGAGCCTCACTATGGGAATTCATCAGAATTTAACTTTCAGTTCTATTTTTAAATTGGTTTCTATTCATCTCGTCTTCATCGCATGCAGCACCCACAATCCGAGGACTCTAATCTGGTCTGATCTTTTCACTGCTATCATCATCGCACCTCTGTCGCATCCTGCTAAACCTGAATCTATAATATCGGATTCATGTTCCAATAAATTGGTGTGTAACCATCAATTCTTGATTCATGGTCAAATTTACACAAAAGAATAAGGTATGACGGTCCTTATAGTCTAGCTTGGCTGGTCGAATCCTCAGAGACCTAAGAATTACCTACATACACGTACATTCAATGGATTGTTTTTGGCTATGAAGTGGACAAATTGGGATGAGTTAAGATGTTTTTAAAGGATAACTAATATATTTAAGTTAATTCAAATTAAGGTAATGAGTTGATCCTAGGTTATCACTTGGGTTGGATTAGACGTATTCCCTTTTCAATTATTTTAATTTCTTATATTTGAGATGAGTTCATTTAACGAGATCAAACAACTTCATCACTTACTGATTTTATACCAATACACCATAATACTGATCACCTATACACTTGGAGGATCAAATTTATAGGCACTCCAAGGTAAAGGTTTTTATTAGCACTTAAAGTATGTGGCCTTAAAATTCAACAAGGACGAAGAAGTTTTAAAATCGTCAAAAAAAATATCAATTAAAAGAAGTGATTATACATTAATTGGGTGATAAATAATATCTAATCCTTCCCCTTTCTACTCACTTGGATCATCCCATATGTGGGGTATCCCTCCATTGATCCTATGGTTTCAATGGAAGTGGGAATTAGACTCATGAGGGAGGAATTCGAGAAGTAAAAAAACAATGAAATAACAATAACTCCACCGTTGTTTGATAATATCACAAGGTTTGGTATGAAAAAGTTCACACCATGAGGCAACAGTATCAAAGTGATAAGAATAAGAATAGAAAAAGAGAATATGAACAACTTTTATAGAGAACCTAAGGTAACTCAAGGAACTTACAATTGAAGGAATGCGATCAAAACATCAAATTGGAAGCATAACATTAAGATGAAACAAAGATCAAAGGATGATAAACTCCTCCACCACCACTGCATTAAATAGGAATTCTTGAAGCCATGGTTTGTGGCTCCTGTAGTACAAAGCATCCCACTTGATTATGGTAGGTCTCGGGTGGTGGAAATCTTGTGGAACTTGGACTTTTCCACTCTTGACCCGAGGTGGCAGCCAACTTGGAGCCACCAAATTGACGCGCTTGGAAGTCCTTCTATATGGCCTAAGTATAGTGGGACATTTATATGGAAAATGGATCCCCAGATTTCTCCTAACATCCTGTAAAATATGAACCCATTTGGAGTTGTAGATGCCGATATATGATTAGATTGGTAGAATGTTTTCTAGGCCATAGAATCTGGCCCATAATTTTATCTCCAAATTGGGTTGCCTTAATAGCCACCATGGAGGCCGAATTAGCACTACCTCCAGAATACTTATTTGTTCCTATTCATGTCTTATATCATCCCACGAAATTTGGTATTTATTGGGAATGTATGTGGGTCCCCACATTCTCATCAATGGGATGGTGTCCAATCTGACTTCTTCAGAATTGTTTGCATGAAATCCCATTTTGGTGGTCTTCCAATGTGGATCTTCCAACACTACACAAATATTAATTGTTCCCAATATAATTAGAAACCTGAAAATTAAATATGAAAATAAAATCAAGATTATTGGGTACTTTAAATGATGTTAACAAATGTACCACATAATAGTGCATTTTAAGAAGGAATTACAATCATATTGTGAAATGATGTTCAAACTGTAAAATTCCCTAAAATGATGTTTATGAATAATAAAGTAAATGAATATTATATATATTAACAATTAATATTATCTTCGTCTAGTGGCTAATCAATTCTTCCATATATATTGAACCAAGTTCCAATATAAGAACACCCACAATGAACATAAAATTAGCAGATTAAAGGGAGAAGAACAATCATGGGGAACGAACCTCAGTTGATGTTCTTGTTGACCTTTATTCATTGCTATTAGAACGTTTAAAAAAGAGATAACATATAATCACAATGAAATTCCCCCAATAAAATCCTACAATAATTCCATCCTGTAATTCGTATGATCCACTGACCAATCTGTTGGTTTATAGATCTGCTTTCATAATAGAAATAGAAAATGAAGTGTGAAACCAAATAAAAAAGCTACCCTAACTCGAGATGGATCGATCACTAATTAAGATAGAGCATGTGAAATTGATGTTTTTGAGATCTTGTAATCTCATTCCACACTAATCACTGATCTTGGATTTTGTTGATGTCATCCTGAGAGAGATCCTCCAATAATCTCTCCAAGGGTTTTTCCACATCTTTAGGGTTATGCGGATAACCCTGTAATTCTATCATGACCATATTCTAATAAAATAATTTAGGTCAGTTCACAAAAGGTTGTATTAAAATAATTTTAATTATTTATTTGATTCATTTTACTCCAATGATGAATTTTCATAAAATTCCATGACCAAAAAAGGTTATGTCATGAATATGGTAAAACCCAAATTCTGTACTCAATGGTTCCCTTGGATTTATAATATGGGCCCCCATTTAGAATTTATTATACTTTTTCAGGAAGATTATGTGAACATGCTCTTTCATATATTTAACAGATTTCAAATATTTATTTTGGGAAAATCATGCCACATAATCGCATGATATATTACCGCATGGTCTCTAAAATAATCCAAAGAATATCTAAAAATAACACATAGAAAATCCCAGTCATTAAATTCTCCCCACCATGGGGATTTACTTCCCAAAAAATAAAAAATAAGTGTATACAAAAATAGACGTGGGTAATTCATATGTATCAGATCCCCCCACCCCTAGGTGTACTCCTAATTATTCTCATGCTACCACCAGACATGAACTGAGGAAATCAATCACCCATGAAGGATCCTCTAATACTAATCCCCAATCTCTACTAGTCACTCATCAAAGGTTGAATCATCCTAAATGTCCATCTAACCTCATATAATAATGTGATCTAGGTCATTCACATACCTTATCAACTACGACACATAGAAGAATTCATTTACCTAGACTAACTTTTGTGGTAAAGCTAAGCAATATGACACCTCATAAATTATACACAGTATATGTAGATGGCCAATGTATCTCGGAGATAACTTCACACCCTGAACAAACAACTATTAACCATGTCTAGGTGAAACCTATAAGAACACACAGCCCCCTACTTAAACTCCAAAGGCCTATTTCGTCTATCCGTATAATATTACTGATAACTATGTGTATTCCTCAACTTTTTCAGGATGATCTTAAACTAATCAGTAGTTGTTCTCACCACCTCAGCTCCCATGACTATTAACTCTCCTGAGTCAGTCCAATAAAGTGGTGACCTGCAAGGTCACCCATACAAATCCTTAAATAGTTACATATCAATTGTGGAATGATAGGTTTTGTTTCACATAAACTCTATCAGTTTTTTTGATCCTCCAAACTAAGATCAAAGTATAACCTAAAAACATGCAGTGTTTCCTCTAAAACCTAAATGGTCCGCTCAATTTGGCCATCATTTTGGTGGAGAAATGTAGTGCTCAAATGCAAATTATTCCCAAATACATCCAATAATACCTTTCATAACATAGATGTGAAGCAAGAATCATGGTGAGAAATGATTATCGATGAAACTCCATGGAGTTAGACAATCTATTTCATGTAGAAACGTCACAAACTATCTATTGAAATCTATTATCAGATAGCAAGGAATTGGGATGAGTTAGAGAGTCATTCTACGATCACCTGGATGACATCATACCCCTTAGATATATGTGGTAATATCATAACGAAGTTAGTGGTCATCCTATCCCACATCTATTTTATCACATCATGGGGTTGAGATAATCTTACTAGAACTCGGTGATCAGAATTCATCTGATAGCAAGTAAGGCGTGGTAAGACAAGCTCTGTAACTCCCTTATTCACCCATATCCACAAAAACTGCTACTGAAGGTCATAGTACATCTTTTCCACACATAGACACACCACCGAAGGATATTAATGAAACTATCTCATAACCTCCTCCTGTGACATTGAAGGTACCATCATTCGTCCTCTAAAAATAATGATATGCTCCCCACCTTCAAAAATAAATCATGTGTATATCTAGTGGATACATAATTATGTAGGGTCTCATAGTAGGTATCCCCAATTTGTCTCTCCCAAAGTTGTTACAGAAGTATAGGGGTAAAAACCATCAAATGGAGGTAAGAATCTCTATATCCTTCCACAAAGGATAAATACAAGGAGGGAAATTGCTCTAATGACTCATTCAGCATCTATGAAAAAGATCCCCTATTGAGAGAATCTGTTACCACATTCCCCTTCCGAGGAGTATAAAAACATTTATGTCATATCCCTAGAGGAACTATATCCATCACCTCTATCTGAAGTTAAGATCCTTCAAGGACAAGTTATCCTTGAGACTCTTGTGGATAGAAGAGATGATAAATCACTCTCCCATTACTAATTTTCTACACATATTTAGAGTGAAGACTATTGTTTCTAACTCAATATAATGGGTTGCAATGTTCTTTTCATGTGGTCTCAACTAATTTGAACTATAGGAAATAACTTCATCCCTCTACATCAGTACACAACCAAGACTGGTCCTTAATTATTTTCATAACATTACATGCTCGGAACCCTCCTCTAGAAATCTCATGATGGGGGTGCTCATCAATCTCGGTCTCAACTAGTGAAATACCTTCTAGAATCTCTCCATCAACATGAATGTATTCTCATTTAGGGTCAAATATGTCATGGGAGATGATATAATAGAGAATTCCTGTATGAATCTCTGAAAATAGAATACCAACCCAAGAAATATTTTTACCTCTAACATGCTCTTGGTTGGATCCCAATCTAACATGGCCTTGACCTTCACGAGGTCTAATTTCATGCCATCCATTGGTATAACATATCCTAGAAAGTAGACCTCTTCTATCTGAAACCAAAACTTTGAGATATTTCTGTAAATCTGGTGCTCTCAAAGTATGTCTATAACCATCTTTAAGTGTCTCGTGTGATCCTCCACAGACGCCAAGTATACAAGGACATCATCAATGAAGACAACCACAAACTAATATAAGAAAGGATGAAAGAGTTGGTTCATGAGTTCCATAAACAATTCTCAAGAATTATTCACAATAAAGGGAATCACCATGTACTCATAGTGACTATAGAAACATTTGAATTTCATCTTTGATATATCCTCATCTCGTACTTGCAATTGGTGGTAGCATGATCTAAGGCCAACCTTGATGTACAATCATGGACCTATCAACTAGTAGAATAGTTCATTAATCATCAGTAGTGGATACTTGTTCTTCATATTAACCAATTTCTAGAACTATTATTTCAAAAATAACATTAAGATTTGGTTTTCATTTCTAGAGAACAAAACTGGGGTTTCTTGGGGAAAAACACCGGGTCTAAAAGATCTATTCCTCTGTAAGTTCTCCAACTACACCCTCATCTCATAATGCTTTGTGGGGGATATCCAATATACTGGTGAATATATTGGTTCCATTCTAGGATTTAGATCAATGTAGAATTCTATCAATCATTAGGGAGGTAATAATAGAACTTCCTCATGGAAGACATCCTCGTACTCCTCCACCGTAGTACGGAACTAGAAACTCAAAACATCCACTGCACGAAGGGTCATATGATCCAACTAATTAGTAATCAGGTTCACCCCCAAACGCATGATTCCATCATATGCTATCTGGGTTTCCTTTTCATCCACGAAGAAAAAATAGGTCTCATCATTGTGGACACACCACATCATTTACCTAAAATAGTCAATCTAGGCATGAATTATAGATAACCAGTCCATACCTAAGATGATGTCATAATTCCTCATTACTACTACAAATAGATAAGAATAGAGACTCTCACCTCCAATACTGAAGAAACATAGTCATCACAAGTGTGTGATTTTTGATTCATCTCTACTAGGAAGCTCCAAGATCAAGGGTTGAGTAAAGGGCTCAACTAGAATCTCTACGTCTCAAACAAGATTGGTGGAAAAAAAGTAATGACTAGAACCTATTTCTATAAATATCGAATATACGGTAGAAAAGAATAAATCAAACATTGAATCATTTCTCGAGCCTCTAGACCATAAGCCTCGACTGCCTATAGTTACTCCTTCACATGTCCTCCATCTCCTGAAGCCTGGTGTAAATAACATGGGGGTGATGGTGGTAACACGTCAAATCATTTACCACCACCAGCTACTCTACCATATTCTCTACCACATATGCCTCCCTATTAACATATCTAATCCTACCACTACCTCTACCTTGGTGGCCCATCCACGGTCTCTCTATCAGGTGTATGGAAGGTCAGATAATCTTATAAAATATGTCCCATGCAATCACATGAGTAGCGTCGCCTCTCCCTGGGATGAATGGACCCATCCAACGAGCCCTAAACCACAGACCTTATGTCCTAGGACCTCCTCCTGAAATGTCTCACAAATATAGGTCCATATTCCTAACATCGAATCCCTACTACAAGGGTATCTACTCTTACTTTCGCACTACCAAGAACCACTAGTTGTATATGCTCAGCTAAAAAACTCTCAACCACCAAAGCTACCTATAGCACCCTTAAATAAGTATGAATTAATATAGGGATAACATTAAATCATATGTATCTATGTAGTCTTCTCTAAAAGGTTTTATCTGAAATGTACTACTCTTGAACCATATCTATTGATTACCTAGAGAGTTTGGTGAACCTTGATGAACAATCAAATGTTGTTTTTCTTCCCTTCTAGAGTTGAAGAAGCTCCTAGATACGTACAACCCTTAGCATAGATAAAGAGAACTCTTATCTAAAAATGAATTAAACTCTAACCATGATAGAGTCACCTCATCATAAGACTGGGTCACCAAACTCTACCATCATCCTATTGATCTATGAAGAAGGCTCTCTTCTAGGACCAACATCTAATTAGATAGTTTCTTGACCAGAAGGAAAACTCATTTCATTGCCTCGATCCATGACTTAGCCTCATATGGATTTGTCTCTCCATGGGACCTGAAGGGTATATGTCCTTGAAACTCATGAAGTGTGTTATGCCTACGTATCTCTTCTACTAGTACATCAGGTACCATTTTCTTCTCTACAGATGGTGGTAGAGTTAGTTCAACACCTACAGGTAACATCCCTGGAACTGGTCTCTATATCAATGCCTCGTCACTGAGGGGATCATCCTCATGATCCTGATGCTGAATCATAGCTACAATATGTCGTGGATGCATCCTAAAAGTAAATAAGATATACGATTGTCAATGAGTATATTTGGAGGTCTGACTCAAGAATGAAATGGAAACCACAACCCATTCCTATAAGATGCATGTACCATTTTTATCATGTACCGGGTCAACAGTTAAGGGATTAGAGTCCTAGTGTATGGATACATCGGCCTTCGCACCAACACTGGAATCACTAGCTTGAAATCTGAACGTGAAAACATAACATTTTTTCCCCAAACGGATTTCACAGACTCCAGACCTAAGGTGGAACTGACTCATCTGATACCACTCTATCATGACTCGTCCCAATGAAACTCATGTCGCGACTCCCCAATACTACCTACAATAGGCTAGGGGTGTAGAATAGCATCAAGTAGGCATATCACTAAATGGGAGGCCTTATCCTATGTACCTATACGCACACATACATCTCCAAGAACATACAGTAATGAACTGTAAAAACAACAGAACAACCATGCATTCATTCATCTAAATCCCACAACTAAAGTATGATAGGAAGTAAAGGAAAGTAAATAGGGACAAATAAAATCCCACCCCAAACGGTCTAAAAATAGGTCCAACTTGAAAATAATGATAAGTAAAACTATCATGATACCGTAGGAACACACCCCATTCTGTTCAGTCTCACAAAGCATTGTCTGGTCTTGGTCTGTCTAAGAATATTTTAAAAGCTCGATCATATGCACAAGACACAACATGTGCGAGCAAATTCTGTGTAGGGGTGAATAAAAAAAATACCCATTAGGACACCTTGAAACTACAATGAATAGAAAAAATTAATAATTTTCATATTTGCATAGGTACATGCCTATAAATAATATAATTAGAATATAAAAATACACTAAACAAATACACACATTCTCAGGGTAAAATTCCCGCTTTGATGAAAGCCTTGGATTCCAGCTCAAAGTTTCCACATTTCACTCATCAAGGAGACAACACTACATGAGTTTTATATAAATTAATACATCCTTCATACAGGTACAACTTTTTGGGGATCACCATATGAAGAACATGTTGAATTTTTGAAGATACACGATACACATATGAGGATCACACCCAGGGCCATGGGGGATACCAACAACTCAATCTAGAATAACCCACTAAGTAGAGGATCGATTCCCATATAGTTTTGGTCACTAAGATACCAATAACTCCACCTAGAGAATTAATATGAATAGAGAATCTCACTATGAGCCTCATGGGAGGATTCCAACAACTCTATCCAAGAATTCATACTAAAGGGGTCATTGTCCTGTGAGTAGTAGAAGATTCTATACTAACCCTCATTGAATAGATTTGGGGAACTTACCCTAACAAAACATGTCCATCATACAGAGGATAAGAGATCCAGGACAACATTAACGGTGTACACAGTGTATAGTAGGGGAACATGCCTTGTCCCTTTCACCCTAAGTCTTGTCTATGTAAATGGCCTATGTCCCTATCTGAGTAACCGTATATGGCATGTGGATTCATCTGTACTTATGCCTATGTGATAGTACATCGGCTAGCCCATGTACCTTTTTTATAGGTCGTGTCTATATGGGAGTACATGGTGTGCTTCATCCCGTGTACTCCAGCTCGTTTCAGTGTAGCCTCCATGGTACACATCGAGCTATAGGGGAGGGATCACACACCATGTGATAGGTCCACACACTGTGTGATACTTAACTTCCTCCAAAAATCCTAGTAGCCACTAAGGGGGACCTTCACGTAATGTTGCTCCAAGTACACACCATGTTGATCAGGTTTTTCTAGAAACCCTAGTTCTTCCTTCCACATGTGCTCATTCCACCTATACTTCTATTCTAAGACTCGACCACACTAGAAATCATAGATCCATTCTAGCTGAGCAACACCATGGGCAATCGCCAGAATCCAGCATTTGAATCCACTCAAAAATTTGTTTTCATTCATCCTGTTCACTATCGTGTGCACCACCTACAACCAGATTTCCTAAATATGTTCTTATCCATTTGCCTCTCCCATTAATGAACCTTTATCACATCGTGTCGATCCCAGATCTATAATATCATATTTTTGTTCCATGAAATGGGTTCGTAACAATTGATTCCTCATTATACGTCAAAACACAAGACAACCAAAAATTACCCATAATGAAAATAGAATCAAGGGATAAAACTACCAAGAACAATCATAAGGAATGGACCTCGGTCGATGTTTTTATCAACCTTGATTTGTTGCAGTAAGTATAAATAATGATTAGATAACAAATAATCACAAATAAATTCTCCCAATAAAACTGTTCAATAATCCCATCCCACAATACCTATGATCTGTGGACCAATCTATTGGTTGACATATCAATATTCATTGTAGAAATATAAAATGAGGTAAGAATCCAAATAAAAAACCACAATACCTCAAGATAGATCCTCTAATACTCTCTTCAAGGGTACTTTAATAACTCTTAGATTTTGTGTCTAAAATTGGAATTTCATCATGACAATATTCTAATAGACTAATTTTGGTTGTTTCATCAATGGATCAATTAAATAGGTTTATTTAATTATTTTATTCATTTTACTCTCGTAGTGAATTTTTAGAAAACACCAAAAGAAGAAAAAAAATTCATCATTCCTAGGGTAAAACATGTGTGATAAACTCAATGGTGCCCTTAGATATGTAATACATGCCCCTAATTGGAAATTATTAATTTTATTTGGAAAACTGCATGTGCGTTCAATTTAATATATTGAACATGTTTCAAACATTAATTCTGAGTACACCGGGCCTCAGAATCACACGCTATCTCAGTGCCTAGTCTCAAAAATAATTCATACAATATACAAAAATATTTCCTAGAAAATTCAAGTCATTACATATATTCCCAACGTAGAATGGGTATCATGTTTGTATCTAGTTCTCAAAAACTGTAAAAATGATTGATCCACCACGATTTGACCATTTGTATCTATACCAATATAATAAAGAAAGACACTAGCTCTAAGCTACTGGGGTAAGGGTAATTAAAGTTGGTATCAAATGAAATTTAGTAGAAACCTTTGGGAACTAGATTAATGAAAACATAGATTTTGGAACATAAACCTTTGATAGACATTGAGGATAGGTATAGTAGAACATTCTAATGTTTTGGTAAGAAATATTTTGTGTGAGTCTTTCTAGAAATACATCTCTTTATGGATATAAAAAGTGGACATAGTTCTGTAACAGAGGTACCTAAGGTTAATAACTCTAAAAAGTGTGTATTATTCTTGACATGATCATCACTTATTACATGACCACATACATTACTGTGAACCTAGTTTGAAACTCCTAGGGGAGATGCTTATAATAATTTGCATTTTCTTTACAAACCATTATAATGGGTTTTAAAATAAATTTATCCCCAAAGAAACCATGTTTATCATTATGATATTAGTTATGCATAAATTTTTCAATATATGATAAGAATTTAACTAGTTTTGGGATTATACATTATGTTACATAATGTTATAATCTAATCTAGTGTATGCCATTGTTTATTAATGGAACGTAGAAGGAATAAGGGTATCAATACTTATTGCCAATATAGATACTTCCCTACTAAGAAATCCAACATAGATGGTTTTGGAACTGAGAAATTTTTTTCTATATTAGGGGAGCTTAATAAGGTTGTGAAAAATAAAATTTCCCAAAGGAAGCAACCAATTCCATAGAAATATTATCCTATGTTGTATTACATTATTCAATATAATCCCCCAATATTTTTTGGGACTGGTAATATAATGGTATCCGAACATTGGATTAAGTCACTAAATAATATATTTATGACCTTGGGGTGCAGTGAAAAGGGAAAATTTATACTTTTAGTGTATTATATCAAAATAGATGTTGATAAATAGTGTTCATTGATCCATAATACTATAGAGTAAGATGAAATATAACTCATGGAATGGAAATCTTTTAACGGGAAATTTTATGAAAAATATTTCCCTCATGGTTGAAAAACTAAGATCAGTAGAAAGTTCTTTAGCTTAAAATAAAAGAAAGATAAATGTGTCATGATGTATGAAGCTACCTTTAAAATTTTATCTACGTATGTTATAGATTATTTATGCCACATTGATTGAATTATTGTCCATTTATTTTAAGGGCTTATTACAAGTATCTAATAGGCATTGGCCTCTCACAATTTTTATTCATTTGAGGAAATGGTTTTATCTAATATGAATACAAAGAAATAATTATCCAAGTATTTTGTATTTTAATGGAAGAAAGATAACAAGATGATGAAAAATCCAAAAAATTATAAAGTTAAGAAGGGAAATAAGAATTATTATCCCCCATGTGATAATTTTTTAAATAAATACCCTTTTACATTCTTGATGGTAATGGGAATTGTCTACAATTGTAGAGAGAGAGACAGCCATGCTCATGAATTCAAGGGTAAGAATGAAATTGATAAGGTGTAATGCTTACACTATATGAATATGGTTCACTACACAAAAAAATATTCTCATAGTCAGGGGAATATACCTCAAAAGAAGCTAAGTTATCAAGGTAAAGATTATATTATTTATATAACCAAAGTGGAATGATTAATTTTCCGGTTAATTTGGATCCAAAACATATGTTATAAAAGTATTATATTGATGATATTATCATTAAAAGAATCAAGAAAAGAATAATGATTGTACTGTAGTATTATTTCTCAAAGGATTTTAAATAATGTGTTGAATGATGCCAAGAAAAGTGATTAAGTTGCAATTTGAACTTTTAGGAAAAATCATGATTAAGGGAAGATAAAGCTTAATTTCTCCAATGGCCTGAAGGCCATCATTTTTTATTGATTTTTGATAATCCACCTTTCAAGGGGTGATGTGGAACCCTTACCAGTCTCGTAGGCATATGTATTACATGGCATGTAGGCCTTAGAAGAATTCATTGCTCGTAGGATTCAAAAATTATATAAAACCCAGACTAACTACTTTGGAATTTCTCCTCCCCAGCATCTTCATCGTGAAATAATCTCTCCACCTTCGCATGGTTGTTCAGATAGGCTTTCCCATGCATGCACATGCTTATCCCAATGACAGGTTTCACACACTCTCATTCTTGCAATCCGTTTAGCTTCTGCTATGGTGATATCTCCTTGGTCATCGACCATTTGGAGCTTGTTCCTTGGAGGTTTTCTAGTTTCCATCTTGACTTAAGGTGGCATGAAGGCCTTGAGGTGTCATGAAGGCCTTGAGGTGGCCCGAAGGCTTTGAGGTAGCCCAAAGGCCTTATTGACCCAAAGGCCTTGGTGGCTCGAAGTCCTTAAAGGACTCGAGGACTAAATCGGTGGCCCAAAACCCAAATAGGGGAATAGTCCCAGCTACTATAGTGTCGAACAGTACCTGCTACAGTTTTCACTACAGTACATACTAAAGTACCCCCCCCCCCCCCACCCCCACCCCTCGGAAATTATGGCTCTACTTGTATTTGATCCCATGTCACCTAGATTCACTTAAAGAGTCCCCACCAATCAAGATGAGGATCATGTGCAGATAAATCTTAAAATATGATCTATATTTAGATAGTAATGAAAATGATCTATTTATGGGATAGTGTTGGTGACCATAAAATTGGTCAGTTATTTTATGGTTTATGTTATATTTTCTAGAGTTTAATATATATTTGGATCTGTAGAATATATTCTACAACATAAGATTTTATTTTTGGAAGCATGCATGTTTTCATTATGGTTTATGGTGATAAAGGTACTCACATATTTTTAATGTGACATTAATAACCACTTTATATTGTTTGGGGAATATAATGTTTATATAGTGAAATTCCTTCTGAATTTCGGGGTCATATTTTAGATGATCCCCAAGGATAACTATTTTTGGAAGGGATTAAGTAGATCATTGGGTTTTATAGGATAAAATTATATATCCTTTTTAGTTTTAGAAAAGACATGTGGAATATCTATTTACTATTTTATGGATCATAAGATACGTTAAAAGTTAATTTTAGTTCTTCAAAAATAAGAAAAATAATTTTGTAATATTCATTTATTGGAGAAAGAGATGATGTTTAAATTGATCGAATGAAAAAAACGGATGAAATCCTACTTATGAAATAAAAATATATCAAGTAATTATATTTTATTGTATTCTTAATGAGTGAAAGAATTCCTAAACTATAGTAGAAGGATATTGAAACCAAAATTTGGTCCTATTACTATAATATTTAATGAAATAAATGACCTTTTCACACAACTCTTTTATGAATTTTCTGTCATTAAATTTCTCTTGACCGTGTTTTGTATCACTATTCGTTCTTATTTGGGTGTTAGTTTTCTTTTCTATGTCTATGTTTTCACTCCCACCCTATGTTCTTCTATTTAAAAAACTACTATCTGTTATTCCATATGGCCCTTGTAATAACTTTTTTATCATACTAAGTGGATGTTTTGTTAAATATTTTTTATGATGTGTGTTTAAAAAAAGTTACTTTCAAGGTCAAACCATTGATTAATGAAATCAAGAATAAATTTCGAGGATGTATTTTATTTGAGGGGGAAAAATGTAACACCCTGAGATTTTAAAAGATAAACATAATTTTTGATATCACATATGAGACAAAAAAACAAATCTTAGAATAGAATATAAGAATTGATAATTTAAAATATATAATTATTTAGATAAATTCAATCTTTTTGATAGCTTATGATACACGCAATAATGAGTTTAAATGAAACGCAGCACTCTATTAAAATAGTATTCATTAAACATGACCATTTAAACCTAGTAATTAAATTAGAGGGTATGAATAGTAATGAATAAATTATGAAAAATATATATTTAACACAATTCTATTTGTTATTAATTTATTAGAAATTAAATTAGGAATCATTTAGGGGAAAAGGAAATGTTTTCTCAAAAATCTCTTTTTTCTTTCTAAATGACGATTTAGTTGTGCATTGTGAACAAAATTTAAAATTTATTTTTACCAATTTTATAAAATTTATTATAAAAAATATAATTCATTTATAAACTATTTATTTAATGATTATATTAGGGTGATTTTTTGAGATTTTTCTGAAATGTTTCATTTTTTGAGGAATAGTGAAAAACAATGTATTTTAATAGAAAAATGTATTTTCATTTAAATGATTTATAAAGTTGAATTGTATTTTGAATTGGTTTAAAAGTAAAATTACTCTAATAATATATATATTAATCTAATTTAGGTTATTTTAATCATTTTTATATTTAATTTTGATATAAAAACTTTGTAAACATTTGACCATTTTCTCTTTAAATACCAGCTTTCTCATTGTGTCTTTGAGATTAATTTTAAATTAAAATTTCAAAATTAAGTGAATGGAATTTAGAAAAATAGATTCCATGTTTTCAATAATAAACAATTATATTTTCTAAAAAGGAAAAACTTATTTTTTACCAAAATGAATATTGAAAATAATAAAAATTAATTATCATGGTTAAGGTAAAAATCGGTTTACTGAGGGGTTAACTAAAAATAAAAGTGTTGAAATGAGATTAAAACATGAACAATATATATTTTATGGCCATATTTAAATCATATAATGTATAATTATTGATAATTATCCATTTTTTACCCTCTTGGAAGGTGAATAATGGGGATACACCATTTTCTTTTCAAAATTTTCAAGTGTTCAACTCTCATCACTTATAAAAGGTCACCCACTCTCCTCTCTTTCTCACACCTTCAAACCCTTTTTATTCAGAAAATACCTACCAAAATAACTTCATAAATTTCCTCCTCTAATATTATAAGACTTATTTTGGGTATAAATCCAACCTAAGAAGGATTTGGTGTAATCCTAATGCTGATACCCAAAGAAGAGGTAATATTTTCCCTTGAGACTTTTCAATTTATTTCTTCCTCCACATCCTTAAATTATTATTAAAACATGATTATATAATAACCTAAATATAGTTAATAGACTAATATGTTTTTATTTTAAGTTAATGACCTACGAAATTCCACAATTCTATCAAATGGGTTACGAAATCATCCCTCATGTGTATGGCAGACTACCGCCTCGTGAACCAATGTTATTCACATTTCCATTACCATATCTCATGATTGTGTATAATAATGAGTATAAAGTACATATATGATTTTTCATACATCATTATACTTATTTAATCATTATAAAATGTATTCCTTTTATGTCCCATTCTGTAGGGGATACGATAAAGTTGCTCTTGTGAAAGGCAGACTACCACCTCGTGAAGCGATGTGATTCATCTTTCACCAACATTATTTATGGAAGGTGAAAAGGATAAACTTAATGACTTTACATGATATAAATAAAATAATTGTGATATTAATTTCACATTTTTCATTCTTAAAATATAATATATATCTTTTTCTTGCTTACCTTTTCACTCAATTAAATATGATAATGTTGTTCGTGTATGTGTGGACTACCGCCTTCATGAAATGATGTGACTCTCTTTTCATCACCAAACCACATATATGATATATATATATAAGTATATTTAAATAAATAATATGTTATTCATGATATTATGATCATTATTTTTTGGTAAAATATTACTTAACTCCTTTTTATAATGATCACTGAAGAATGAAAATGTTACTCATGCGTATATACGACATACCATCTCCATGATTGTAATGTACTTTATTTATCACTACCATACTTCATGATTGGTATTAAAATTATAATTTATGTATAAATATTATAATTATGTCATCATAATTAGTCTTTTGATTATGGAAAAATATAATATTCACAAGAACCGAAACTTTCATCATAAAACACGTATGAGAAAACAAAGTGATTAACATCCGAAACAGTGAAAATAATTAAATATTATTAAAAAAATGTGGTAAAATGTTATAATTGGATCGTATATGATAATATAAATATGATTATGTATCTGGTATAAATTAATAACTTTATTAAAACCATCATATATAAGTTCAAAACATTTTAAACTAAAGGAAATCATGATGAAAGGGATTTCGTATAAAATTACATTCCATTGAGACGTATTTTTCATCATGAACCAATTAGATTTATGTGTTGTATATAATACACATTTTACATGTAATATTAATATTAATTCATAGTTCATGGTATTTTAATTTTTACTTTGAATAATTTCATACAACGGGATTTGACTTAAAAATTATTGAGTGGTAAAATATATAACATAGTCTCACTTTCTTTTGTGATTGTTCACTTTCTATTAAAACAATCACTTTATTGTGATCATTATTCATTTTAAATTAAATTTATATTAATATCCACATTATTAAATTATGGATATGATTATCACCTAAACCATATACCATTTTTATGTATGGAATTTACTATAAAATTTATTTTATTTACTGGGGAAATATTGATAAGACTGTATCCTTTACTCGATACGTATATTTAATGATAATTCATATTTAATAATGGATTAAATTGATCATTAGATGTGTGAGTAATTATTTTTACTTACATTAATAGGTAGGTCCCAACATAATATATCCCCTCGATACATCAGTAAATCTCATGAAATAAATAAGTTGGCCAAATTAAATTAGTTTCAACCTATAGTATTTAAAATGACTTGTGAAAGGTATTGATAATTGACGTATCATGATTCCTAAGATCATGATTTCAAATAATTAAGAATTTAATTCATTAAGAATTTAGTTATTATTATCTATGATATTTTCACAATGAAATTATATATGGATGTATCTCATTCTCAGTATATTGATTAAATGGATTGTGTTTTCAGTTATTTACCTTACCATATTGATTATTCTTTATATACTAATGAATTAAATTTATTTAAATGGAATATTTTTTTAGTTATTTAACTTACCATATTGATTATTCCTTATTTATTCATGATAGCCTATATTTTATGTACCCTTATTGACCATTTTATCTCAGCCTTATTTTGTTTTCTTTCCCCGGGTTACGAAGAAGAGTTCTTTGAATGATATTTTTAAGATTCATTTCATTTACTTTTTGTATGTATTATTTTTATTTCTTAATCCCAATATAAAATGGGTATCATGTATGCATTTAGTTATCCAAAAATGCTAAATAGATTGGTCGTTCCGAATTTGACACCTTGTATCTATGCCTATGTAATATAGTAAGACAACGGCTCCAGGATACTGGATTTGGGTTCATTACACATATTATTAAAATTTAATATAATTCAGTATATTCTAAAATATTAGTATTTTAAATATGTAATTATTTTCTCTAAAAATGTAAAATTCATATTCTTCAATGTAATTTACTTCTACATTTTCTAAACAAGTACCTTTCTCAATATCTATGAGGTCAATTCTGAATATAAAGTTTATATTTAGAAATATCCAATTCAATGTATAGATTATTTAATTATTCATAAAGATTAAATATACATGATATTGAATATGCATAATTGAATTTTTGTACTTCGAATTATACCATCATTTTTTAAATTTTAATATAATTATTTCAAATTATTTCTCAATAAAAAAGTTTTATGGAAGATTTAAATGACGAGGATTCACCTCAAAATGAAAAAAAAATCAATATTGATTGTACAAATTAAATAAAAAAATTAAACAGCATGTTTCTTCCACTATAATTATAATGTAATCAATATAAATTAGAATGAATTTCCTTTTTCTTGTATATTTATTTATTCCTTTATATTTTATTGCATAATTGATCAGTTTCTTCATACTTAAAAGTGATTAATATGTATGATTTAATACTAAATTCAACTTTATAACATTTATATTTTTTTTATATTCTAAAAATGTAATATTTACCATTATTATAATTAATGATGATTAATGTTGTGTGAACACTTGAGAAAAACACTAGTTTTATAAAACATTATTATTGTGTTTGTCAATATTTAATGATATTTAACTTATTTGGTATAAAACATGTAAATTCAACATTTATTATTATATTTTCTTATATTAATGTAGTCATAGTTAGTCCAATCGATTTGACTCATAAAACCATTAATATATACACCCAATCCTCTTAAACAAATTATCAGATGATTTTTATCATAAATATCAAATAAAAAGAATCCAAGGATTAAGAGGCCTAGTTTCATTGGTATATAAGGTTTATAAAACATTAACATGATATTAAATTACAAAAAAAACTATTATAGACTCTATAATATGCTCTTAGATATCTATGAGATTCTAAAAATTAATAGGATAACCTGGATAAAACATAAATAAAATGGGTCAGCTATAAATCCCAATAAGGTAATAAGATTGATAATAAAGCATGACATATGAATCACATGACATAATTTGATATCATATATGATTGGGATTAGAAGCAATCAAAAGGAGAAATGTCATAAATAATATGGAATCATAAGATCATGAAAAAATAGGATTGTAGAAACAATATAAAGCATAATGTAACAATAAGTCAATGTGCATTCTTAAGTTAACATCACATGGTGAAGAGAGTTCCATCATGGATTGTGTTTTACCCCTAATATCGTAGATATCTTATAATGAGATATAATCATTACCTAATTAATTTAAGAACCATCTAGGAACACCCATCATAACATTTATATATATATATGTGCCACATAATGGAATAAAACACAACGCATAATAATAAGAAATATCCATGTAATGTAATGCACTACATAATATTTACTTAAAGAATATTCAAAAGATATTTCATAAAGAATCAAAAGTGTTAATGGAAATAAATATTTTGGATACTCATATTAGAATAAATAAGAATATGACCCAAATATTTATTCATTTTTTGAAGAAAAATTAATGAGTAAGGGTTGATAATTTGTAATATAAGTGAACCTTTAAAATGATGTTTTAAGGAATGGGTAAAAGGATTTTTAGTAAGGAACATATATGGACTTTTATTCGAAAAATAGAGGTAAAATAGAATGATTTTCCCCAAAATATAAATTATTTTATGAAAACATAAATTTATAAACAAATACTTTAAAACAGTGTGTTACATGAAATGAATAAGGTACATGAAAGTTCTCTATAATCTAGTTTGATTTCAAAGACGGTATTAAGAAATGAACATATGGCTTTTATAACCCCAACAAAGAACCCAAAAATGAAATGGAGAATAATATAGTTATTTATGTAAGATACATAATTATATAATTTAAAAACTTAAAAAAAGTTAAATAGAGAGAGAAATTTAGGTAAAGAGAAAAATGTATTACCCGCATAAGAGATAGTGGTTTAGAGAGTTCTAATACCTCAGGTCCAGGTTCATTTTTCACATTAACATAACATACTGAATAAAAATATATATTTATTAAAAAAATTATTGAAAACCTTATTCAAATATATTTTATTTACTATCATGCCTTTTTTATTTTATAGTCATTTGTTGAGATGTCGAATCTTTATTCACTGGCCAATGGTTTTTCATTTCAGGGTTCCAAGATCGAATCACTTGAGGATGATTATAGAATTTCATTATGAAATTGTTCCATAACATTATAAGTATAATTTTATGGAGTTAATGTGGTTCCATAAGTTGAAAATATTCTTATTATTCTATAATATTCATAAATAGGCAGGATTTATAGGATATGTGTCTTGTTTTTATACGCTTAGTTCATTTAGGCGTGTTTTCCGACCATGATGAACCTATTGGGTTTCCTCTAATATTAAGGGTATATATCAATTATATAATGTGAAAGAAAATATAAAATTATTATTAAGATAATTTTCATTAAAATAAATGTATTCAAACCAACCTTGATGGTGGTGGTGAAAAACAAAGTATGTTGTTTATGGAGGTGGTGAACCAACCTTATTCTGAACAACGTTTTTGTTTAAAAATCAGATAACACGAGGTTTGATGATGGATATTACATTAATAATATTACAATATATTTATTATACTAGATTAATTATTTCATTTTTTATGTACAAATTTAGGATTAAGTAGAAGAAAATTATAATTTAAAAGAGTTAATTTGATAATATTTCTTCTTTGAATGTCATCTCTTGAAGTACACCTAAAGGCTCCTTGTATTTTCATTTTGGTGAGACCAAAACAATGATTACATGGGGGAGATGTTGGGAAAGAGAATTTTTCATAAATTTTTCAAGCTCCAAGTATTAGCGTGTATTATGTGGAGTGGTGGGAGATGGTATTTATTAGTAGGGGATAGGGGTGTTTTTAATACAATATTCATTATTTTATAATTTTGGATCAAGTAACCCAATAGAAATGAATCGTATGACTAAATATAGTAATTCATAACATTTATGTGGAGATAATATTCTAATATATCACTCATTATGCAATTAATCATATATTTAACTTATACTGTAAAATATAGTTTTTTGTCGTATTTCACTTTTCACAAATATTCACTAATTTTAGAAAAATTTCAAAAAATAACCTAAATCATTTATCAATATGTAGAATCCAGAAATGTAATCCATTTTAGGAAAATAATTTTCTAAATAGGATATAATTTATTTTTATATAAACCCCTCATTTATTTGAAAAATAACAATTTTAATATTATGATCCTTTTAATGACCCTTTGAAAAATTTATTACTGTCTCATAAAAATATATTATCATTATAATGAAACAAAATATTATTTAATAAATCCTTGTTATGAAAATAAAATTTCTTTTGAATTTCTATATTTATCATAAAAGTATAAATAAAACGTGTTTAAAAAACATATATTTTATCATTTTTAAAACATTTATTTAATTTTATCATGAAATAAATTTGATATATTTTCATTTTATAAGATAACTAGATATTAATTTAAAATTTCATAGGTGAGGTGACTATTATATTGGTCAGGTCACTTTTTCTAATGATCATATTAATATTCTAATGGTCAGATTACCATTGCAATGGTCAAATTTATAATGGTCATATGGGTTCCCTACATTCTATAAGTACCTCATATATCATTCACTATTAATTTAATTATATTTTCTCTCAATATTATATATATTTTCCATTAAAAATTATTATTTCATTTAAAATATCCTATTTCATTTCCACAGTGTTGTTCACGAGTATGATCAATCTAGGGGTCAAGCATATCCATATATTTATATTATAGTCATATTATTTTCTATTGTTTCCCGTTTTTATAATTTCAATTAAAATGTATATATTTATTATATTAATGTTATTTTCTGGTCAATATAATAATAATCATCTATTATATTGTGTATGTGATTTATATAATAATGTATTATTAAATATGACACATTTATAAAATCAAATGGAAAATTCTATTGATAAAATTATGGTTTATCACATTCTCTCCCTTAAAAAATTAATCCCATAAAATTTCATTACACACTATTATTAAAATAGATTAGGGCACTTTTATTTCATTTTTCCCTCGAGTTCCCATGTATCTTCCTTATATTAATGGTTCTTCTATAGTAATTTGTCTAGGTGCGTATCCATTTTTTCATAGAATTGTTTCTCAGTATTCAAATATATTCATCAGTTACTCCTCATAAGAGAAATAATTCTCTAAGTATTCCCCCTCTAAATTTAGTACATCTGAGGGATCAGGTATATGCTTACTCAAGGGGGATATGTGGAACATATCATTAACTTGAGATAGGGTTTGTGGGAGTTCTATTCAATATGACTTGGCTCTGATGTGATCAATAATCCCAAAGGGGTCATTTTATATGTGATGTTTTTTCCTACTTCTCATATATCATGGATCTCTTCTATATAGATATGCAGAGGAATACTTTACCTTCTACCTCGAACTATAGTTATCCTTAACAATTATCAGCATAGAAATTTTTCTGATTCTAAGCCTCTATGATGTGTTGTTGAATGATCTTGAGCTTTTACATCATTTATTCAACCATTTTAGGTCCAAAGATCTTTTTTCTTCCAAATTTATTCCAAAATTTAGGTCTCTTACACTTCTTCTCTAACACCCCAAAACTCTTAAATAAGAAATTTGTATTAGACAACGTATATGACATGAAACACCAAGAATAGAAGAAAATATAACACCCGGAGACTTTATGAAATATTTATTCATAAATAAATCCAATATCTTCAATATATTTCATTACATGAAACAACAATTTTCTTAGATAACTCTCACTACACCCAAGATTGGATCTTACCAAACAGCAATATACTATTAATATTATTATTTAATATGATAGTTAACACCTATATGTTGAAATAATGGAAAAAAAAGGATTAATTAAATTAGTAAAATATATATCTTACAGGTTTTTATTAGTAATATATTTATTTTTTAAAAATATGAATCATTTAAATGAAAAAGATATATTTTCTGAAAACTATATTTTTTTAAAAAATGGTTCAGTCATGGTTTGCACACATGTTATAAAAATAATTATTAAACACTTTAGAGATTATATTTTATAAAATGAATTTCATTTTTCAAGTCAAAATATCAATTTTATGTTAGTGTTATTTTTTGTCATTTTTTATTAAAATTTTTCATTTTTTAACGAATAGTGAAAATATAAAGATTTTTTATTGAAAACTATATTTTTCATTTAAATAATTTATAATGTTAAATTATATTTAAAATTGATTTTAAAGTGAAATTAGATAAATTATATATATAAATTAATTCATTTTAATTCATTTTAGTCCTTTTCATATTGAATTTTTATATTAAAAAACTTTGTAATCTTTTGGACATTTTCTCTTTGAAAACCAGATTTCTCCACCCATCTACAGGGTTAATTTTAAATTATAATTTTCAAATTATGGGAATTGAATTTGGAATAATGGATTCAATATTTTTAATCATAATAATTTTTAAGTTCTAATAAGTTTAACTTAGTTTTTTACCAAAATGAATAGGGGAAATAATAAAAATAATTTCATGCAGTTAAGGTAAAAACTAATTTATAAGGGATTAAACTAAAAAGATAAGGATTAAAAATGACATACCAACTTTCCAAAAACCCATTATCTAAAAATATTTTAACTTTACATATTCTAGTTTATATAATGGCCCTTTTTTATGCTTTTTCATGATAAAAACATGGGTTTGATTGAATATTTTCAAACAATTACAATTGTGTCAATTGCCTCACTTATAAAAGGCCACCACATCTCCTCTCTTCTTCACACATTGAAACAAATTTGATTTGAAAAATACCTACAAAAATCAATTCCAAAAATACCTCATTTAATTATAAAATCCTTATTTATGGTAAAAAAAATATAACCTAGAATTTATTTGGTGCAATCCTAAGGAGGATACCCGAATAAGAGGTAACGTTCTTCAATGAGGGTTTTTATTTTATTTCTTTATCCACCACATTAAATTTTTATCTAAAAATTATTATTTAATAAAGTTAATAAATTACATATACTAATATTTTTTATGTTAAGGTAATGGTCTACAACCATCTTCGCTTCAATCAAGTGGGTTATAAAATCATCATTCTTGTGTACGGTGAACTACCGCCATGCGAACTGATGCCATTCATCTTTCTATTACCACCTATCAGAGTTGGGTATGATGATGGATATGGAGTATTTATATTATATTTATAATATAATTATACCTCATGATTAATTATATCATATATATACCCCAGTGGATACGATAATATTGCTCATGTAAATGGCGGACTACCGTCTTGCGATGCGATGTGATCCGTATTTCACTAATGCTTAACATGGAAGGTGATAAGGATAAATTTAATAATTATATTTCATATAAATTAAATATTAATTAAATTCATCAAATTATTATCATTTTAATATAATATAATATATTGCACTTTCATTCTTACCTTTTCACTCAATTAAAGATGACAACATCGTTCGTGTATGTCTGGACATTCGCCTTCATGAAATGATGTGATTCTATTTTCATCACCACAACACATTGATGATACATATATATATATATATTAAGAAATAATATGGTTTATATGATATTATTTTCATTTTTTAAAGATAAAATATTAATTATCTCCTTTCCATAATGATCAATGAAAAATAGAAATTTTACACATGTGTATGTACGACATATCATCTCTATTGTCATAACAAACTTCATTTCCCAAAACCATATTTCATGATTGGAACTGAAATTATAATTAATTTAAAAATATGATAATTATTTTATTATTATTATGTAGATAATTAAACTATATAATATGTGCAAGAAATAGATATTTTATAACAAAACATGTATGGAATAATAAGGAAATTAACTCCCAAAACAATGAAACGAATGTAATATTATTAGTGAATGGGTGATAAGATGTTATAAAGGGATCATATATGATATTATAAGTATTAATATTTATCTAGTATAAGCTAATAAAAATTTTTTAAACACTATATAACTGCATAAATCTTGTTTAACCCAAAGGAAGAGTAAGGTTAGGGACTTCATCCCAATTTCCCTTTAGTGAGTCATATTGTAATGTTATGAATATAAGAACACAAATTTCAACAAAACATATTCTAGTTATTTTAAAACGATTTATAAATTTAGTTTTCCAAATATATTTTTATTTTATAGTTTAAAAGATTTATTATAAACTCTTACAAAGTAAACCCATTCATTATAAGTGGGTACATGTAATTAGTATCCATTTATTTCACCAAAGGAAACTCTTTTAAAATAAAACATGGATTCTTTTTCATGGAATATATTCATAACTTCAACATGACATAATTCTTTAAATTACCCATCCTTATACCCTATAAAAAAATTTAAATCTTGGGATGATCACAAAAATCTCAATAAGGGACATAAAAAGAAAGAAATAAATTTTTAGTTCATTAATACTTTAAACCCAATAAAACATTTTCACAAAGTTATTCTTTTCACCCATAAATCCTTGTCTCTTTAGCTTACCTCATCAAATCAGAATATTCCTGTAAAACATCATTGAAAACATAAATCATAAAGGTTGATTGTGGTATCAATTCTAAATTACACTTAAATATAATCTAGTTATCACAACTACATCGGTAGTAACCTCTTTAGTTACATTTGGAATACCCACCATTGTATATTCCCTTAATCTCTTAAGAGAAACCCTCACGGTTAACTCTAAATCATTACCCAATGAATTAGATAGCTATAATAGTATCTCCCACCCTCTTTTTATCATGGAACCAACCATACTCATAAACAATTCCCAAGAACCAAAATATAATCACAACACATAAATCATTCATAATATAAACATAACTATTGAAATAACTTTTCATTTTTAAAAATATGTGCACTCAAAAATGAAAACAATTTATTCGAAAATAGAAGTTTAAACTTGTCAAGGAAGAATAAAAAACTTAATTTTACCTAAAATTAAGAAATTATGTTCATGTCTTATATGTTAAAAACATTCATTTTGGATTTTGTAAAAAACGTTGAAAGTGTAACTTTAAAAGTGGTTTTTAAAATACAATCCATTACAAAAACACATTTTAATAAATACCCAAAAAGGGGTTAAAATGGTTTTATTTTTCTTTTAAAAACAGGAAATATTTTAGAGGAATCCAAATGTCAAATAATCATCATTATAGGGGAGAAGTTTTTGTCTCCATATACTTTAAAAAGAACATTATATTTTTTCATTTTTAAAGATAGGAAAACATTCCGTATATAAAACATGAAAAAATTCCTTTTTAAAAACATTTAAGATAATTTAGAAAATTACCATTTTAAAATATTCATGTACATATAAATACATTCATAAATTCCATTTTTAAATCATTTATATGAAATAGAAATATTTAGAATGATAAATATTTAAAACATTTAAAACGATGTTTTAGATAGAGTCCCTTACCTCGAGTATGACTCATCACATATAATATTTATACTCCAGAATAATTAATAAGTTTAGTTATTTAATTTCATTAAGATCATTTCAGATTTTAATATTCCTTTTATATCACCTGTTCTCAAGTTATTAGAATTACTTAATTATTTAAGTTAAAGTAAGACGTTTTGTCGATATTCAGTACTTGAGTACAAAATGGATTTCGTATGATGTCAATAGTCAAAGTGGTCATTAATAAATAATCATAATAATAATATTCATGACATAATAATCAAAGTTATACATAAATTATACATTAAAATCAAACATTTTATTTATGTTTATGAAAAATTACCAATGTTATAATCATGGAGACGGTAGGTCATACATACGCATGAGTAATGTTTCCATTTTTCAATAGTCATTATGGAAAGAATGTAATTATTATTTTATATTTACATAATTATAATAATATCATCAATATCATTTTAATCATTTTAATATACTTTTATATATTATCCATGATATGTGGTGATGAAAAATGAATCACATCGCTTCATGGAGCTGATAGTTCATATGTACGCACGAACGACATTATCATTTTTATATGCATGGAAAGGTAAGAAAAAAATGCTATTTTATTATTTAATAATTATAAATTTTTAATTAATATCAAATATAAATATTAATTCCATCATTATAACTAGTCTCAAGATATTGTGATGGAAAATAAATAAAATTCTTTTGTGAGATGGTAGTCTGTAGTACACACAAACAAATAATTTATTTCCCATTTGATAAAATTGGTGATGTATTTACGTGAAAATATTAATATAAAAAGATATTAGTATATTTAGGATACATTAATTCTTATTTAAAAATGGTTGAATAATATTTTTAGAATGTGAAAGAATAAATAAAACAGAAACACTTAATAAAAGGTGATATCTCTTCTTCGGATGATCTCCTTTGATTAATACATTAACACTTATGAGGAGGGTGTTATGCCTAAAATAAGGACTCTGGAATGTGGCTAGGGATTATATGAATTCATTTGGGAAGATCTTGGATTAACTAAATAGGTTTTTATGTGTATAAATATGATAATAATGGGTTCCTTTTTATAAGAGAGTGGCACTCTTGGGATTCTTTGAAATATTAAATTAATATTATAATATAAATGGATAAAAACTTATTAATTTATAAAATAGGATAATTTTCTGTTTAAATACCTTAATCCAATAAAAATTAGATATTTTTTGGATATTTTTTTAATCCTTATATTTTTGTTTTAAACCTTATTTTACCCTTCTAATTCTTACTGTAATATCACGTAGTAACACTTTGATGGTTAATTTAAATACTATAAAATAAAAAACGTCCAATAAATGTGAAATTGATGAAATTAGAGACTTATCCCATTCATTTGACAAAAAAAATATTTTTTGAAATTTTATATCATTTTAAAAAATATTATTTATTTTCAAAATATCAATAATGTCAATTTTAAAACTATTTATTACATGACATTTTAAAAAAATCATAACAATATGATATATCTGAACCAGAGATTTCAAATCAATACTAACATGTCACAATAATACATAATATTCCTAGATGACATTAATTATATCAAATTATATTTATTTTAATATTTTTAATATCATTTATTTGATTCTTCCATTAATTAAAGAATTATTGCATCCTCATTGTGTCACCATTTAAGGTAATTATTTTATCACTAAAAATCATAAAATAAATTACTATAATGTAGATACAAATTTTATATTTCCAAATAATATTTATATTCGAACATATCTCTTATATATCCCCACATTGAAAAAATTTTACTTGTCAAAAACAAGAGTGACAAAATTGACTTTTCTTTAAATGTAAAATTATAAATGTCATACTCTCATACAAGTGGCTACAAATGGTTATAATATTGGTAAAAGGATTATTTTTTTCAAAACACACTCATCAAATATAATTAGTAAAAGTTTTAGGGTTATTTTATAATTTTTATAATATTATTTTTACCCTTAATTGCTTGATTTACCCTTAACTGTGGTAATAAATAAAATATTACTAAACTTACTGTTTATAATGTCTAAAAAATAAAAGGGACCTATTTACTAAATATCGGTCTTCTAATTATTAATATTCAATCCATTTTTTAAAATTTAAAACAAATATATTTGATAAATTAATTAAAAATTATTCTCGTTTATGGAATGAGAAAATAGGATTTTAAAGTAAAATTGTTGAAAGGTTTACAAAGTTTTTATATCCATTTTCAATGTGAAAGTTGATTAAAATGATCTAAATTGGATTGTATAATAAAATATTATACAATTATACTTTAAAACTAAAAAAATATAATTTTACACCATTAATTATTCAGATGAAAAATATTATTTCAATTAAAATACATTATTTTTTACTATTCATCAAAATACGAAACTTTTCAGAAGAATATCAAAAATTAAACAAAAGTAAATTTTGATATTCCGGTTTCAAATAAAAAGTTTATTCTTGCATATAGAATATATAAAAGGGTAAAAACAAGATTTAAAATAGGTTCATCATCAAAAGGCGGTAAAATTGTATTTTTAGAGAAATACTTCTTTTATGCATAAATTTGGATATGTTCTTATATCATGTATATAAAGCATATGATATGAATGCTAAAAATTATATTTAATGTTATATATATATAACATTAATATAATCCAATATGATTAATTTTCATTATTTTATAAACACAATTGTTCACATTCAAATGTTTTTTCAGAAAATGATTTCCATTTATTTTCAAAAAGGATTTATTTTTATTTATAATTAATTGGTCACCAAAGAATTAATTATACAAACATGTTTCAACCATATTTTAATAATTTATATAATAATTTTCATTTCCACCATTTTAATGGTTGAGTTATAATGGTAACATTTAAATAATAATATTCACTTGTTCTCTTAAGCTTGATGTGGCATATCATGTATTCTATTGAAGAAAGTATTTCTTTTTTTAACTTATGATATTACATTCCCACCCCCACCCATTTGGAAGTTGAATCCTTTCAATTTTTAATTTGGGTTTGGTAAGTGAGGTATGACCTTTCAAGATACCTTTATTGAAATCCCACATAAAAAAGGATAAATGAGACTACCACTTTAAAATAAATAATGGAAAGTACCAAGGTCACCTGAGATAACATAAACTAGGTTTCTTCAGGTATAAAACCATGGATATAGAAGAGAAAAATAGCTATCAAATTCTGATGTAGATTTATAGATAACATGTTCATGATAAATTTAACAATCACCAATGTATAAATCAAGTATAGCTCAGATGGTCATTGATTTCTTATTAAAAAAAGTAGACATTTACAATTTTTGTTTCAAGATTAATTTCAGAGTTGAAAAATTATTTTACTACTTGGGATAAGAACATAAGGAAACCAACTTACTTAAATTGTATAGTTTCATCCTTTAATCAATTTCCCACACAAACTCATCTTTTTATCTATATGATGAGTATTCAAGATGATTTTTTTAGGCCTGGAGCACTAGAATCAAATTATAGAGAATCACATAATCCATAAAAGTTTAACTATCAATTTCTCCTATCTTAAAACATTAATCAAAATAAAAATGGTTAGTATAAGATAAAAAATTTCCCAAAAAAGAATAAACGTTATATAATGAAAAACAACTTCAATATCCAAAATTAAATAGTAATACCCAATTTTCAACATAGATCATTTAACAAATAACTATCCTTAAAATTCCTCGAAATAATCCAAACTAAGATTGAAACTGAAAATTCAGTATTATTTGATTACATAGTTTTCCATGCCAAATTTTAATTTTTATCCAAAAATTACATCAATATATCTTAATGTATCATACAAAAAATTTAATTTCCTAAATCACATAATCTCAATGATATTATAATTATTTCTATAGATAACCTGAATCACCATAAGTCCACTATAAAATTATAGATTATTACTAAATATAATTCTACCTTTATTTCTCATATAAAATCTCATATTATTATATTTACCTCAATATTATAGGATTCCCAAAAAATGGTGAACATCATCCGAAATAAAATTAATCACATAATCACCAAATCATTTTCCAATCCAAAGATTATCTATTCGATAAAAAATATGTTCTCAAAGTAAAAATATTATTCTTCCATAAAATAGTTTAAATAAGAAGAAAAATTCATACTAACAAGGACTTCATGTACACTAGTGGTAGGTGGTACACCCTTTTTTCCCTTCAGTTGTGGGCTTAATTTTCATATCCTTATAGGAAATGACGGGTTTCCACCCATCCTGCTGGTTGTCCTTTTTTCTATAAACCACGTAATTAATATAACATTCCCATTATATGATTATGTCCTCAAAAATTACCATAACTTGTTTTAACCATAAATATTAGATCATACATTTCATTTTACATCCCCAAAATTAATAACCCATAATTACCTTAAAAATTAATATCTCCAATAATACCATTATTCATATTAAAGTTTCAAAAAATAAATCATAAAAAGGGGTTAATGAGACACCTAAATTATAATCAACCTGAAAATTATAAACATAAGATGATATCCATAAATCTTAAGAAAACATCATAATCTAAAAACTTGTCTAAAACCTTATCTAATACCAACTATAAGGACCCGTCTATGAACAAAACATATTCTATTTATTTTAAAAATAGAGATAAATTTATTTTAAAAATATATTTTTGGTTTATAGTTTAATAAAATTTCAAAAAACTATTATAATAAAAACCCATACATTATAAGGGGACGCATATATTTATTATCCATTATTTCACCAAAGTAAACCCTTTTAAAATAAAACATGGATTATTTTTCAAGGAATATCTTCATAACTTCAACTTGAAATGATTATTTCTCTTACCCATACATACACTATGTGAAAAAAAAATTTAAAATTTGGGATGAGCACAAAAATCTAAATAAAGGACAAAAAAAATTATTGGTCCATGAATACTTTAATTCCATGAATACGTTTTCACAAATTTGTACTCTTGACACATAAATCATAATCTCTTTAACTTACCTCATGAAATCATATGATTCCTAAAAAACCATAGAAAACATAACTCATAAATGTAACTTGTGGTATAAATTCCATATCACTATTACATTTATTGTAGGTATCATAGCTACATATAGATTAACCATCATGGTTAGATTTGGAATACCCACTGTATTATATTCCCTTAAAATCTTAATATAAAACCTTCAGATTAACTCCATCTCATTACCCAATGCATTGGAGATAAATAATGGGCTCAACAACCTAAGTATTATCATGTAACCACTTTTACTCATAAGAAATTACAAAGAATCATAATATAATAACAATATATAAATCATGCATAAAATAAAAATCACTTTTCATTTTTACAAAGTCGCACACTCAAAAATTAATACACTTTATTTGAAAATTAATGTTTTAACTTTTAAAGGAAGAATAAATAAATTAAAGTGACATAAAATCCTGAAATTCCATTTATTAATTATATGTTAGAAAACATTCCTTTTTTCTTTTTTAAAAATAGTTGAAAGATTAACTTTAAAAGTGGTTTTAAAAATATAGTACCATACCATAAAATTCATTTCAATAAATACCCTAAAAGGGGAAATTGAGTTTTTTTATTTTAAAAAACATGAAGGATTCTAGAGGAATCAAAATACCAAATATTTTTCATGGTGGTGGATATGATTTTGTCTCCTTATATGTAAAAAAACATTCCTTTTTTTGGTTTTTAAAGAAAGGAAAACATTCCATACAGAAAAAATGAAAAGATTAATTTTTTACAAAAATTCAAAGAATTTAGAATATTTTCATTTTAAAACATTCACATCCATATAAATACATTCATAAAGCTAATTGTATAATCATGACATGGAATAAAAATATTTAGAGGTATAAATCATTAAAACAATTAAATCATTGCTTTCGATGAAGATTCCCTTACCCTGCGTTCGACTCATCACGTACAATCTTTATCCTCTTGGATAATAAAAATTACGTTATTTATTTAATTGAATTAATAAAATTTCAAATTATATTATTCCTTCTATGTCACTTATTATCATATTATAACAATTACTTAATTATTTAAGCTAAAGTGAAATGTTTTTTTCATATTCGGTACTAGAGTATAAAGTTAATATGGTATGACATCAAGTGTCAAAGTGGTCATTATTCCATCATGTATAGAATAATGTTCATGAAATAATATTAAATTTTATAAATCAATTATACTTTTAAATCAAACCATTTATTAATAGTTATGAAAAATTTACAATGTTATAATAATGGAGATGGTAGGTCATACATACGCATGAGTAACGTTTCCATTTTTCAATGGTCATTATAAAAATAAAGTAATTATTATTTTGACTTTAAATAATTATCATGATATCAAAAATGTTATATTAATCATTTAAGTATACTTATATATTTCTTCCATGTGATGTGGTGATGAAAAATTAATCACATTGTTTCATGGAGGTGATAGTTCACACGTATGCACGAACGATGTGGTAAGTTTTTATGTGCATGGAAAGGTAATAAAAAGTTATATATTATTATTTAATAATTATAAATATTTCATGAATATCATTTATAAACATTAATTCCCCCATTATAACCAATCTACAGGGATGGTGATAGAAAACAAATTATATCGGTTCGCGAGGTGGTAGAATGCAGTAAACACGAAAAAATAATTCATTTTCCATTTGATGAAATTAGATATGGATTTAGGTAATGGTATTAACAGAATAACCATTAATTATATTTAGGATACTAGATTTTATATTTTACCATAGTTGAAGAATAATTTTAAGAGGTTGAAGAATAAATAAAATAGAAACAACTAATTAAAAAAGATACCTCTTCTTCAGATGATCTCATTAGATTAACACCTTAACAAATATAATAAGGGTGGTCTGCCTAAACTAAGGCCTCTAGAATGTTTTTACATATTATAAGGAGTTATTTTCTCATATATTGGCCAAACCAAATAGGTGTTTAAGTGTATTGAAATGAGAATAATGGGTTCCCGTTTATTGAAAATGAGAGGGACACTCTAGGGATTCATCAAAATATTATATTAATATAAATTACACTTATCATCCAAATAGAACCAAAATTTTTAATATAGAATATAGGATGATTTCAGGTCTAAATAACTTTATAAAAAAAAATTATATAATTTTTTAATATTTTTTTAATCCTTGTCTTTTTTTAACACTTATTTAACCTTTTTAATTCTTATAGTGATGTCATCTAATTTATACTTTGATAGTTAATATAATTACTATACATTGCTTAACGACCAATAAATGACTCATTGATGAAATTTTATGACTTATTTGAATAATTTGGCCAAGTTTAATCTTTTTAGAAATTTTATATCCTTTTACAAATATTACTTATTTTGAAAATATCAATAATGTCAATTTTGACACTATTCATTACACGAATTTTTACAAATATCATAAAAATTTATATCTTCCAAAAAAATTAACACATCACTAAAATGTAAAATTAATCTATAAAATTTTTTTAAGAAATTAATTGTCTCCAATTATATTTATTTAAAATTTTCAATTATAATTTATTTGATTCTTCCATTAATTAAACAATTATGGCATCATCATTATGTCACCATTTAAGATAATTATTTGTCACTAAAATTTATAAATAAATTAACATAATGTATATAAATATATTATATTTTAGTCTAATATATCACTTATATATTCCATCATTGAAAATATTTTCCTTGTTAAAAACAAGAGTGCGACAAAATTGACTTTTCTTTCAATATAAAATTATAAATGTCATACTCTCATCCAAGTGGGTTAAAAGGTTATAATTTCATCCCAAGGATGATTTTGGTCGAAAAATAATCATCCAATGAAACTAGGACAAGTTTTAGGATAATTTTATAATTTTATTTTTACTCTTAATTACCAGATTTACCCTTAACCGCGGTAATAAAAAATACTATCAAAAGTTACTATTCATGATGTCCAAAAATAAAAGGGACCTATTTAAAAAAAAATTAAATTATTATTAAAAATATGAAATAAATTTTTCAAAATTTAATAAATAGATATTATAGAAATTAATTAAAAATTAATCTCATTGATGGAACGAGAAAACAAGTTTTTAAAGTAAAACATTCACAATATCACTATGTTTTCATATCCAATTTCAATTTTAAATTGATTCCAATAACCTAAATTAAATTAATTGATAATATATTTATATAATTATAAATTCAAACCAATCAAAAATATAATTTAAAACCATAAATTATTTATATGAAAAGCTTCTTTTAATTAAAATGCATTATTTTTTCACTATTCATAAAAACATGAAATGTATCAGAAAAATTTTAAAAAATCAATAAAATAAAACCTTGATATTCTTATTTAAAATAAGAATTTTATTTTTTAAAATATAATTTATAAAAGTGTCAAAACATGATTATAAATAGGTGTGCCGTCAAAAGGTGGCGAAACAGACTTTTGAGAAAAATACTTCTTTTGTATAAAATTAGATTTGTTCTTATATCATATCTAGAAAACATATAATATGAATGTTAAAAATTAGATTGAATATTATTTATATATATATATATATATCTAATTAATATAATCCAACAAGAGTGATTTCATTATTTTATAAACACACTTGTTCACATTTAAATAGTTTTTCAGAAAATGATTTCCTTTTATTTTCAAAAGGGTATTATTTTCATTTATAATTAATTAGTCACCAAAGAATTAATTATATATACATGTGTAAAAAATGTTTTCATAATTCAGTTAATAATTTTTATTCCCATTATTCTAATAGCTAGGTTATAATGGTAACATTTAAATAAGAATATTCATTTTTTTACTTTATCTAGATGTGGAGTATCACGTACACTATCGAACATAGTGTTTATTTTTTTTAAACTCAAGATGTTACAATGCACCTACTTCCTTTTTAATTGTGTATATACTACACCTTTAAAAATTAATATCATTAAAAATTCATTATTCTTTGTATTTTAAGTTTCAATTTGAATTATTTTATCTAAGTGGATTTGATTTAAGGGTTACCACATGGAAATGAATTTCATAACTCAATTTATTTTCATTGAGTTATATTACTTCATTGTCATATTTGATATTCTCATATTATGGGTATACTGACCATTTGTTATAATTTGTTATATTTCCACTTTTTTATGTGCATTTACAGTTGATACGCATAATTTATTCATTGATTAATTCTCACTTCAACATTATGATCATTGTAAGGTTTTATTTCACAATATCATTCTAATAGAGACTATTTAATCTTGAATTTCATTTGAAGGAAATTATTTGTAAATTTTTTAATAAACCGATTTCATTTTCTTATCATTTGGTTATTAATGATATTTTCAAGTAATAATACCATTTTATCCACTCTCTGGTACTTAAAATAATTGATAGAATGGTTTTAAGAAAATACAATGCCATTTCTATCTTCAGTCACAAATCTATGTTATTCTAAAACCATGTTTTCTAAAAAAAACATTTTTTTAACCACTTATTAATGATTTATTAAATAAATTTTTACCCATTTTTACATTTCATAATTTTTTTTGAAAGGAATATTCTTTCCATTTTCTGAAAAATGCACTTTTCTATCCTTTTTATTGTGTAAAAGAGATATTCTTTTTAACTTGTATGTCATGTAAGTAATTACCCACCGTCATTTCTTTGAGTCCTACTTTGCATGTTTACAACAACAAAATTAAAGAAATTTTTATCCCTAATATTATGTAAATTCCTAGTTTTTAGAAGATATTTTCATTGAAAAGGATTTTCAAATTGTTTTATATTGTAAAAGGTGATTTTAAAAATGAGAAGGATATTTTCATAAAGAATATTTTTAAATATCTTGTTATGATATTTCTATTCATCGATGAAAAAAACCCTAAATTATTACTCCAATGGGTATATGTTGTATTTACACCATACTTATTATTTCTAGGGATGGTTTATGATATTTTTTACCAAGGAAAGTATGAATAATCACTTTCATGATTCATTTTTGTAGTCGTTAACCTTACCTTGAAATATTCACATTCATGTGATATCTGGGAATTATATTTTCCCAAAATATCCAAATTATATGTCATGGTTGTGTTAATTTCATAAACCTTATATCATTTATAGATATAGTTTTCTACAGTGAAAGTTATTTTTTTATCAAAGAAAATGTTGGTAAACTTATATTCATTGCTAAATAAAAATATTTAATGATAAGGGACATTATTCATGAATTAAATCAGTTATTTAATATATGAGGAATGATTTGGACTTATAGTGATGGGTAGGGACCGGTATAATATATCCCCTTAATGGATTGGTATGTCTCATGAGACAAATAATTAAGCTAGAATTAAATGGGTTTTGACCTGTAGTTTTAAACTATCTTGTGAAAGGTATTGACCATAAATGTATCATGATGATTGAGAACATTGAGTCTAATTATTGACCATTTCCTTTATTCATAGTTCATTTATTATTATTATCCATGATATTTTCATAATTATGTTATCTTTGGATACATTTCATTCTCATTTTATTGATTAAATGTAATGTTTTTCAGTAATATACCTTGCCATATTTATAATGCCTTATATATTCATGTAGTCAAATTATTTAAATGGAATTTTTGTTTAGTTATTTTCCTTGACATATTTATTACACCATATTGATTTAGGATATCTTCTAATGTATGTAACCTTTATTAAGAATTTTATCTCACGTACATTTTTTTTCTTTTCCTATGAATCCATGGAGTAACCTAAGAATGATATACAAGGATATACTATAGGAAATAATGTTATTCTCAAAAGAAAATTATATTTTATTTTATTTTTCAAATGTAATTCATGAATAATGTATGTATACATTTTACAAATACTACTAAACTATTTGGTAATTTGGGACTTTATTCCCTATATCTTATGACAATGTAATAATGAAAACACTAGCTCTAGGCTACTAGGGTCAGGGTCACTACATCTTCTCACAGAGGGCTTCATATGAATCCATTAGAATTCTTTAGTGGTATTTATTATTCTTTGAGTACTTAACTATAGTAAGATTTGGATCTCATCATCCTTTGAATTCCATCGATCATTCTCTCAACATGTCCTCATGAGTTTGGATAGTTCTCTCATATTGGTCATTAGTTTGGGGGTGAAAAGTCATACTAAAGATCAAATTTTTGTTTAGATCATAATGGATACTATTTTCAATTTGTGATGTAAACCTTCTATGTTGATCAAATACAATCGATGGTTGTGTTCTATATAGCATCAGCATTTCCCCGATGTATATCCTTATAAGTTGATCAACTGAGAATTCCTCTCTAATTGCAATGAATTGAGTAGTATTATTATGTGGAATCACTAAAACCTATATAGAATTATTTCCTATAGATGTATTTAAAATAACTCTAACAATTTCCATAGTGATTTTCCCCATTTTCATATAGGTATGGGTAATTTTGGCATTATTACCTTGGATGTTTTCCTCTCTTCCTTAACTTATTGACATACCAAACACTTTTATATATATTCTATGATCTCCTTATATATATTGACCCACTAATAGGTCTCTTGAAAACTCGATACATCTTCTTGATCACTAGGTGGATAGAGAATGTAGAGATTTGTTCATCATTCAATATATTCTTATTTATATTAAAATTTAATCGTACTCATATTTATAGTCCAAATCAATCAAATTCTTCATCAATTTTGAACTTTTAGGATTTACCGTTTCTTTGAGATTAAATCATACATTGTATTTAAATATTTTCTATTTGATAATCCTTTATATTCTCATGAATGGATGGTTCAGTAATCATTTGACCTAGGTAGGATGTTTTTCTTTACCTTATGATTTCCATGTCAATCCATTGAAAGTATAAGAGGATCGGATCCTTATAAATTATTATCATTGATAAGTTTGCATTATCCTTCATACATATAGAATCTTGAACTTTATTTTCCTTACTATGATGGTAATGTATTGAGCAGTCATAGTCCTTGATCAGCTCCAACCATATTTCTTTTCCACATATTAAGCTATGTCTATGTGAATACATACTTGAGGCACTTATGATCTCTTTATATTTTACCCATCTACCTATAGAGATATATTCAAAAACCATTAATGAAAAAATTGTAGCTTCCAACTCCACATCATTTTTTGGATAGTTCTGATCATGGAATTTCAACTACCTTGAGTCATAGGAAAACACTTTATCATTTTTCATCAACACGCATCCAATGTAATTCTTTAAATAATGAGGGTATACCATGAAAATATCCACATTTTCGGGTAGTGTGAATAATGGTGTAGTGATAAGACTCTTCTTAAATCCCTTTAATCACACTTCACATTCATTGGTCTGGAAAAAATTCAACAACTTCCCAGTCATATTGGTTAGTGGGTTTGAAAATCATGATATATTTCTCACAAATAATTGATAGTTCCCATTAATTATAAGGAAACTATTTATCTCCATCATAAATGTTGTTTTGGGACACAACTTAATTTCTTTTTTCAATAAAGAATCCATGAATATTCCTTTTTAGTGATAAAATACCCTAAGAATGAAACTTATTCTATCCAAAACTCAAATTTACTATACATTTAATATAGATTCTACTTTTTTAATATCTTTAGCATAGTACTGAGATGCTATTAAATATCCTTATATCCTTGGGATTATATTAAAATATCATCTATAAATACTATGAAAAAAATATTTAGGTAATCCCTAAATACTATATTCATTAAGTCCATGAATATTATTTGAGAATTGGTTATTCTAAATGGAATCACTATAAACTCATAGTTTCCATACCCTATTAAAAAGAAAATATTGGGAATATCTTACTTCTTCACCTTTAATTGGTGAAATCCTTTCCAAAGACCCACCTTACATTTAGTGTTTATGATAATTCTAGTGGAATACTATGTAATAATTGTGAGGTTTTTGTCACAATCCCTTATAGACTTATCTTTCTTTTAATTTAGTCCAAGGAACCCCATCTCCATTTTAAAACAAAAAGTTTAGGGAAAATATTTAATAAAAAATATTTTTACAAATCATTCACATTCCATATATTTTATAACCTCCTTAGAATTTTTGTTCATGATATTTTTCCACCACAAATCTGGTTCTCCCTCAAGGATATAAATGAATAATAATAATTTTTCTTATCCATAGCTTTAGAGTTTAGAAAATATATTTTCAATGGAGTTAATCTACAATTCTGTGATGAGGGGGTGAGATGATCCATCAAAATTAGGATGCCTTTTTTTATAAAGTATTGTATGACAAATTTATCTTTCTCGTGATAAGAAGGTTGTTCCACACGATGCAAGTTATTCATAACTTGAGTAAGTTGAATCTGTACTTCCATGAAGATCTTGACTCCTACACTCATCAAGTTAGGAATACCATTATGGAAATCATCACATTGGATATCACATATGTTTTTGGCACAGTTCCTCATGTTTCTTTATATTAACTGGCATTTTGGAAAAAAGGTTGGGATAAGAATACTTCAACTAATTAACACATAAAAGGAAAACTGTAAACATAGAAGTAATAAATTATAAATAACATATATATCCTAACCTATGTATCATGAACCAAACTAGGGTACCATCCAATCTGACACTTGACATAGTCTATGGCATATCCCAAAGGGTATTCCCAATCCCCATGGGCTGTAAAATAGTGTTTGGGTATCAAAACATGTTTTTCTAATGATTTCACCCACTTACATAAACATAAACAACCAAAAATAATAAAAAATACAATGATAAATAACTCAATCCCAACAAGGCATAGAAATTTTAAGATTTAATGTTTTACGACATTAAACCAAACCAAAAAAGTGCTACAAAAAAATGGAAAAAATATCCCAAAATGGCCATGCAACAAGAGGTGCATCGTCCTCAAGCCACCACCACAAACACCAATGAGATAAGACGGCTAAAATCCCAAACCAACATCATGATACATATTTCCTTTAACTGAGTCAAAAATAAACAATTCTACATACACCCAATGGTGTATTCCAGGTGTGATCCAAACCCACAAGGATTAACCCAATAAAATAGATTACATTACAAAAAAATTATAATAAAAATCAACTTGAAAGTTCAATAAATAATCTATGAACATTTTTCGAGAAAATATTTTAAAGGGAAAACATGCTTTGATTTTGATGTAACCAACCAACTGCATCATATGCCGATGGTATGGAAAATATCACAAATGAGAACTAAGTCAAGTGAAATACCTATAGGTTCCAACTATAGTGGAAAACTAAATACCTCATATCTCAGTGAAATGTGGTATAGAAACCAAACTGGTCATCATCCTCATGCATGAGCCACTACAGAAGAATCTATCCAAACACTAGTGGTATTTAATCATCATAGTTTATTTAGTATTGAATATTTAATCTTTCTAAAAATAACAATGCATCTGCCCCACCGATCTGACTAGAATACTAGTCCAAGTGCACCCACCTAGTCACTTTGTATTCCCTTCATTCTCAATTTTCATTTCAATTATCAAATAGATTAACACATTCACATGTATACATGACAAAAAATATAAACATACATGATAAATCACCATTTTTATAACCAAACCCAATTTCAAATCCAAAAAATCACTAAAACCATTTCAAAATATACTTCGCACCATTCACACATTTTGTCAAACACTTTTAAGAATCAAAACAAGGAGGAACACATGAAATACACAAGTAACATAACTAATTTCTTATAAAAACCAGTTTTTCAACAAATTTCCATCTTGAATACTTTACAAAACACATTTATCACCTCATTATCAATATTTGGAACCAAACCAAGAAGAATGGAAAGCATATCAAAGTCACATAATAATGTTTGAGCATATAACCACATACCTCAAGTGTTAAAACATCCGTAAATTGGTCCTAAACCCCAACTGCACCACCAAGGGATCCTATAAAAGAAAAGATTAAAAAATAAACATCAATATTGAACCATATTAATAGATATATAACCCTACATAGGTAACCCAACCAACAGGTGATATAAAACCCCAAGAAATAATAAGAGAAGCCCTAGAAAACCGGAATAAATCAAGAAATGAGGGACTTAATTAGAGTTTCATGGATATTTTCCGAAAAATACACAACAAAAATGGAGGTCTAATGGAGAAAAGAAGTGTGTTGGAGTCACCTAGTGATGGAAATCTAGAGTGTGGGAGAAAATGGGTGATTTGGTGTTAAATCCCATGAGGACAAAACTGTCATTTTAAAATTTTTAATAACCTAGAAAAGTAGCATGGTTTTCCCGCATAGTTTTCTAAACCGTGAAGAAACTATGCACCCATAACTATCCAAGAGGGGAATACTACATAGTTTTCCCACACAACCTAAAAAATATGTGCTAACTTTTGGTTTTCCTATGTCTAAAAATGACTCTTGGTCATGTGTTTTCCTAGGCAATGGCGCCAAGTTTTACAAACCATGTGCCAACCGTGTGCCACCTACTGTTAACCTGAAACCTCCCATTTTTCACTAAAAACACAAATTTAAACCCAAGGGTAAAATTCTAGACAAAAAATAGAAAAATAACTTAAAATAAAATCACGGATGTGACAATTCTTCCCAACATGAAAAGTTTCCACCCCCATAAAGTCAACTTGAAGAATTATCTGAGAATACAAATGGATACCCTACCTCAACACAAGACATTCATTCCAAAGTCTCATTATCATCATTCCTAGGCTTCCAAAGAACAAAAAAGAATAGAATATACTTCCCATGAAACACTTTCTCTAGGGAATCTTCAATATGAACTGGTCATTCAAAGGCTAACAATTCTAGCTTCAACTCTAACTCTTTCCAATTAAATACATGAGATGGATTTGGGTTGTAATTTTTCATCTAGGATAAATGGAATATTTCCTTAATTAATTTCAAAAGAGAAGTAAAAACTAACTTTTATGCCACCTTTCCAACCTGATTGGTAATATCAAAAGGTCAAACCTACCATGGAATTTGCTTCCCTTGCTTACCCAAACAAAGATGACCCAAGCGAGGTGCGACTTTCAGAAACACCCGTTCACCCACAAAAAAACTCCATAGCTTAGTGCCACTAATCAGAAAAAGGGTTATAATGAATATGATCTATCAACAACCAATGCCTGATCAGGTTCACTTTCTCAAACATTTCTTACATGAGGCTCAGCCACAACAATGAGGTCTCACCCACCTCATCTCGATACAAAGGGGACAGACATGGCCAACAATAAAGAGCATCAAAATGATCCATCTAAATCTAGGATGGGTAACTATTGTTATATGAAAACTCAACCAAACCCAAATGGCTATCCCGCGAACCTTCAAAATTCAACACACATTCCCAAAACATGTCTTCCAAAATCTGGTTTTCCCAGTCCATTTGACCATCTTTTTAAGGATGGTATGTCATACTCTACTTGATCTATGACCCCATTTCCTCATGAAGGACTTCCCAAAATAGAGAGGTAAATGAGGGACCCTTTCCAAAATGATAGTTGAAGGTACACCATGAAGCCGCACAACCTCTTAAACATACAACGGACCCAACTCATCCACATTGGATGAATCTCTGGTTGAACTGAAATGGGATGATTTTTTTAGGTGATCAATCACTACCTAGATATAATTACTTCCCTATGGTGTATGAGGTAAGCTGGCCATAAATTCCATGGAGATCTCATCCCACTTCTACATAAGAATGGGTAGTGACGAAGAAAACTATATGGTCTTTGGTTCTCTTCTTTAACAAAATGAATTATATAACACCACAATACAAAGTTAGATATATCCTACTTTATTCCTAGACACTAGAAATGTCGACACACATCATAGAACATCATGGTGGCACCAGGATGAATGGACCACTAAGACTGGTTTCTATCCTGCATCACCACCTTTCTCAAAGCTAATATCACCCCAAAGAGACCCTTGAAGCATAAAACCCCCTCAGGTGATAACGACCAATCACAAGGAATCTCCCCACCATAAATAAACAACGTAGTCTTTTTGTACAACTCATCACCAAGATTCTCCCATTGAATCAACTCTAAATAAGAAGGTGTCGGCTACACACTAGCCAAGAATGCACCTCAACTATGCTCTATGTTCTCTAACTGTAACTAATAATAGATCTCCATCAAGGTCCAATCATTACTAGACTCTTTTAGTTTATGCACTAGAACTTTTCTTCTTATATAATTTACCACATAATTTTCTTTTATCAAGGGTATAGACTATATATAAATCAAACACCTGAAGTTACTCAACCCAATGATGATTTCTTAGATCCAGATCCTTTTGGGAGAAAATGTAGGCTAAGATATTATGATCAAAATAAACCAAAAACTTCTCCCCAAAAAGAAAATGGTGTCACATATTCAAGACAAACATTACTACTGCTAACTCCAAATCATGGGTCAAACAGTTCTTCTCAAGCGGTTGGACCTTAACAGATCTATATGCCACCACATGATCATTATGCATAAGCACACACCTAAGACCCATATATGAGGCATTATAATAAACCACATAACCTTTTCCAGACTTTGACTAGATAAAAATAGGGTTGGTGATCAAACATCCCATTACCTTCTTGACAGATGCTTGGCATTTAGACCTCCATCTGAACATCACCCCTTTCTAGGTGAGTCTCATCATGGATGAAGCAATCTGAGATAAATATCTGATGAACCACCTATAATACCCTGCCAAGACTAAAAACTTATGATCTCAAACACATTTTTTGACTGCTCCCATGAAATTACCATACTAATCTTTTCATAGTCCACTGAAACCCCTTGTTCTGAGATCACATGGCCCAGAAACATTACCTCTTTAATCCAAAAGGTACACATAGAAAATTTGAAATAGAGATGACGTTCTTCAAGTTTTCGCAACAAGATCTGCAAATTCATCTCATGCTCATCTTAAGGTCCATAAGAGACCAAACATTCATCCATGAATACCAGGACAAAGTAATCGAGATACCGGTGGAACAGCCTATTCATAAGCACCATAAAACGGTTTCATCATTTTTCAACCCAAAAGGTATGACCAAATAATTAAAATGGTCACATCTTCTTTGGAACACTATTTTCGTGACATGCACCTCTCAAACATATAATTGGTGAAAACCATATTGGAAGTCAATTTTTAAGAACCACCTTTTCCCATGAAGTTGATCGAACAAGTCTTCAGCACGGGGTAAGGGATACTTGTTCTTGATGGTCACCTAATTTAACTAAGGGTAATCAATGTATAAAGAGATATTTCCATCGGCCATCTTTGCAAAACTAATCAGGGTAGCCCAAGCAGAGATACTTAGGCAAATGAATCATTTGGATTCCAAATCATACAGATGTATCTTTAATTCCCTCAAATTGGTATAGTCTAGATGGTATGAGGGAAGATATATTGGTTCTGTTCCTAATGACAAATCTATAGATAACTCTACACCCCGCTCTAGAGTTAAGCCCGAAAATTCCTCTATAAATTCCTCCAGGAACTCATCCACTACATGAGGTAATCCACCCATTGGAGCACCACCATCATCCTCCAATGTGAGCGATGATAATTAAAAAATGAGACTTACCAATTCTGGAAGTGGAGGTCTAGAACATCCTAACCGAGGATCCCATTCACCATGTAAGACCTGGGTACTACCATCAAGTGAACCAAAACTCACTCACCTCCGATAGTAATTGATTTCTTCTGAAAAAAGAACTATCCAATCCTTACTAAGGATCACAAAAAAATAATTCCATTTATAAAATCAGAAAATCCAATTCTAGCTCAACCCCTAATACAGTGAGTGCACAAGATGAACACCTGAGACCCTTCTCTCACTTCCTATTATGCATCGTTCCTGAATCCATCACATACAGAATAATATTAGTTGGTAATTTCAACACAATAACCAGGTAAGAAGAAATAAAAGAAACTAAAGCACCAGTATCAAAGAGAGAAATTACTAAGGATAATGCAATAATAATGATACCTAGAACTATCACAGGCTATGAATCTGATTCTACTAATGGATATTCCACAGTATGAAGATGATTCGTCTCAGCCTATGCCTACGAATGACCACTAGCCTGAGGTCCATCCCAAAACTAACTCTACCAAGAAGATGATCCATCCATGCCGCCATGACCACTAAAATGAAAACCCGATGACCTGGACGGTTCTGAATGGGATGAAAATATCATATAAGCTACAAATACTACACCACTCTAATAGTAATGTGTGTCCCCACAAAATCATTGTGAGTGTCTCATATTTCTGCACTGATGGAATGATCTGGTTGGGTTGGTCATGTCGATCGGACATGTCCCAACTTCCCAAACTGGTGTCACCCAACTAATCTAGCATCTAAAACTACTGAAAAAGATATTTAGGAAGGATGGACTGATCTACCAACAACCTTATTTCCCTTTTCTTCCTACATCCTCTTCTTTTCTAACAAACACCCACTTCCCACTGCATACACTACTCTAGGGAATCTATTATTTCCTTTTTAGTTGATCTCATCAAAACAACCACAATCAACCACCTCATTGTAGGTCCTCAACTTAAACAAAAAGTCCTGAGAATAAATCTATAGTTGCAGACCCATATCGAACTTCTACGCTTTCATCTTCTCTTTGGAAATAATCTTTTGTGTGTACCATAACATCTCTAAAAAGAGATTGGCATACTCCATTAATGTATGGTATCCCTGGGTAAGATCTATGAAGTCTAGGTACCTAGCATGGGACAAAACCTCACGATAGTGCTGCTCATTGAAAATGATCTTGAAATCATTCCAACATATCTTCTCTCTCTTCCTTGTTTTTCCATCCCAAGACCCAGTTCGGCTTCTCTAACTGGAGTAGGATAAAAACCCACTCCCTATCATAAAGACTGGATAGCCCAGACCATTACTTCCACTTTTCTCTAATCAATTTGTGAGGGAGAACTCTCTCTGGCCTCTTCCCTTGGTTTCAATGGAATTATCTATGGGTGGCATTTTGCTACAACACACAAAAATCAAACGAAAAACTATCAACACAGCCATCATCATAAAATCTTAAAAATTTCAGCAATAAAAAAATTCACAAACACTTCCATAAATTAAAACGTATACAAATCTATCACAATAACAAGATAAAAAACAAACCACCCCACCGACACCCATTTCCCATATACAGTCTGTAGTCGGTATGTCTCTCCTAGAGGATAAGTTAAAGAAAATTCCAAAATCCCATGGTGACTCAAGATCTATCATGAGGTGTGCTGGCTAGGCACCCTACTCACAACTAGAACCTCAATCCCTAAAAATCATGTCTTTAGTCTATGTAGACTCATCCCAAAATTACTTGTCCCAAAAGAATATAAAAACATATGATACCATTTTTTCATGAACCAAACTAGTGTACCATCCATCCTGACACTCAAACTAGTATATTGTATATCCTAAAGGGAATTACCGATCCCCCACAGGCTAGGTACTAGTGTCTAGGTATCACAACATGTTTTGGGAAGGATTTCACCCACTTAGAAAACCATAAATAGAAAAAAAACTAAACAATGATAAATAATCCAAGACCAAAAAGGAATAAAAATATTGAGATTTAATGTTTTATAATTTTAAATAAGACCAAAAAGGTGCTACAAAAAATGGAAACAACAAACTATCCCAAAATCACCATGCAATAAGAGTAGAATCATCCTAAATCCACCACAACCAACACCTGTGAGAGAATACCACTAGAAACTTGAACCATCATCATGATACATATTTCTCCCTTGAGTTGTCCATCAAGAATGACAGCAGTTTCTAATGGGAAATTATGCATCCTAAATCCACCACACTAGCCAATAGATGCCAAATAAAAATCATATTTTCTATGTATACTTCCCCTATTTTGAGAATTGACCCAACTTTTTAGGTTTCCACATAACCTCAATTTCATATAAGGATTCCAAAAATAAGTTTTCCCATCTATGTATGAAGACTCTTAATTCTAACTTTTTTGAACTTCTAAGTCCAAATCCTTTTGAATCACCTCATTTTTTGACTCCCCATCAATTTTTTCAAAGTCCGCCATCATGGAGGATGAAGCCTCAGAATGTAAATTCAAATATAGTTCTAAAATAATTGGATTCATAAACTAAATGGATTAAGAAGCCATAAAAACTTTATAATTTTCCTACATAGGGGACTTAACAAGTTATCCCTTGACTTCATATACAGAGTCTGAAGATGAACCTAGAGGTTTATTATCAGTTACTGATGTACCCATCTAATTCATATTTTCATCTATCTCAGTTCTCTCATTAATGAAACAACTAATGTTAGGGATATAATCTACCCTATCAATGAAGTTGGTGGAATTAACCATTTTACTATAACCTAAAACATTTTCTTTAGTAGATACATTCTTTATGCATCCGTCCTAGGAAGTGGGAGCGGTCATCCCACCACCACCGATAACAGGACTGTCTCCACCACTCAAATCCCCCAGTAGAGACTTGAGAGAGCCCATAAGTGTGTCATTTTTATATAGATTCAACTAGACAAGAGTATATCCTGTTTCCCTTACTATTTATAGATTTCAAATATGCATCACTAATCATATCAGTTAAATCTATATAATAATCATTCTCATATGAATATTCTTCTTCCATATAATCCACATGCATGGAATGAACACATTTCATATCAAGGCCTTAATTTAGATCATAAAAATGAATATATTCATGTTGTAGTGCTTGAATATCAATAAAAATATTCTCATAAGTTTATATATTAAATCTCCCCACTAACATTTTATCAACTATTGACACATCAGAGAGATTTGTAATGGCAGTAGAACTATAAAATTGTGTTGTTCCAATATTCAATTTTATTAAAGATATTATCTTAATCAACATTGGTTGAACAAGTGATAAATAACCCACTAGGGTTATGTAATTTTTCTATTATCAATCAAACCTTTTTAGGGACCTCAATAAAATTCATACTTGTAGGAATCGAACTACTCGTATCATTACAAGAAGTGATAACAGCATTATCCATTTCTTCATCATGATTGGCATGTTTTTGTATAAAAATATAAGGTGAAACATGATTAATCACTAAATTATATTTAGGTGTCTTTATCTCTTCTTGAGGGACCACCAATGAGAGGTCCATTTTAGAGATAGAAGTAACCTTCCCTCCCATTTGGGTAATAGTGGTCTCCGGAGTAGTTTTCTTGGTTTGTGAGTTACCATGCATATTTACATTCATATTTAAATCAAGATCCAATATCCCTTATTGGTAGGTTCTTACTATCTAGGGATTTCCACTATGATACATCCCAACATGGAACACATCATCAACAATAATATGGTTCATGAATTTATTATTTTACAATAAATATCAATTCCACTTATAAATATAACATACAATATTCTTGTAGGATTTATCTATAGAATTTCCAATAGAATTTAATTTTATAAAAAAGTAAATCTATTTCCCAAATTCAATTTCATGCTCTATTTTAAATTTAGAACCAAGTAAAATGACATTATCGGTTAGATTTGATAGTAGGTCTTCATCTACTAAGACTCTAACATAATTCACAAACCTTTTCTTCATGTCTCCCTATCAAATTTTATAGGCACTCCCATAATTGTGGTAATATCGTAGAGAATATGAGGATATGAAAAGTTCCATCTAATTCCATATATGTAGATCTAGTAATGTGTTATTTACTTCCAATCCTTAAAAATATTATATATATAATACCAATATTGGATCCAAAGAATACATGGATTAAGAGAGATAAATCTCAGACCATAAGCCCTATAATTTAACTAAGACGAAGAAAGTACAATATAAAAGAATCCATTCCCCGGGTAGATCAAACATTTATCATTAAATACATATAAACTTAATAGACACATTCATTAGAAATCAATATTTTAAAACTTCTTCCATTATTGAAAGGTCATATGGGAAATAACTGAGTGCTTTCACTCCTTAAGTCGGTCGTCTAAAATCGAGTAATTCTCTTAAACCAAGGTTGGTGAACCATTCATATTAAAATTTTAGAGGGATAAGTGGATCCATTTCTAAAAAAAGGAAAAGCATTTCATTATCACCATTCACATCTTGAGGGTGTATAACCTTGCTTAAGATAACCACGACCTTTGGAGAATCATAAATCTTTTAGGAAGGACCCAAATTCACCCTAATTGAAGCATTTTCATTACCAAAATTCTTTTTACCAGAAAAAAAATAGATCTCATATCAAAGTAGTGATTGGTATTGAAATATAATGAGTTTGATCCCTAATCTCTATTATTCTAGAGAGATAAGACCTCAATATTTCAATAATTATTATTATTATTATTATTTTATTAAATTAATAATAATTAATTATATATTTAATAATAATTATTAACTAATAATAATAATGTAATTATTAATCATTATTCATAATATTGTAATTAATTTTACCATTGATAATAAGTATTAATTTAATTAATATTTTAGTTAATAATAATTTATAATAATCATTGGTTTATAATAATTATAATAATAGAGAAATAGGTGATGCATGCAATGATGATGATGTATCGCAGGGCCTTCATGTCTGTATAAATGTTGTCCTATGGGCCATGTATTGTACTTCTAGGACACTTAACCTTCATGTCACGTAATGGGTTCCCCCTCAAAACAATTAAAGAGACGTATTATCCTCCACATCCAACTGATAGGGGTTTGAATCCTGGAATCCCCTTGGGGGGATTTATGATGCATTCAAAAATATAGGTGATGACAAAAATATATAATGATGTAGATGGTGATGCAGCAAGAAGGTAGCGTAGGTAGTGATACTGATGTCGCATAGGTCCTTCAAGCTAAAAAAAGGCTTCTCCTAGAAATGTATTGAGTTTTCAAGTCACTAGACCTTCGGGTTATGTAATGGGTTCCCCTCTACCCTGTTAAAAATATATGTTTCCTTTATCTAATAAAATATGATTGACACATGGCCATTATGAATAATTAATAATATATTTATTAATTATTAATTATTAATAACGAATATTAAAAATGAAATTGTAATTTTTATTAATTACATTTTTACTTATAATTGAATTATTAATAATTTAAAATTAACATTTTTTTCTAATTATTATTATTAACTACATTATTATTGATAAATATTAATTTATTATTTATAATTATTATTATTTGTTATTAATTTAAATCTTAATTCAATTTTATTATTAATTATTATTAATTATTATCAATTAGATTAAATTATTAATCACTGTTATAGGGATGGTATATGGCATCAGGTGCTTGTCCATTGGAAACTCGGTGAGGGATAGGGTTCCCTCATGCTCTTGGAGATTCCACACTTTTTGGGGACTTTTTTGGTGTTGGGTGGTGATTTTCATAATGTTGTGCCAACCAACATTTCTACATCAAGGATTCATGAACCCTAGGATGGCATCAAAAGTGAAAAAGAATGTATTCCTTCAATAACCAAATATTTTGATGACCTTGGGATGTGGATATTCACCCAATTCAAGGATGCAAGGGTTTATAAGTTTAGGATGAAGCATTATATGTATCATGTAGTTGAAAATGAGAAATCCATTACAGATCATCTTGATATTGGAAAACATTCTATAATTTCTCATCTTATCCTATTGATGGGTTATAAACCAAGGAAGATTTATGATTTAGAAATTTTCCTTGCATTTATTTGGGGACTCTAATCCTATAAATTCATCTCCATGGGTCGTGGATATTTTTACATACTTTTTATATCTAAGGAATTGAAATTGTAGGCATGAGGTTTTGGCTTTGTGTCCCCCAAGCTTGGATTTTTTACATCTAGAGATTGGATTTCAACCTCAATCCATTGGAGGATAGAATCTCAGTAGTGAATGTATGTGTTAGATTTTATGGTCTGCACTGGATTTTATGGAATCCCAAGATCTTGTATTATATTTTTTTTATCTTTTGGTATTCTTATTAAGTTGGATAAAGAAACTGAGAAGATCATATTTTAAAATTATACTTGTATTCTAGTAGAGGTAGCTCTTAGTTCCATATTAGTTTATATGGACTTCCTCTCTTCTGTAAAGGGAAAATTTTCATTTAGGATCATTTTTGAAAAGGTATTTCATTTTTCATATATTGAGAAGCTATTGGGAACTCGACTTCAAACTATAAAAGGAACCACAAATGCTCTCACGAAGCTCGGTCTAGCCACAGAGAGAAAAACTGAAAGTGGAAAAGGGATACTGATGATGCCATTAAAAATTTATTGGCATAGAATCTGGAAACAATAGAGAATGGATTAGTTTATTCTCAACTTTCTAATAATTCACCCTCCTCTTATGTTTCTGGTTCATTAAATTAGAGACATGTGGGTCAAGGTTCTCCCTTTATTTTCCCTAAATGTGATCCAAGGCCTTGGGATGATATTGAAAAAGAATATGATGATAGGAAAATTACTCGTGGATAACCCTCATTTAGAGATGGTATTTTTAAAGGGATTGATCAATATAACTCACCTATAGAATTTTTTATGGTTAATATGAGGATGAAAATGTATCACAAGCCAAATTTGACAAAGAATTGTGGTAGGGTAAAGTATTAACTACTTCCAAAAGCAGGGGAAAACCATAATTATGGCTTACTCTTCAAGGTAATATAGAAAACATATTGGAATTTTAAGAGGTAATTTGGGAAGGATATCTGAGTCAGTTGGTCATATGGTGGTTTCCCAAAGTGGTTTTGTACCCTCAACTCCTACTACCATCAGGATGTCAGAGTTCATTGGACATGAAGTGGCCACTCAGAATGATATTTCCCCATGAAATCATGTTTCTGGTAGGATTTCTAAATCAGTTAGACATTATTTGTATGATCATAGTTTTATTGCACTATCTTAGAAGGGTATGGTTCTCAATAGGAATAACTCTGTGAATGAACAAAGTCGGGACAATGAATCAGTTGTAGTAATCTCTAGCATTTCAAAGGTGATGGAAGGAATTAGAGGAATTTTGGATGTTGATACAGGAGAGGGAGAAGTAGGAAATATCATGGTTGATCACAAAGATCTTAAAGGTGTGGAGAAAAGGGGTAGTGTTGCTTCTTTGACTAATAGAGGTTCTCCCTAGGTGGTGCACAGGCCTCAGCCAATGACTCATAAATCTCCCACATCATTGGAAAGAGATTCTTCTTAGGAATTAAGTAGTGTTTTTTATGATAATTTTGGAAGAATTTTACCTAAAGTGAGTGATAAAATTATCATTTATAATTACATTAGTCTAATTTCTTACAAAATTAGTAAATAAGATATTCGTAGAGAAGCTGGTAATTTTATTGGTACTAATAATGACAAAGACTCTGATGAAAAGTTTGCAGATGATGGTGGTGGAACTTAGCAGCAAATTAAGATATGGAGAAGGGGTGGAATCCTTACGAATTGGGTGGAGGAGTACATCATCATAATATGATTACCTGATCTTGGGCTGTAGGATTTTATTGTCTATTTTCCATGAATTCTTGTATATCCTTCCTCCCTTTTTATATTTTTTTCTTTTTAATAAAGGGGCATGACCCCAACCTTTTCAAAATTATTAATCACTATTAATTATTTAATTAATTAAATTATATTTATTAATTATATTATTATTATTAATTAGTATTTAAAATAACCAAGGTAATGGGTACAAATACAAATAAAACCAACACATGCACGCACACACACACTCAGGGTGCCTCGAAAACCCAAACAAATAAATTAATTATTAAATTGTAATTATTAATTATTTCAAATTATTAATAATTAAATTATCAATTGAGATAATTATTATTATTATTATTATTATTTCCATTATTATTAATTAAATTATTAATTTTTAATGTATCATTATTTACATTGTCATAATTTAGTATTAATAATTATTATTAATTACACTATTGGTAGTTATTGTGATTATTTATTTATTTATTTAGAATATTTTCAAGGAATTACGGAAATTATTTCACTTATTATTTATCAAGATTACAAATAATAAGTAAAATATGTTAACCTCTATAATGACTCGTATCATTACGGGTTGTTAAAATTTTAGAAAATATAAATTTTTTGATTTTAGATCAAGATTCTGAGTGTTGTAACTTATCTAAGAGGTGTTTTGGAATTATTGAAAGTTGTTAATATTAATTAAATATGTGTGTGTGTGTGTGTGTGTCTATATATAACTCATTTTGTAAATTGGATAATTTTTTGAAGAAGTTGTGGTGTGTAAGGGAACTCACTCATATTTATAAGGGTCAGTAGTGATACATAAGGGTTAACCATAAGATATGTAAGGGAAATATAGATAATAAGGGTTCTTATGATGAAAGTGACATTTGACTAAGTTCTAGAGATGAACTATGATGCATAAGGGTTCTTAAATGCATACTTAAGGACACATTATTGCATAAGGGTCATATGTAAGGGTACATTTCTATGAAAATGTCATAAAGGTCATACAAAATGGTACTCTACCATGTATAAGGGTACTTTATAATGCCTAAAATTTTCCCTACAATACATAAGGGTTGATATATAAGGGTTAATGTGTTAAATGTATGTGTGTAAGGGTACACTATAATGTTTTAAGATTGATAATGAAGGGTTTACATGTTGTACCAATAATACATAAGGGTTTTATATAATATGATTGATGTCTAAGGGTCTCTAGCGGTGACACATAAGGGTTGATTGATAAGTGTTTTAGATATTTCCAAATTAGACCAAGGGTGAGATGGTTTTTTTTCTCTTAAACGGAAGACCTACTTTGGGATTTATTACATACATGATGTGGAAACATGGGGATATTGGAATCCTATTATTTTCCTCTTCTCCCTTTTAAACTTATTGATATATAGAATCTAATGTTTGGTTTCTTCATTTTTTTAATCTTATATTTAGTAGTTCTTCCTTATTTCATATTATTCCTCATTAGCTGGTGATTTATTGATATATCGACTAGGGTTTGACTACAATTCCACCATATAATGGCATAATTTTTCTTGTATGCTGGGGTTTCACTTATATTGAATAGAATGGATCTTGGGAGGATAAATGAACTAGGTTTTGTGTGGATATCTTGATATATTTCATTTATTTGAGTTATTTGAAAATTTATATTGGGTTGGTTGAAATTAATGGATGAATTATAATGATAAGGAAGTGATTTTTTATGATATAGGTCTTGGAGCATATCAAGGGTGGTGTGCACCCGATTTCGTAGGATAAATCCATGAAAGATAACAAGGTGTTTTCTTCCTTCATTATATAAATGGTTTAATTAATGAATTGATATTGGTATAACATGTAAATTAATTATAATTGGTTAATAATTAATTTTATAGGTTTTATATAGAGTTAGGGACTCATGTTACTGGGTGATGACCGTCAAGATTGGATGATCTTATGTGAGTGTTTACATGATTGTATATATGGAATAAGCATAATTAAGTTTGGTAGAATTTAAATTATTGATTCAATTGCCCATTTAGTGATATATGTTAGGGTGTGTACATTATTATTATTTTTCTCATCAAGATGTATGACGTGTGTGTCTTCTTCCCAAAAATTTGGATGGACCTATGTTGTCCTAATAATTAACAAGGACCACATAGCTTACTAAATAGTTTATTAGTGTAACATCAGTAAAATGAGTGTCGGTGGCCCTATTGATTAATTATTTAGGGTTTTTAGTTATATTCTCAAGGTAAATGGGTTTCCTTTTAAATTTGGATTCAGAAAGGGGTTTTTATGAAAAATTGATTTCTAAGGTAAAGGTATTTAAATAGAATTTTAAGGTGAAAAGTGTGATTTCAAGAGATTATTTTGAAATGATATTTCAAAAAAAATGAGATGGTGTCTAAATAATGATTTTATTGGAATTTGGAAAAGGGAATAACATGAGTAATATATCATGTGATTCCTTTTCTAAATACTTTTTAAAAAGCATTTTAATTGGTTTTTAAGGGAAGGATGAAAGGGCTTAGTTTTTTTTATCATGGTTAGTTTGACCTCATTTAAGAAGAACCCTATTTTATAAAACTAATAGGCTTGTTTTTCTACTTGAATGTAATTTTTTAATGTTTTCTTTCATGTTTAATGATGATGCATGATTTCATGAGAATCCATTACTATGATACGTTATTATATGTTCTTGTATAGACTGGTGTGCATGCTGGTTCATGATATGGAACCATAATTTTCTTATTTTAGTATCGAAATTTTTGGTTGGCTCAATTTGATGTAATAAACCACTTAAATGATAGGTATAGGTAAAATGAATTGGTTTCTAAGGTACCATTCCTAGTTCTATGAAGTGATAAGGTCTATTTACATGGGTAAATTAGTCTTATAGTGAGTTTTTTAGTCTTAGTTGACGATTGGATAACCTAGTATATTAGATTTTATATATAGATTATGAGTCCTTCATTGTTGGAGGTGTCCGTTGCAAGACCATGACTGGTGTATGTAAGCTAGAGGGGCTGGTTGAAGAGAAACCTCTCGGCTATCATATTGGTTATTTTTTTCTAGGAATGTGTTGTTTGGATAGTTATGGAATGTTCTCATATTTCCTTATTAATTTTTCCATTTGTGTACAATGTGACTTGTTTAGACTGGTAATTTTGATCACATACTGAGTAAGAGGGTAGTGGGATATTATATAATGGAATGTGATTCTGTAAGTATTCCCCTATTAGTTATAGGTTATGGCTCTGAGATGTGATATAGGACCTCACCCTGTGTGATAGAGTGGTGGTTTAGATGTGATGTGGGACCTCACCCTAAGTGATAGGGTGGTGGTTAAGATGAGATATAAGACCTCACCAAAAGTGATAGGTCGGTGATAAAGAAGTGATATGAGGCCTCACCCTGATTGATAAGGTGTTAGTTGAGATGTGATATGAGACCTCACCTAGAGTGATATAGGGTTATTAAGATGTGATAAAGTACTTCACCTGATTTATAGGTTGTTGGTCAAGATGTGATATGGGACCTCACCCTAAGTGGTAGGGTGTTGGTTGAGATGTGATATGGGACCTCACCCTAAGTTGAGGGGTGGTATTTGAGATGTGATGTGGTATGATTCCCCACCTTAAGTTAGAGGGTTTTAATTGAGATTTTATATGGGGTATGATGTGTGGCCTATCTTGAGTGAGAAGGTATGGCTTGAGACTAGGTATGTGACCAACCTTGAGTGAGAAGGTGTGGTCCAGGGCTTGATATAAGACATTATGAGGTAATTGATGTGAGACCATTCGTTGATTAATAAGGTATCAATTATGTTTATAGATGTATAGTGTCATGGTGTAACTCTCTTCCTTCCAACATTGGCTAAAGTATGTGGGATCATGTTTAATTATATCTTATTTTACACATTATATTCTAACAGTCATGACTTCATATACATATTGTGTTAAGTTCTCATGTGTATTTGTGTTTGATGAGAATTACTTACACCATTTTATGTTATTTAGGAACCTATACATGATAAAAACTACACTTAATATGTTTAGGTGAATAGGGGGATATTACTGGGTTGTCCAAATCACCCCTACCCATGTACATGGAATGGGTTCTGATGTATGTGGGTAGAAATTCATGTTTTATTTCAAGGACATTTTTTTCTAAGATCTTGAAATTTGGTTTAGGTCTAGAAGTTTTTGGAGTTCAAGGATAAATATGGTTGATTATATAAGTTGGGAAATAGGTCGTTATTATTTACATTTTAGTTTTTATTCATATACACAAGATAGTGTTCCACTATTGTATTTATATTATGATATCTGTTATAAATTTTATCTACTAGAGTGAATCTATTTATTTTATACAATGTGTAGACTTTTTATTTCTTATTATTTTGGATGGTGTGATCCCTACTAGATTCGTGTTTATTATATATAGGATTTTATGATGTCTGTTATATGGGAGGGTCCTGTAGAATTTTTGGTAGATTTATATGTAACCATCAAGACTTAATTTTGATATCATAGTCTCTCTATGACTGTTTTAGGCCCCTTCCAATAGTTTTTGGAATCTAGAAAATAGGGAGGTGAATTTTAAGTCTTGTAGTGTCCCCACTCAGGATTAATTTGAAAGAATTGAGTTGGGGAATTAAAAAATGGTATCTGAGAGAGTTTTTATGGATAGGATAGTGCCTATTAGATATGGAGTTATGTTTTTGGGACTTGGGGGTAGACCATGATCATTACTCACCATCATGACATCCGTTGAAACATAAGTTTTTAGAGGATGTCTAGTGTTCAACATTAGGCTCTCTATGTGGAGTGAAGGGTAATACTTATAATACTAATGTGTGATTTATGAGACTCAAGATGAGTAATTAGGCTCAACGGGGATCTAATGGCCTTGTTCAGGGATCATGATAGTGGTATTCATAGGACATGATACACATGCCTATGTATGTTATTGTTTAACATATTTCCTCATTGGGATCAACTATTAATTAATGTAACTTATAATGTATTCAATTATTTCTAAAATAAATTATAATTTTAGATTAATTAAATATAGATTCATGGGTCTTGAGTTATTTATTTATTGTTTATTGTGACTGTTAGGGAACCCTAGTGAAATATTTGTAGGGATTTTAATTTCTTTTAATAAAAACTAATTTTGAATGAAAACTCACACAGTGGCACAAGGAATGTGTAAACTGGTTTCATATGATAGTTTTATTTTAAATTTATCATGGTTGTGGTGACTTTTGAATTATTTTAAATTTTATAATTTTTCAGAAAATATAAGGAATATTGTTTTTAAATTTAGCTTTTTAATGGATTTTGGAAATAGAAATCAGATTTTAATAAAATAAATGACTGTATTGGTCAAAGATTATATGGGATTTTGTTTTTTGGTAAAAACCATGGGATTAAAATGGGTATTTTGAAAATTTTGGTGATTTTTTGTGAGTGTAAAATAATTTTAATGGTTTTTTAAAATATGAAACTACTATCGGTGTAGACTAAGTTTTATTAATTTTCATTGGTTGAATAAGAGTGACTGAAGTAGTTTAATTATGAGTTCAGACGGTATATCATGGATATTGGGAGATACATGTGTGTCTAGGTCCTATGGATAGATATTTGATGTTTTTATTGAGTATCTATATGTGATTTTAGAGGGTTTCATTGAGTAAATTACTTGAAGTTTTTTTTTGATGGGCGATTCCTATGGTGGGGAGAACTATTTTCCAGAATTATCCTTTATTGATTGTGGATTATAGTGGGGATCACCATAATCACAGGGATGAATTTTTGGTGGAAAATTTGGCATTCAGGGATTAATGGGTGTGGTTGAGAACCATCTTGATGTTTGGTGATATTTATGATCAGGGTGCTCAGGATATTAGTTTTTAGATTTAGAGAACCGCAATGGGAAGATTAGAGAAAATGATGCTAGGGAAGTGATGGTGCTCATGGGTAGAGATCTAGGAATCTTTGGAAGTATTAAGATAAATTTTATTAAATAGTTTTTTTAGTTATATTCATGTAACAGAAGCATAATCGATGTTCGGAGATAAATGATGTAAGTTAATTGTGAATTGACTATTGAAGAGGGTCAAGATTTATCATTGAATAACTTATACATATTATCTATGATTATAATCATTATGATGGGAATTTTTTAATTCGTTATTTCAGTATAGAATCATGGAAAATTTGAATTTCATTATTTAAATCAAGATTATGAGTATTGGAACATCCTTATGAAGTGTTTTTGAAATAGTTGGAAGGGAATATGACTAATTGAAAATTATTTTAGAGTCCTAGGGATGGATTCTATTAAATTTATGGAATTTCATGTCACTTATTCATATGGTGTGATAACAATATTTCATAGAATATGATATATCAATGTCCCCATGTGTAATTATCCCCATGTGTAAGGGTATATAACTAAATTTGGAAATTGTTTAAGTGTGAGATTCCATTTTGAGACATAAGTGTGCTCCATGGGAAATGTGAGGGTTAACTATGATACATAAAGCTTATCCCTATGATGCATAAGGTAACCCAGGACACATAAGTGTTCCTAGAGGCTAGTATAATTTGACTAAGTTCTAGAGTCACATTGAGATTTGTAAGGGTTCTTCAGAACACGTAATGGTTACTCCAATGAATTTGGGTCACATGTAGTGTAACTATGTCATGTGTAAGTTTACTCTATAATTTGTAAGTGTTATACATAAGGGTACACTTCCTTGTGTAAGGGTACTTTATAATCCATAAGGGTCATGCATATGAGTTACCTTGTGATGTGTAAGGGTTTATGGGTAACCTTGTGGTATGTAAGGGTTCCCTATAAATTTTTAAGGATGATACATAAGGGTTTCTAGACTTTTCTTTGTGATATTTAATGGTTATATTAATGAGGGTTGATTTGTATGGATCCTTAGGGGTGACACATGGGGGTTAATTAATAAGTAAGGGTTTCATACTTTTCCAAATTAGTCCAATGATAGGAATGTATTTTGGATTCTTAAATTTAATACCCCCCTTTAGGAATCTTCCTTGATTGTAAATTCAATCATGGGGAGTCTGAGATCCTTATCATTTCCTATTCTCCCATTTAACCTCCTTGACTCGTGGTGATTGATGGTTGGATTCTTTATTGGTTAAGGTATAATTTACTTCTTATTCTTTAGTTTTTCCTTTTCCACATTATCCACTGACTTTTCTGTCTATAGTAAAGGGTTTGGCAATGATTCTAATATATCATGGTGGAATTAGGCTGGTATGATGGTTCTTTAACTTATATTGTCCATAGGGGGTCTCATGAGGATGAACACACTTGGTTTTTTGTATTTATCTATATGTGTGTCACTACTTTGAGTTCTTTTTGAATTTATATTAGTTTGGGTGAAATTAATGGATGATTTAGAATGTTAATTTTGGGTTATTTTATGTTATAGGTCTAGGTAGATGTTGAAGGTGGTGTACACTATATTTCTCAAGGATTGGGTAGTGAGAGATTGCCTAATGAGTTTTCCCTTGATTATGGAAAGTAATTAATTATGGAATTGATATTGGAATAACATGTAAATTAATTATAATTGGTTTATAATTAATTTTGGTTGTTTTATGGATTTATAGCCTTGTTTTTATTTTTTATGTTAAATTTTCCTTATATGGGATTAGTCAAGTGTTCCCAAGCTTGTATAATTGGAATAACTCTAATTTATGCAGGTGGGTTTTACATTAATGATACTCTTGATCATTTAGTGATTTAGGTTAGTATATAAACATTATTCTTATTATATTTATCATGATTTTATAGTAGTTTATTTTTCCCCAGAAATTAGGATTGGATCACATCAGATTAATAGTAAACAATGGATATATATATATTGTTAAATGGTTTATTTGTGGTATCATGGCTGAATAAGTTTCAGTGGACCACTTTATGGACTGTTTTGTGGTGTGAGTATTATTATCATGGTAAATGGTTTTACTTTTCAAATGTGAATTTACAAATAGATTTTTATAAAAAAATATATTTCTAAGGGAAATGAATTTAAATATAATTTCAAGGTGGAAAGGGTGATTTCAAGAGATGGTTTTGAAATGGTATTTCAAAATAGATAAGAGGGTTTATAAATAAGAAATTCATTATAATTTATTCAATGTATTGTAATGAGTAAGAAGGAATGTGATTCATTTTATAAATGGTTTATAAATATGATTTTACATGGTTATTAAGGTAAGTTTGAATAATATTTGTTTGATTTTTTTCTTAGTTCATTTGACCGTGTGAGGGAAACACTTAGTTTTCTAATGTTACCATTACTGTGGTGTTTCTTGATAATGATTTTCTAATTTTGTGTTCATGTTCCTTGATGATAAATGATTTAATTTCAATCTTGTACTATTATATGGTCTTTATATGTATTTTTATTGAATGGTGAGTATATAGGTGTGTGAGTTGGCTCAATAATGTTTTTCTTTTAGTATCAAAATACTGGTTTAGATTGAATTGATATAATAAACCCCTTAGAGGGTAGATATGGGTAAAATTTATAGGGTAATAAAGAACCATTCCTATTTTCACAAAGTTAGTGGGATTATACACTTGGGTAAATTTTTCTTAGAGTGAGTTGTTCAATCTCAGTTAAGGATTGTGTGACCTAGTATGTTGGATTTTAGATATGGTTGATGAGTCCTTCATTTTCATAACGGTTGGGTTTATGAACATGGATAGTGTGGGTAACCTATTGGGGTTAGGGATAAACCTACAGGTTATCCTAGAGGTGATTTTATTCTTGGAAGGTGTGGTTTGGATAGTGTTAGCTCATTTACATTACTTTATTAATTATTCATGTTGTGTACTGTGTGACATGTTTAGATTAATGGTTGGGGCCTTATATTCAATGAGATAATGATAAATTATTAAATAATATAATGTTATCATAGAATTTGGTGCCCCCTTAAGTGAGAGGATTTTTATCCAAGGTAATATATGGGAACTTGCCTTAAGTGATAAGGTGTGGGTTGAGATGTGGTATGGGACTGAATCTTTAGTGATATAGTGGTGGTTGAGATGTGATATTGGATCTCACCATGTGTGAAGGGTAGTGGTAAATATGTGATATAGTCCCACACCTAGATTCATGGGGTGACAGTTGACATGTAATTTGGGACCTAACCCTGAGTGATGGGGTAGGGATAGGGATGTTATGTGTGGCCTCACCTTCAGTGATAGGGTGGTGGTTGAGATGTGATGTTGGGTCTCACCTTGAGTTATAGGGTGTTGTTCAAGATTTGATTTGGGACCTCACCCTTGGTGATAAGGTAGTGTTTGGGATGTGATATGGAATTAGGACTCACCCTAAGTGAGAAAGAGTGGTATGAGATTTGATTGGGGGTATGTTGTGTGGCCTCTCTTGAGTAAGAGGGGGTTGAATAGGACAGGTTATGTGAGAATCCCCGAGTAAAAGGTTGTGGTTGGGGGATTGGTGTGAGATTTTATGTGGTTGTTAATGTGAGACCATTATATGAGTAAGAAGGTATTTTTCATCTTCTGGTGTGTATGGTGGAATGGGGTGACTCTCTTCCTTCTGGCATTGTCTAAAGAAATTGGGGCATGGTATCATGGTTCCCAAGTTCAAATATGAGGACCTAACGAATGTGATTGGATGTTCACCCCATGTTATATTACTATATGGGTGTGTTTCATGATAATGAATTGTAATATTTTATGTTTTTCATAAAAATGTACTTGGTCACATCAACACTCTGTAAGTTGAGATGGGTGAGGTAACCTTACAGGAACATTAGATTCAACCCTACCCACAAACATATTAGATTCCTTGAGATGGAAAATGAAACAACTAATATGGATAACTCTCTTTATTATATGAATAGAATCAGATATGGATAAATAAATGGATGTAATTCATCCTATTTTGTAAAAAAATGTTGTTTACAAGTTCACTGATTCTCTATTCCTTTATGTAACATCATTCATCATGAATAGTGAAGGTGTTAACACCCCTCTAGGTGTATAAGAATCCCCATATTACAAAACATGATCAAAAGGATAATGATTTACCTATGGAGGTAGTAATCCTATGTTTTATTCTCATGTTATCATTATCAAACCATAATCCATTGAATAAGATGATGGAGGCCACTATAATAACATCACATGAACGTTGTGTTCAGAATAAATACCATGCATGTTGATTCTTAAATATATAGTATTCTTTTTGCTCAGGTTATTCCACTATTAAGGATCATGAGATGATCCTCTATAACCCATGGTATCAAATAATTTTTCTTCAAGGATTCAATTTGTGTTTCTACTAGTTTTCAAAGAAATTTTATTATCACCACAACATGGCACTAACTGTGGTCACTGCCAAAATCATCACTATATTTGGACCATGGAGTTTTCAGGTTGAGAGTTTAAACATGTACCATGGATTGATCTATGACATGGGAATCCCATTTTTCTTAAAAAAAAATCAATAAATTTAGACCATGATGTATAGGAATAAATATTTTCCTAAAAATGTTAAAATAATTGTCTTTTATAAATTTACTTATGGTTTATACAATTTTTATAAATTATTTGTGTTAGGAATTATAAAATGAGTTTTTACAAGACTAAATAAAATATAAAAAGGTTCATGTTGATATCTCATGTTTTTGTAGATGAATAGTGTGTTTATTTTATTATTAAATTCCATTATATTATTCATTTTGTGAATTTATAATAAAATGGGATAATGGGTATGCCTAAATTTATACGATAAATTGCTTCTAGGAGATATATCCTTATATTACATACTTGGTATGATATCATAAGATTTATTTTTCATCTACCTTGACATTTATTTTTATAGTTAACATATTGAGAATAACAATTGAATATAGTTTTTGAATGTTAGGTTTTAGATATATCATGAATTTCATTCTATCTTGAGTAAAGTCTCCATAGGGAGAGGGACTTGGGGTCAGACTAGCCATTGGTCAGAGACTTAGGCCTTATTCTAAAAATCTGATAAGTTGGTTATCTATCACTGTGGACTTACTCATGTGGATATTCTCAAACTCATATAACATTATGCCTTAAAATAGTAAATCAGGTGCCTTATACATTAGATACATCGAGATTAGTATGAGTATGGTTGAATTCTATTTTTTGTGAGTAAAAAAAAGTTTTTCATTGTGTTAATAGTAACACATTAATGTATTTTTTAAAATTTAATTTGGTGGATGGAATGGGATTTCAAAATAAAATAATTATAAGCATGTATGTATTAAGGGATAAAACATGAGATAATAATGACTGTAAAAGATTAAATGGGTTTAATATTCCTGAGATCAGTATTAAAATGATGGTATTTTAAAAAAAATCCACTTAAAATAATAATTGTGGGATTCCTTCCAAAGAATAATTTTCAAGACCTCGATCATTAAGTATGGGTGATCCTAGTAGTTAGGTTCCCATAATTATCTTTTGTATGGAAATAAAGTAATAATGTAAACCTAGTGATCAGGTGCCTTGTTTGAGAATTTTATTTGGGTTACACTAGCCAGGAAACCCTAATGGTTTGGATACTAGAGGAATATAGTTGAGTGACTTCATATGATAGATTTGGATAAATTTTTATCTATTCATATATCTAAGAATCATATATTATGTGATTGAAATTTTTTTGTCTACTAGATATAACCATTTCTTATTTATGTTCTCAAACTTTTGAAATTCATGCTAAAATATAGATATTAACTCAGTAAATATATATGATATATAGGTTCATTATTTTTAATGGGTCTACTTTCAATAAATGTCCGTGATGAAATATATAATGCATGATAATCACCCATATATATGTCTCTATTATCTGTTATAGATTAATTTATGATAATCTTATTGAGATCCCTTATATGTATGACATGTATGATAGTTTAATATTGGTATGTAAGGTTGAAAATCGTTCTTGAAGAAGAGTCGAGTTTAGGGAATATTTATGTGAATGTTATATAGGTAAATTTACAAAAGTTTGACTCATGGTTATTGGATATTAGGTGTGAATCACTAATTTGTGTTGAAAAAAAATAGAGATAAGAGAGAATTTAAAAATGGTAAGGTAAATATTTTTATTGTTAATAGATCAAGAGTTACTAAATTAGTGGTCAAAACTTATGATCTAATTTTACCATGTTAATTAATATGAGAATTGAATAACTATTATTAGGTTTCATATCATTACTAGACCCATTGGGGCCTTCATGGTCAGTGGAAGGTTGTGTCGAAAAAACCCCAAGCATTCCTTTATAGGATATGGGCTGGAGACCAATTCATAAATGAATAACTAAAAATCAGAAGCCTTTTCCTGAAGTATACTTACGTACGCACCCTTCCATCTCTATATATAACTATAGAGGAATAATATAAATGATAGTAGAATCTGGAGTAGAAACCATGCATGCAAAACTATCTAGGGAATAAAGAAGAGTATGACCATGTAATAAGAAAATTAAAGGGAAAAAACACATTCCCAACCAGAAAAATGTACCAACCTTAAAATAACTGGAAAAAGAAAATTTTGAGAGATCCCAGCTCCAGATCTCTAAGCCTCGATTGTTGTACATGGTCAAATTCACTAAGTTATCCCTATTATCCTCGGAAATCTTCTCCTAACTATTTTTTGTTTTCTTAAGAAATGACACATGCAGGAAAACCCCATGTAGAGGTGAGTATATACATACCTTGTAGGATGCCCCGAAAATTGGAAGGGGAGCAATGAGAGTTAAGATAGAAGTAGACATATCAACCCATAGAAATATAAATTAAAAATAGTAATATATATATATATATATTCTCATAAAAGAAACCTGTATGAGAGATAAAGGGGATCTCCATCTCACATCACAACCCAAGATGATAAGTCTGCTTGTACTTCTTAAAAGGGTCCATCAACTATGCCCAAAATCTCACGTGTCTCTGCAAAAAAAAGTATCCATGTAAATAAACACCTCACCACTATTCCACACAGTCAATGGGACATAATATCTAATTAAAGGACACATTACTTAGTAAAAAAAATAGGGTTCCACTCAATAGATAGAGGGATCATTCCCATGTACAACAGGAGGGTTCCACTCAGTAGATAAGGGTCCTATGCCCTGGTACAATAACAGGGTTCCACTCAATAGATAAAGAGCTCGTGCCTTGGTACATTGGGAGGGTTCCATTAATTATATATGGGACATGTGCCTTGTTAAAATGATAGGTTTACACTCAGTAGATAGATTACCCATTCCATGCCACATCAAGAGGGTTCCACTTTGTAGGCAGAAGACTCATGCCTTGTCACAGTAGGAGGGTTCCACTCAGTTGGTAGAGTAACCATAACTTATCACGAAATTAGGGTACCACTACTTAGGTAGAGGACCCATTCCTAGTCATAGCATGAGGGTACCACTCAGTGGGTAGCGGACCTAGGCCATGTCATAGTGAGTGGGTGCCACTCTTTGATGATCTTCTCTAATCACTACCTTCGTCGAGCATCACCTAAATAAGGATAAAACTCAAAAACTCTTACATCGTATCTCAAAATCCACCATCAACGTTGGCATCATGTTTTACATAGAAAACACTTAAGATAGGCTACTCATGGGCCAAAATAAGAATCAAAATGAATGAGATATGAAAGGTAGAATATCCATCAAAAATTATATTGTGTGTTAGGAGGTCTATATAGTGTGTGTCATTACCTAGACTCTTATTCATGTCCTCTATAGTACACGACACACAGGTTATTTCCTACTACATGGCTTTTATGGGTACTACACGGCAGATCTCGGACTCTTAGGGACAATTTGTGTGTTCTTGGTCGTGCTCATGACCTTCGGGCCAAGTCTATGTGACTAGTTTTGTATCTATACATGGTGTGTGTTTGGTCATGCATGTGTCCATGTACTCTTAGATTACACACTAGGACAATAACACTGAGTCACATGGCATATTGTGGTCCCACATGGTATGTAATAATTATCTCACCTAGAAACCCTAGCTGTCGTGGCCAGGGGACTACATGTCATGTGTTCAGCACACTACACGATATACAGTTTGGTTTTTTGAAGGATTCTAGATCTATCACGTGAATCCTAAATCTATCATTTCAGTTACCATTTTTCCTTAGTTAACCACAAAAATTAAGGGAAACCTCCTCTGACTATTGATTCTGGACCTCTTGTGGATGGAAACCAGATCCCAATCCCTTTCTCGAAGCTCATGTCGCCTCATTATCACTGCCAAATGATCTCAGATTCCCATATCCATAAAAATCATCACCCATATACCATAAAGTGTCCTGATTCACCCAAAAATTCAAAATATGTTCATCACATGAGAATCCTTCATGAATCCAAAGGTTCTATCAAGCTCGAACAAACCAAAGAAAGTTGAACCATGACCATGTTGGGAAACAGTTAATAATTTGAAGAACAATGGGGGTAAAGTACCATAAAAAAAGTGATAATCACCGTTAGAATAGAGATCTCAGCTAATGATTTCAATTAGTCAATCCATAGTGTGAATAATGACATAATTAAAATAATAAATTGAATAAAAATTTTAATTTTATGATAGGGAGAACAAAAACACAACAAAATTCCAAGAAATAAAATCATATTTATAATTCATTATCTCTTAATTTAAAAGAGGGGAAAAACCAACAACATATGTAACCTTCCTTGATTCAAATCGATCTTTGGTGAAGAATGTAGTGGCCAGTGATGGAGATGTCTTGTTGTATCTGTTTCACCTTGATTATCCTTGATCTATATTTTGGCCATCATTTGATCAAAATACACCAATGAACATAATCAAAATGTCCTCTCAAAGATCCTAGGGTTATATGGATAACCATGGAGATTTTTCATATCATATTATTTTTAGAGAAAAAGAAGTTTAGGTAATTTAATTTAAAATAAATAAGTTAATTATTTGTTTTAATTAAACGCACCCGCCAATGGATTCTTTTATTGGACGTCCTATGCCTACCATCTTTAGGATATTCAAAGGGTAAATATTATACTCCAAATTCCACCATGGTATCATATATCCAATCTAAGATTGTATTTAGGATATATCCCATTATTCCAAAGAAACTATCTAAGCATGCAATAAAATATATTTAATATTTTTAAAAAAAAAATTAATTTCCAGATCATCGGGCCTTGGTATTGCACTCCGTATTAGAACCTGGCTCTAAAAATATTTCTTAATATATTTCAATATCTTACAAGGAAAAAATAATTTCTCTATATTATTCCCTCCATCAATCTTTTCATCCCTTAAAAGCAAAAACTAAACAAAATAATGGGGATACTGAGTACTCATCTAGAAATTCCACTCCTAGGAGCTCCCTTACATGCTCACATGTTGGCACGTCACACGAACCAATGGAATGGTCCATAATATTAGGATCCCCTCCTTTCAATCCCTAATCAACAATAGTTACTCCATGAAGGTGTCTCTATCATCGATTTCTAGCTCACTCTAGTCAACAACATGTGTAGGATCATGTCTGTATCTTCTCAGTTGTGAATTGTAGATGATGTCATGAACATAATCCAACTATAGGGTAAGGTGAGATGGTAAAAACCTCATCAATCCTCTATAAGATCTTAGACAATTTGATGAACCTCATGAATAGCTTGCCTCACTAGAAAAATATCTACAATCCTCCTAGTGGGGAGACTCTCATGAAATCATGGTCTCCATGATCGAACTCCAAGAACCTTCGACATCAATCAATATATGATATATATAAATATTGGGATATACTTATCCACTCAGGGATCACCTGGACCGTCTCCATTATTTTATGCACCATCTATATCCCATTAAGAGATTCTCATCAATCTCAGACTAGCATAAGGGTGGCCTTCAGGGTCTCTTGTACTGTGCCTATAAAGGTTATTTATTGATAATAGAGTGATTGATATTATTATATGAAAGATATACCTATTTAAAGTGATCTTATTATCCCTAGTAGATGTCTAACATGTAGGCCCTCAATATATCCTCCATCACTTGGATAGTGCACTTAGTTTTCACATCCTTATGGGGGTGAAAAGTTGTATTCATCTATAGTTGGGACATGAATCACTCATACATTTATCTCAACAACCATGGTGAGAACTGTATATCCTGGTCATAGAAAATCATCAATGGATCCCAATGAAGTAATATGATCTCCTGCATGTACAAATATCCCAAACTCTCCACTAAACGTTTCTCCTTGAAAACAAGGATGTGTGCTGACTTCGTAAGTCAGTAAAAAATCACTGAAATGGCATCTTGGACTCTCGTTATCCATGGAATCCCTATCATGAATTCCATGTATATGTTGTCCCATTTCTAATTTGGGGTCTCAATAGGATGCAACAAACCTACCAAAACATGGTGTTTAACCTTCACCTACTGACATGTGAGACACCAAGAAATGAACTCAACCATGATCCATGTCTGCCATCCACCAAAAACTATCATTTAAGGTACATGTAAATATTCCCTAAACTGGGATGTACAACCAAAGGAGATGTGTGAAACTAACACATCACCTCCTCCCACATCATGATCAGAACCACCATCCATCTCTAGAATATGATGATGTGATTCCCTCAATCATAAAATCCATATGGTGAATCTTATAAGTTATTTGGTCACCTAGTACCTCACATTAGATGTCTCCCAACTAATCCCCCCTCACACACTACCTGCGAAAAGGATTAATCACTATTTAGTGAATAAAAGTTGAACCCTCCTCCTCTACTAATGTTATCATTAAAGAATTAAGATTCTCAGACCCATCCTTCTCCAGGTGAGAATGATACTTCCTACTAATGGAATCTCCCACCATATTTCCCTTCCAAGGAGTTTAGACTATCTCAAAGTCATAGTCCTATAGAATCTCCAACTAGTTAATATTTCTCAAGTTTTTATTTCTCTTCATGAATACATGCATGAGACTCTGCTGGGTTAAGTAAACAACAAAATTCTCTCCTAGAATATAGTGTATCTGTATCCTTAGAAGAAAGACTATCATTTTCCACTCCAGGTTGTGAGTCACATAGTTCTTCTAATAGTGAAACAACTCTCTTGACCCATATGTGATAAATTCCTAACATTTCACCAGTAATCATCTGATCCCACCTCCAATGGAATCACAATACACTATGTACTCCACGCCCTACTCTGGTAGTCTCAAAATAAGAGCACTCATCATCCTCTTCCTCAACTCCTCAAAGGCCCTCTAACACTTATTAGTCTTAGTAAATGGATGCCCTTCCCATGTTAGGGTGTTCAAAGGGAATACAATACTATATCAGTCTACCATGAACTTCTTTTAGTACCCATCCAAGCCATGAAAACATAGTATTTGTGACACACTCTTGTGAGGATCCTAAGAAATTACTAAATCAATCTTTTTTGGGTCCATAGCAAATCCATTCTCCAAAATGACTTTCCAAAGAAAATGTACCATGTGGATCCAAAACTAGAACTTCTAGATCATTCCAAAAAATTGGTTCTCCAGAATCAAGGCTTAGAAAATCCTCAAGTACTATACATGATCCTCCTCTAACACAGGGTAAATGTGTATTTCATCAATGAAGAAAATAAAAAATCATGATAAGTATGGTAGGATGATCTGGTTCATTAGAGACATAAAAATATGGAAAATTATTCATATCAAAATGAATCACCAAGAACACATATTGTCTCTAGAGAAATTGGAATTCCAAATTTATAATATCATCCTCATGAACCATAAACAAGTGGTATCTGGACTTGAGATCGATCTTCGAGAACCATATCATGCCTCGTAACTGATCAAAGAGGTCTTCAATCCTCAGAAGGGGTACTTGATCAATTTTGTGTCATGGTTTTGTGGATCATAATTAATAAAAAACCATGAGATCCAATCTACCTTCTTTAGGAACAAGATTGAAGATTCTCATGGGGACACAACGGATCTGATAAAACCCTTCACTTGAAGATCCTCTAACTACACCCTTAGCACCCAGATCTCTGTAGGGGCTATCTGATATACCGAAGAAGATATCAGAGAAGTCTAGGGGTCCATGTAGATACAAAAACCCATATCATGACTTAGTGTTAGTCCTAGAATTCCCTCAGAGAAGACATCCATATAATCCTCTATGACAAAAGGAATCAAGATTTCTAAAGAGACTATTGTGCTAAGTGATAAGCTTCACAATTGATTGGTAATGGGTTGTATCTTCCTACTCGCAAGACCCACTCATTCTATTATTATATCCCTCTCACCCACAAAGAAGAATCTCGTCCCATATATCCGAAGGAATCTAAAACATTTGTGGTGATATTTAATCTATGCTCAGGTCATAGAAAACCAATCCATAACCAAGATGAATTCATAAGGTCTCGTAATGACAACCAATAGGTCCCACAAGAAACTCTCTCCAACAAATAATATAATTCACTACCATTAGATAAATGATATCATAGAATCATTCCCTATAAAGACATAACTAATGGTCTAAATTAACCACTGGGATCCGAAGCTCTCTCACCGAAATTAAAGAGATGAAGGAATGACTCACACCTGTGTCTACTTGTACTGGAGTAAGAGTAGAATATACATATATCATACCTCTAATAATCTTGTGATTTTCTAGATAATAAACCTCCATATCCTATAGATTACCATATCCCCAACAACTGGATCCATAGTCCTAGAATGTTCCTCCTACTGGTGGTGGTGCAAGTATCGCATGACGTCATCCATCGATAGTATCACCTCCTCTTGGAGATCCACCGGCTCCTCTGTCAGCTACACCTCCATTGGGTCTTCCCGAATAATACCTAAGAGAACTATGATCATGGAAATATCTATATCATGGAGGTTTACCTGCTATCTAGCTTCCATCCTCGGTACATCAGTTTGAGAAGTCACATGTCATGTAACCTCACCCATCACATGCATACCACCACCCCTCTCTGGGTTTCCCAAGTCCTATGCATGGTCTATAAGATGCATGAAAACATTCCCATGTCTAGTCATGGTAAGATATCCTACAACAAGACCCTACCAACAATCACCTACAATCTTCTAAAAATCACTCAGCATTATGATTCCCATTTTCAACTCTAGTTGTTTGACATCCCTCAGATAGAAAGGTATACATCACTAGTGCCCTATCTAATAATCCAGCAAATGTGGGAAGGCACATGAGTACCACACATGCATAGATACCTCTGTCGAGACTCTCCTAAAACTTCAATGATTTTTTGTAACTATCCATAATCTTGTTGATGGAATACCATGTTATTTCTATAAACCTCATGAAAAAATTAGCAACTATTATCCCTCCCTGGTGGAGCTCCCAAAACATCTGAATCTGAACTGAGCACAAGAATGAGTGGTAGTTATCCTCAAGAAATAGTTGATTTAAGTCAGACCATGATAGTGACAACTCATCATTAATCTACATGTCTAGGGTTCACCAGTTCTGTGTTACTCCTTATAAAATAATGGCTATCAGCGCAACCATCTGATTAGTTGGGGTCTACAAAAGCTTGAAAACTCATATCATCAACTCAAGCCTATCATCAGTTTCCTGGGGATCCTTCTCACCATATAACCTTATCATCCTCTTGTGATATAACTAATTTATTAAAATAATCCTTTTCACATCTTTATCCTACTCTTCTGGTATAGTCTGCTAATCGACTGGTTGGGTGTTACTACTTGCCTTCTTAGAGAAAACATCTCACATGATGGCCTCTGAAATTTGGCCTCATCACTCATTGGATCACCGTCATTATCTTAAATTAATAACATGGATAGTTCTCTTCAAGGATGCATCCTTAAAATTTAATCATGATATACCATAGTCATATAAGCATATATAAATGGGGATCTGACTAAAGAAGAATAGTCAAAGGACTCAATCCTATATGATGTATGTTCCAAAGTTCACATAAACCAATGTCTTAGTATTCCGAGTTGACAAGCAGGTAGTTAGATTGCTAGTGAATATATATGTTATCCACCACACAAAAATTGGGTCCCCTGTTCTGATATATGAACTTGATACACTTTGACATGGTTTCATTAAGTTTCACACCAAATCTCATAAGAGGAAACAACTCTAAACACCATCCTAAGGATGAAACACCTATGATAGAAATATGTAATGACCCTACCTACTGAGGCCCTCCTAGACAATGGAAGATCATTCCATAACTACCTAAATCCTGCCTCCATAGGTTAGGGGCTGGCAGTCAGTGATCAAATGCGTAAATAAAATTGTGAGGTCTTTGCTTAAAGTTCCTATACACACATACCCATCCATCTCCATGTAGAGTTGTATAGGAATAACATAAATGATAGTAACATCTATAGTAAAAACCATGCATGGAAAAAACTCTAGGGAATAAAAAATAGTACAACCTTGTAATCTAGAATGTAATGTGGAAAAATACACACCCAACCAGAAAATATTTCCCAACCTGACTATAACATGGAAAAGTAAATGTTGAGAGATCCCAACTATATATATCCAAGTCCTAACCATTTTTTGTGGTACATTACACCAAGGTATCCCTATTATCTTCTAAAATCACCATATACCTTTCTATTATCTGCATAATACATGACACGTGTGTGAAAATCCCATGCAGGGGTGAGTATATACATACCCTGTAGGATGCCTTAAAAATAAAGAGGGGAAATGAGAAACAAGATGGAAGTAGATAAATAAATGCATATAAAAAGAAAAAAACCCCAAAATAGAGATATGTTATCATAAAATTATCCTTCTTGAGAGATAAATGGGATCTCTATCTCATAGCCTATCCCAGGATGATAAGACTACCAGTAGTTCTAAAAAGACATCCATTAAAGATGCCCAACATCTCACGTGTCTATCTGAAAAATTAATTATGTGGAGACACACCTCAATATTGTTCCACATAGTCAAGGAGACATCATATCTATGTAGATTACCCATACCGTGGTACAATAGAAGGGTTACACTCAATATATAGAGGACTCATTCCCTTGTACAATAGGAGGGTTCCACTTTGTAGATAGAGAAACCATTCCCACGTACAACAGAAGGGTTCCACTCTCTAGATATAGGACCAGTTCCCTTGTATAATAGAATTTTTCCACTCAATAGATAGAGTAATTTTCCCCTTGTATAATAATGGGGTTTCTATCAATATATGGAGGAACCATTTTATCTCACATCAGGAGGGTACAACTTAGTAGCTAAAGGAACCATGCCTTATCACGCTAGGAGGGTACCACTCATTTGGTAGGGGGCCATGACCTATCATGGTAGGAAGTTTTCACTTATTAGTTATATGAATCATTCCCTATCACAACAAGAGGATTCCAATCAATATGTAGGGGACCCATGCCTTATCATAGTAGAAGAGTGACACTATCTGATGTTATTTTCTGATCACTCCCATCACCGAGCACCACCTGAAGAAGAAAAACGTTTATAATAACTTATATTGTATCCCAAAATACACAATTAACTATAAAATCATGTTATAAATGAAAAAAAACATTGGGGATAGGCTACTCATAGGCCAAAATCTGAGTAAAAAAGGAGATATGAGAGGTAGAATATCCATCAAGAAGTAAAAAAACATGTAAGGAGGTCTACAAGACTTGTGGCCTCACCTTGCCTCCTGGATGTTTCCTTTATAATACATGGATCACTAGAAATTTAGTAAAACATGTAATTCAAGGGTACTATATGAAGTGTCTCGGACTCCCGAGGCTAATTTGTGTTCTCTTAGTCGTTCCCAAGTCCTTCAGATTGTGTCAATATAACTGGTCATGTATTTTCACATGGTATGTGTTTGTTCATGTCTGTTTCCATGTAATTATAGAGTATACCCTAAACCACCATCACTGGATCACACATCATGTGGGGGCCCCACATTGCTTGTGATATTTTACTCACCTAGAATCTCTATCCATCGTGGCTAGGGGACTACACATCGTTTGTTATTTAGAATACACAAAGTGTAGTTTTTTTCACAGATTTCTAGATCTGTCATAAGGATCCCATATTTTCCATTTCAATATACTTTATTGACCACCTAGATTATTTAAAACCTCTTACGGCCATCGATTTCAGCCCTATGGTGGTTAGAAATCATATCTTGATCCCTTTCTCAAATTCATCATCGCCTTGTTGTCACCACCTAATAATCTTGGTTTCCTAGATCCATGGGAATCATCACTTTTATATCACAAAGCATATATATATACCAATAAATTTATAATACATTCATTTCATGAGAATCTTTCGTGAATTTGGGGGTTCTATCACGCTCGAACCCTTCCGAAAAATTTGAACCTCGAACCCATAGTCCAATGGAGATGAATGGGAATAATGATGGCAGAAAATCACCATAAAAATTTGATAACCATATTTGGAGAATAATGATTAGGAAATTATTTAAATAAGAGAATCCAGGGGGAGGAGTACGGCACAACAAGAATAATAAATTTAAAAAACAATTTAATTTGATGAAAGGGATCATAAAAAGGCAAGAAATTTCCATGAAATAGAAGAAGATTTATAATTCATTATCGATTAATTTAAAAGAGGTTTAAAACCAACAAAAGGAATTCCTCTCCTCAGTTCAGATCGATCATTGGTGAATAACATAGTTGTTAATTATTGAGAAGGCCCATTTTGTTTTTTGAACCTCAATTCACCTTGATCTGGTTTTTGGTCATCATCTGATCTCAATCTGCCAATAGACGTCATCATAATCCCCTCTCAATGATCATAGGGTTATGTGTATAACCATAGATTTTTTTGTAACATATTTATTGAGGAAAAATGCTTTAGTTCATTTAATTGAAAATAAATAATTTAATTATTTGTTTTAATTAAACGCATCCACCAATGGTTGCATCTACCTGACGTCCTATTTCGACGAACTTTAGGTTGCACCTACAGAAAATCTGGCACTTCATATTCTACCATGGTCTCATATTTATGATTTGAGAGTTTATTTAGGATATATCCCATTATTCATGAAAAATTATGCACACATGATATAGAAAAATATTTAATACTTTAATATAATTAATATCAAACTCATCGGGCCTTGGAATCATGTGTCATCTCAAAACCGAGCTCTAAAAATATTTCTTAATATATTTCTAAATCTTAGAAGGAAAAAATAGAGTCTCTAAATTTTGGGTGTAAATATAAATTTTATTTTTATATCTCGTATTGAAAAGAATGTTTTTTCATTCACTATTAAGAAAGAGATTTGTTCTATATATCTAAATGAGAAGTTTTTATCCTTGTGAATATAATAAATGACTTATACATTATATGTATGAATAATCATATTGATAACATTCAGAATAAGAAGTTCAGGGTTGATTCTAATCCCAAGTTCATTTTTCATTGTGACCTTGTACATATAAATGGGAATCACATAAAAAATTCCTTAAAGATGCATTATTGGAATTATTAGATTATGAATCACTTGAGAAATTTGATTCTAGTTTATTAGGAAATATGACTAAATCAAATTTTTGTAGAAATTTTGAAAGGGAAATTTGATTATTGGATCTCGTACATAGTGATGCATGTAAACTAATTACCACAAATGAAAGTGGTTTTTTAGGTACTTCGTTACTTTTATAGATTCTTTGAGTTGGTATAGTTATGTGTTTATGATGAAAATAAGTATGTTACTTTTTCAAAGATCAAATAGGTTCAAAATTAAGCATAGAATCAACTAAGAAAAAGTATAAAGATCTTGTGATTAGATCAGGGTGGTGAATATTTGGGCCAAGAATTCATTGATCATCTGAGGAATTATGGAATTGTTTCACAGATTCCTCCTTCTATAAAACCACAATGGAATGGTGTAACTAATTGGAGGAATCATAACTTTTAAAAATGGTTTTATCGATGATGATTCAGTGTGACCTTAATATTTTATTATGGGGTTATTTTTTAATGTGTTTTGTATTATATTAAATCAGATTCCATATATTGTGGTCATAAAGAAACAATATGATAAATTGACTTGGAAACATCCCATTACATATTTTATAATGATTTGGGGAAGTGAAGAATTTTATAACGATTGGATTCGAAAAATATTGACTCCAAATTAGATAAATTATTTTTTTTATCCCAATTGAACTATGAGATATTATTTCTGTAATCCTACTGAATAGAAAGTTTTTGTGGCCTGATGTAGTGTCTTTATGAGAATGAACACATAATTCAATGATTTAGTGGGAGGAAACTTTTACACTGATAAGTAGAGAAAAAATAATAGTAAGTGTTACTGTGGTGTATTTTGATATAGTCCCACAATGAGTTATGGAATAATAATATAATTAAGTTATATAAGAACCAAGAAGGCCTGTTATGATTTTTAGTGTATTGGCTCGGAGTGCATCTAACCTGGCTGATCCTCTATAAGGATCGAAGGAAATTGATGATCCTCAAAGGTTGGAAACTAGTTCCTAGGAATCATTAGAAGTGCATTGGGAATGATACATCCCTCATATAGAGATATAAATAATTAAAAGAAAAGGAAAAAAGATAAAACATCCAAATATAGACAAGTATAACTAAATATCCAACAAAAATGATATAACTGATACATAAATGAACGACAATGGAAGTAGATAGAAATAAAACCAAATAATAAAATACAACATCTTAAATGAACAAAGACACTAATAAAAAACCCAAATATTATGGAAAATCCCCAACACTCTCATGACACTACACATGACCCACAATCTTCACAAAAAACAACATCTCCCTCAAGATAGAAGTTGGAAAGAGACACACTGAAATGAACCAAGACCTATAAAATATAGGCATAATCTAAAAATACCAAGGGGTATCCACCCTATGAATATATGCAATTGATTTCATATTACATCATAATAATTATAATTTTAAATACAATAGAAAAATATATATTTTATAATCCTTTACATAAAAAAACATGAAACGCTTCACAACTACGATGAAAAACTTTTTATTTATTTTTTCATTAAATAAAAACAATCACTTGAAAAAAACATTTTATTTTATGATGCCCCATTTTACCAAAACAACATTTTAAAGTCACACTTTAAAAAAGTTTCATATATTTATATGTATAAATACATGTTTAAAAAATTAAAGATCTTTCCAATTTAAAAAAACATTCCAACAACTATCTTTGAAACTAATTTCTATGAAAAACTAGGAATGTTTCCCTAAAACCACATTTTCAAAACCCTTACATTATGGAGATAAAAAATAATTTTTCCACTTTATAAATATAATAATTTAAAAGATATTTTGAAAATAACTCTTCATATTTAAAGATAATACTTTCAAAACACATTAAAAATAGTTCAAAAGAACATAAGAATCACACTACCATTTTCCTACTTTCAATACCTTTCACAAAGCCCTTTCCAAATAATTTTAAAATAAATACGTAAAATAAGGAAGGAGGAAAACATACGAGAAGGAACCATTATGTATGTTCCATAAGAAAAAAGAATAAAAATACAAGAACATTGGTTCTAAGTAATAATAAAAGAGGCAGGTGATACAATCAAAATAAAATAATAAGTCACTTAAAATGATCCAAAAAAAATATCCTAATGTCAAGGGAATCATCCCTAATATTTAGTAATAATGGACAAGAATTGGTAATAAGGATCCTTGGAAAACATGAATAAACTTCTCTCATCCTCAATAATCAAATTTAAATCCTCAGAAATAAATGTATATGGATCCATATCCTCCATGTGATCAAAATTATATTACTCGCATAAATGTTCACTACCCCTTCCAAAATATCTATCTCATAGTAGATTAGAAACACTCCCCTGTCATCCCACTATATCTAATAGAGTTTTAACTCACATAGGTTATCTAATATATCCATAAGGATTCCATAAAAATTCAAGAGAGGATGTGGGAAACCAATAATCACATGAATCAAATATAAATCATTTGAAAACAACCCATACCCCACCTCCTACACCCTCACAAGCAACAACCCCAATCACACATTTGATCATAATAACATAAGATGCTGAATCAATATAAGACATTACTACATGGGATCAAAATCCACCATGGGTATAAAACAATCACATGAGGCTCTAATTGGGTTGTATTTAATTTATGAAAACTCATTTTTCAAACATTCCAAAGGATATTTTTTCTCAAAACAATATTATAATTCCAATCCAACATACCATTTCCAAAAGGCTTATCAATATCCTCTTGAGATAAATTTTGTTCAAAAACATCTTCAAAACCAACCAAACTAATTTTATTAACTCAAAATCTTTAAACACATCAATCCTTTGATTTAACAATCATCTAAGGTTGTAAAAAGGATTCAAATACAATACAAAAGTGTTAACACACCCTTTTAAAATTCAAAATCCCATGTCATAATTTTAAACCCCTTTAAATACCTTAAAAACTTGTTTTGAAGATAATTAATACCCAATGCATAATTAAAATCCAATATATCCTCATGATCGGCTTTTAAAAAGCATTAACATTATTTGAAAATACACTTTTAAATATTTTTCAAAACACTTTTTGTGGATTTCTGTTCTTTTATAAGGGTTAAGACCATTTAGAAAACCTCATTATTCCTTAATGGGCACTCATATAATAATATTATTGATAAATAAATGCTTCAAAATCCGTAAGTATTCAATATCATGGAAAATGAAGTGAAAAAAATAAACACCAACATCAGTTCAATGATGAACATGTCAAAAGTCTTTGCCTATAATGGAAAAAAATACCACAAGAGAAAACATTCCCTATAAAACCACTACATGAGAAAGTCCTCATGATTCAGACCAAACCTAAACCTAAAATCAGACAACATCAACATTAGGGGTCATGTGAGGAACTAGAAACTAATGGAAAATAGAAATCGAATAGAGGAAGCAGTTTAGAGGGACTTACCATAAAGGAAATCAATTGAAACAAAGGATGAACCACCAAAATAAGAGAAGGAAAAAGGGAGAAGATAATCCCTAGGTTCTTTTTCCATTAAAATGAGGGAGGGAGAGAAATTATGGAGGAGGATTTAATTTAATCGTGGGACAAACTATAAATTCATATTTTAATGAATCTGAGAAGGTCATATAGTTTGGTTGCATGGTTTACCAAATTGTGTGCCAACAATGTGAAGGTCACTGATAAGGCCAAAACTCGCTCACATGATTTACCGAGAACCCATAATGGTTAGGAAAACCATGTGAAAACTATTCCAAATAAAAAAAATTAAATTACATATCTAATTATCACACTTGTTTAATAGCTTACCAAATCATGTGCAAGTCATGCACCAACACTCTCACCCCTAATGAAACTATCATGGTTTTCCCTATTGACTCACATGGTTTGAAGCAACATGTGAACTACCAATCCAAACCAAACTGTGTGTGTTGAAACTGAACTACATATAGGGGTTTCCTGGATCTATATAATGGTATTTTCACATTTTTCCCTAATCTATGATCCTTAACCATGTGCCAGAAAAAACTCCAAAATTGTATTTGTTTTGAACTGAAACTCCTTGAAAACATAAAACAACCACTGAAATAAAAAAATAATATAAAATAAAAACCACTGTGACACAATGGGTGTCATAATTCTCCCCACTATGAAACTTTCTTCCACAAAAATTCCTGGGTCCAAGTAGAGGACAACCCGATATAGATTCTTAAACAACCCCTCAAGGAAAATGGATCCTCAAATAGCCGATCGTATCCTAAAACAACACTAAACTTCCACATGAAACAATAATCATGAAAAAGAATAAAAAAACATATAAAAAATTGGATCTAAGAGAAATTATACCTAAAATAAGTCACCCCACCATTTATAATTGTTTTACAATGGTGGGATAGCTCATAAACTCTTTAAAAAACATGATGTTGTCATAGAAAAACCAAATTCCCAAAATATTTAAGGGGATTTAACAAACATCATTGAACCAAATAAACCACAAAATATTGGCTCAACACCACTAAATAAATCACTATACCATGTAACATCTTGAAAGGCCACAAAATCATATCATCAAACCCATGGTATCTAAAAACCAAGGGGCATAAAATCTAAGAAAATTCCTTGTTAATAAATGACACAGCTCTAAACTAAGAGTCACTTCTGACATTTGAGGGTTTTTAGATCCAAATTCACGGTATATCATCCCCTAGTGATTCTGATAGAAAAAATATCCCAACAACATCCATAGTTCAACCAGAAAAAAAAACTACACCCCCAGTTATCCATGACTTCACCCTAGGCTCTTACCATGTCCAAAGTAGTAAAAATGCATCTTATGGCCTACACCGGTCATGGGAAATTAGAATAATTAACAAGAAAGGAGTTGTGGATATACACTATATAAATCACTAATCATGAAGAGAAATCAAAGAAAACGCCACCATGGATGGGAAACCACCACACATAGAAAATTTTTCAAATTTAAAAATAAAATTAATTTTTCCAAAATATTTATTAAAACCATGATCATTCTACCACAATCCCTAGTGAATTGTTTTAAAATAGAAATAATTTTTCTCCTGAAATCAATTTTTCACACTCGCAAAATAAATTTCACTTCAAATACAAAATTAAATAAACAAAGGTATAATATATTACTTAAATGATTATTTAATCTATTGATTCCAATGTATCACAAGACTAATAGTCACTCTTTTTTCATTTCCCTAACACTCTCGGAAATGTAAGTATCAAGGTTTCTAAATAAAAAAGTGGGATGTGGAACCGTGTTTGACTTGGACACATGGTTAAGGACTGCATTCCAATCATGAATTGATCTCTACAACATATTGTACATCAAATTATTGATTTTCGCATGGATTTGAAAGACCTACAAGCCAAACTCACACTCTGATAAACCTTTCCATCTATACACCAAACAAAAAACATGCCCCCAAAAGAAAATCTAAAACATTCCATTGAGGATCAAATAACATTTAAAATAGGCATCATACCATAATTCAACAACTCCATTAAATATAAATCCAAAATACAAATAAAAAACATGACTATCCATGAAAACTCGAGGATCATTGGGAGAAATACCTCAATACACTCACCTCACACATACCTATAGAGTCCTTATATCCATATCATCACACTACCAGGACCCCAAATAATAATTTTTTGTCCCAAAACCTAGTCCTCACTAAGAACATAAGGATATGATACCATTATTTAGTGAACAAGCCCAAGGTTACACCTAACCCAATTCCCGACCTGGTCTTCCACATGGATAAAAGGGAATTACAAATCCCCATGGGCTAGAATATAGTACCTAGGAATCATTATAAGAACATTAAGAATGATTTTCCCTTATACAATGATATAAAAAAGAATAAAAAAATGAAAACAATGAAACATCCAACTAAAGACAAGCATAACTGAACATCCAACAAAAATGATACAATTGGTATATTAATGAAGGAACAAAAAAAGTGGATATAAATGAAACCAAATCATAAAATATAATAAGTTAAATGACCAAATAGGATGATACAAAAAACCCAAAGCCGATGGAAAATCCCCACCACTCTCATATGCCTCGACCAGACCCATAGTCAGCACTAAAATGGAGAATATACCTTGGGATCCAAGTTGAAAAGAGTCACACTTGAATAAACCTCGAACAATAAAATATAGGTTTGAGATAAACAAACCAGAAGGTTACCACCTACCAAATTTATGTAGACCCTTTCATATTAAAACCTAAAAATTATTTTTTGAAACATAGTAGAAAAATATATATTCTTCATAAGCCTTTATATAATGAAACAAGAAACACATCATAGTTATGATAAAATGTTTTCATTTATTTATTTTAGTATAAAATTAAAACAATCACTTGGAAAACACATTTTCTCATTTGAAGCCCTATTTTATCGAAATAATATATTAATGTATCATATTAAAAACATTTTATAAATATATATTTAGAAATGTGTATTTCAAAAATTATAGTGGTTTCCAATTTCAGACTATTTTATAAAAAATATCATTGAATCATAATTTCTATGTAAAACTAGGAATTTCAGCCTAAAAACTCATTTCCCAAACCCACACACCGGAGTTGCAAAATTAAACCCTTTACCACTTTCTCTATAAAATACACCAAAATATATTTGGAAATAAATTAATCAAATTTTAATATTACCCCTTTAAAATTCATTTTAAAAATATATATGAAATAACATTATAACTGAACTTCCATTTTCATTCATTCAATACCTTTCACAAAACCATTTCTAAAACATTTGAAAAGTAAAACATAAAATAAGGAAGGTGTAAATAATACAAGCCTATACCACTATGTCAAGGTCATAAGACAAATATATCAAACTCAACAACATAGGTTTCAAGAAATATTACAATAGGAAATAGATACAATAGAAATGAAAGGATAAATACTATAAAATTATCCTAAAAAGGGTCCTAATTTCATGGAAATTATTCCAAGGTTTTATTAATAATAGACTTGAACTAGAAATAAAGAACCTAGTTTGACACTACTGAACCTATCTGTTCCTTGATAGTCCCATAAAACTAAACAATAATAAACATCCACAGATCCCATTATACACCACAGGATCAAAATAATATCTCTAGCATAATGTCATGTTACCTCTTTCAATATAACCATATCAGAGTACCCAGGAAATGCACCCTAGTCTACCAACTATCTTAACTAGGATTTTCCCTCACATATTTCATTTACTATATTCATAAGACTCCCATGATAAGTCAACAAAGGTGGTGAGTAAATAATACTCACATGAATCAAATATAAATCACTTTAAAACAACCCACACCTCACCTCTTACACCCTCACAAGTATCAGACCCAATCACACATTTTATCATAAAAATATAAGTTGATGCATCAACATAAAACATTCCCCCTATAACACCATGAGTTATTATGATTTTATTTTTTTTTTGATTAAATTAATTGTTTGGTGACTTGAATTATATGCAACAGCAATATAATATTTTTCAACATGTAACACCATGTTATGATTATACTATAGGAAACATGGGATTATCTTACATTTCACACAACCCTGAGTATCAATAAAATCATGATATATTATTAATATAGTTATTTAAATGAAACCTTTATAACATAGTTGTTAAACTTATTAATATTAATAGTAATAAATAAATTTTAAATATGAAGTATAATAGTTTTATATAAAAAATCATAATAAAATTAACAATTTTTGGTAAGGTCTATATGTGTTTCAAAAATACTATTTTCTCAAAAAACTATTTTTTATGTCTTTTTTAAATAGTAATAAATTTAAATATTAACAATTTTATAAAATTAATTTAATAAATACATAATTTTTTAATATATAATTTCAATATTTTCCTAGGGTGGATTTTTGGTATTTTTCAGAAAAGTTTCATTTTTTGATGAATAGTAAAAATACTGAATTTAAATTAAAAAATGCTTTATCATTAAGATTATAAATAAACTTAAATTATATTTTAATTTTTTAAAAGGATAATTATTTAAATTATGAATATATTAATCCAATTTAGTACATTGGAATCTATTTAAAATTGAAATTGGATATAAAAAATTTGTTTAAACTTTTAAACTTTTTCGCTTTAAAGATTTGATTTCTTGTCATGTCTATTGGATTAATTTTAAATTATTGTTTTCTATTTATTTGAATGGAATTTGGTAAAATTTATTATATATTTGGAATCATAAAAATTATAATATCTAATAATTTCAACTTAATTTTGGTCCAAAATTAATAGTGAATGCATTAAAAATTAATTATCACGTTTAAGGTAAAATTGAGTTTACCAATGGGTCAAACTAAAAAGAATAAAGTTAAAATGACCAAAAATATTATCTTAATTTTATATTATGAGTTTATTTTGACATTTTCCATAAAATTATATAAAATATGGTAATTCATTTTCAATTTCCTTTGAATATGGACCATATAATAAGTTTGGTAAAGAAAAGGAGAAAAAAAGCTATATTTCATACTTTAAATATATACAATACTTTAGAATAGGTACAAAAACAAAAAAAATTCAGTTGTATATATTATTTTTAAATATAAATTATTTTTTACCATAATAATTTATTTTTAATTTTTAAATATGAACTAGGTACATAAAATGCTTAAGAAATTGAAACACAGTAATTATTTAGCTAAAAAAATTAAAAGAGAATAAACTGAATGAATTAATATGTTACATTATTTTTTTATATGAATATATCATGATAAATTTTTTTAAAAATAATATATTTGAATTCATTAATTTCCTTGATATTTTTTAAATTGAAATTAAATTAATAATATCAAAATTTATATTAATGTTATTTTATAGTAAGTGGTATTTTATTAAATGATTTAAAATTAATAAAAATACTATATTCTGCCAAGATATTTTAAAATATTAATAAATATCAACTATGTTCCATTTAATGGACCAGTTTGTCTGTTATAATGACTAAATTGACCATTAAATAGTAAAAACTTGGTTAGCGTGGTTGAGGTTAAAGAGGTGTTTTTGCAGGTTACATGATCTTATGTTAGAATTAATTTCCAACACACATAGGATTTATATTTTATAAATTATATATAATATTTATAATTAGTGGTTAAAACATTTCTAATAAGTCTCCCTTTAATTTAGTCTTAAATTATAAATTATCAAGGTTAGAAAACTAGTTATCGTAGTTAAAATCCAAAATGGTAAAAGTGGGGAAACATAGAAGTTAAGGAAAAATGTTTATAAAAATGTTTCAATATTTTTTCAGGAATTAATAGATCATATCATCCATAAAAACCATTAATTTTTATATTTGGATCCACTTTTAGTAATATTTACCTCCCAATAGAGAATACTTTTGAGTATTTACAAGAATGTTAATCCTCCCAAACTATAAAAGGCCATCCCCACTCCAATATTCATCACACCTTAAATAATATTTGATTTGGCTATGATTTACACAAATAACTTCCATAATTCCATCCTATAATCTTATAAACCTTATTTTATCCAGAAATCCAACCAAGTAAGTCGTTAGTGTAAACCTAAAAAGGACACCTAAAGAAGAGGTAATGTTCATCAAGGAGTTCTTTTATTTTATTTCTTCCACTGCCCTCTTCAATTTTTTTATATCATGATTAAATAATAACCTAAGTATATTTCATATAATAATATGTTTTTATCTTTATGGAATTACCTACAATCATATCCATTTCCATCAAATGGGTTACAAAATCATCATTCGTGTGTACGGAAGACTACCGCCTCGTGAACTGATGTCGTTCATTATTTCATTACCACCTTTCAAGGTTGGTCATAATTATAGAATTATTGTTTATATATGATATTTATTATTTTTATTATTTTATTATGATTCTGAAATTTTTATATCTCACACACCTTCATGCTTTCCATTTTTTGGGATTACGATAACATCGTTCATGTGTACAGAGGACTACCACCTCACGAAATGATGTGATTCATTAACAATTTACATATAATATATTAAGTATTGTATTAGTGAATATATTTTATATATATGAAATAAAAATTCTAATGTAAGGATAATATAAATATCATTTTCTTTTCTTTCTTTTAATACGATGAGAAAATGGAAACATCGTCAATGCGTACGTACGACCTACCATCTCCATGAATGGTTTATTTCATTTCCTATCACTAAATATTATGTATTAATATATATACATATATAATTAATATATATTATATTTATATCATGTTTTACATTATGGATATGATGAAACCATGATCTAATTTGTAGGAACAAAATTAACAAATCAAAATATAAACGAAAAAAAAGTGGTTATTAACCGAAACATGACTTTAACATGGAATTGTTAATATAAGGGTAATAAAAGGTCATATGAAAATAATATATGGTAATATATATATAATTATGATTATTTAATAGATGTATAATAATATTATATTTATTATACATGAGGCTTTAACAAGTACAATGGAAGTCAATGCTTAAGGTAAGGGACTTATGTCTTACTTTTTACTTTTGTGAGACACATTCCATGTTCACCAACTATTTATTTTATATTATGTGTATACTAACCATGAATATATATTATTATTATTATAATGAAATCTATTTGGGTTTACATTTCCATTTTATTATATCACTTTCAGGGTTTTTATAGTTCAAAATTTACAAAATTGGGAAGGTATTTTTTTCTCAAATTTTTCTTCTTTGATAGGTACATTATGTTATGCACATATATTATTTCATGAGGTATATATACAGGCCCATTGACTTATAATATCTTGAATTTATTCATCCTTATGGTATTTTAATTTTTTTTACGTTATTCCTTCATGAGTATTTTGATTCAATGTAAGAATGTTGTAAAGATTTTATGTTACAATTTCATCATTTATCAAGATTGTTTAGTTGTAAGTCTCAAATGTTAAAATATCATGATATAAATCTCATGATTTCTCATGGATTTTATTCTCCTCTAGTTATTCAGGATATACTCATTTAATGTTACCATTTTTCCACTCTTTGGTACTTAATATAAAAAAATTAGGAAAATCCGACCATATTTCTCTTTTCTATCGGAAATTTTTTTTATTCCAAAACCTTGTTTTATAAAAATTGTTTAAAAAATATTTTAAATGATATTTTAATATCATTTTAATGGAAAAGGATTTTGAATTTTTTTATGTTTTAAATAGCATTTTAAATCATTTTTAAAGCTTCCTTTATATGTTTTCAATGTTATTTTCAAAAATAATAATTTTCAAAATGTTTTATGTTTTAAAAAGTGTTATCATAGTGTAATAGTTATTTTCCTTATGAAATTTTTTAAATTATATTTTAAAATTATTTTCCACATAAAATGAAATCCATTGGTGTTAACTATGCCTTATTGGGGATATGGTCCAAGGATACCATTTATATTCTTTCGTTGAATGGTTTATGTATTGATGGAATGGTGTTTATGAAGAAAGGTTCTCTTTCATGGGTTATACCATGATAAAACACTTATGAAACCCACTTATTTTCATGATTTATGATATGATAAAATTATTATGTAACCTATATCTTTACCATAAGTTATGACAAGATGAAATTTTTATTATGCCCATTTTATTTCATGGGTTGTGATATTATAGATGTTCATGATATTTTTGGAACACATATATATGATTTCATTATGTGATTGGTGGGATCCAAATTTTCTTCTAATTGATTTGGTAAAGATCTATATCTCATCATATATACAAGATTGGAATAAAGAGTTAATATGGACTGGTAAGGGACTTTGTCCACTATAATGGTCTTGGTGATGAACCTTGACAACTATGATTATAATGTGTGGATATGTATTTCATGTCCATAATGTTATACGTGAACCTAATTATATATTCACATTGATATACGTGAACCTGATTACATGTTCACAATTTTATATGAGAACCTAATTACATGTTCACAATATTATGAAGGAACTTGATTACATGTTCACAATATTATGAATGAACCTGATTACATGTTCATAATGTTTTGTGTGGACATATCTTTCATGTCCATAATGTTATGTGTGAACCTGGTTTAAAGTACATAAATTTTGGTAAGGGGATAATTTCATGTCTTTGACTTTATGAGGTAACCTGTTTCTATTTATAAAAGTTCACAATTTTATAATTTTATTTATAATCCAAAAATTCCATATCTTAATCCAATGTTGTAATCTCATGTCTAGTGTTATTTGATTTCTTTATGATCTATGAATTCTGAATTTACAATCTTTATTCCATGAAACATGATTATGATATTTGATATGTAGGGTATGGTATTCAAATAATGTTATCATGTTCTCATGCCCTTATGTTCATGTTATTCTTATATATCTTCCTTATTTCCCATTACTGAGCATCTAAGCTCACCCTTTCTTAGGTTTCATTTCCCTATGTTATGAAGAAAAGTTTTATGTATGAGTACTAAAGGGGAATATATTTATGGGAGACATTTAAGATCTTTCTCTAAGTTATAAGTTTATGATTCCATGTTTCTAAAGGCACTAAACTATTACATTCCTTGAGATTTTTCTTATATACTGTAATAAATATTCATAAAAAATTATTGAATATCCTTGTATGAAAATTCTGGGATGTTATAGTTGGTATCAGAGAAAAGGATTAGTTGACCTTTGGAAACTAGGATGAGAAAAAGTTAGTGAGATCCCTATAGATATTTCTAAGGATATTTTTAGGTATGTATCTAAAAATATATCTAAGGTTGAGTCAATGTTTTGGGAAATGTCTTATAATTTTTGTAAAGTAAGTATCAAGTGGTTTTCTAGTAATATATCCCTATCTGGATACTAAAATTGGATGTGGATTCAAAATAGATATACCTTGGGGTAACAACCCAAAAAACACCATACTGATCTGGTTTTAATTGGGAACTAGTGCACAATAATTGGCCTTGTTGCACACCTAGATTGACACTCCTAGAGGATATGCTTTGGAAATTCACAAACTCTTTATGAACCCCCATGAAGGAATTAAATAGATGATGATAATGACTGAAATAGGATAAACCTAAGGTGTCATAGATTAGAAATAAGGTACCTTGATCAAGACCTCCTAAATGATTTTTAGAAAATGTGATTTTCAATTATGATTATCATTTCTCACACTATACAATCTAGTCTTAGTCAATGGTTAGAACCCAAAGGAACCATATTAATGAATAATTCAATGGACAATGCAATGGTTTTCCTTGAAATCGTCCAAATTATTTGGGAGATGGAATTAAAACCTCATTGTTATTCTCAAAAAAATTTCTCAAGCTATGAATCATGGTGAACATCCAAATGATAAAAGGATGGAACAAAATTTTATTGAGTCCTTAAAAAGGATACGCCCACCTTACTTCAGTAGTTCCATCGATATTTTAGTTTCTGAGAAATAGACTGGTACAACTAAAAAGATATTTTATGTCCTCCAGTGTTCATAGCATTAAAAAGTCACTCAAGTTGTCTACTACTTCTAAAGTGAGGTAGATCAATAGAGGAATATTATTAAGAATATGGGGAATTGATAATAAATTGACTCCATGAAGTGGGATGATTTTAAAATATTATTTTTCAATAATTAAACTCCTCATATTCTTCATAAAAATGGAGAAACAATTCCTATATATTAAGGAAAAGTATAAAGAATATGTTGGTTCATATGAGGAAAATTCTACAAGACTTGAAAGGTACTCTTTAGGTATTATAATTCATTCTGATGGTAAGGTTGACCAATTATTTAGTGGCATGAAACCAAATATTCTAAGTGAATTATCCATAAGGGGATTTGGATTATATAAAGAAATCATTCGATGTGAACTAAAAGTGGAAATGGAAGATAAAAACCCTCTTGGTTCCGGTGATAAAAAATGGAAAATATAATTCCTTGTAAATTCTATTGATATCTCACATGGATTGAATAAGAAGTTTCAAACTCAAACTTTCAAAAACTTTGGGAAAGATCACTTAGGTGAGTTACTAAAAGGAAAAAATTTGTTTCAAGTGTGGGAATCCTATTCATAAACAAAAATAATGTAAAAGTGATGTGAAGAGGGCAGTCAATTAAATGGTTAGAGATAGAGTTCAAAAGAATTCACCACCCACATTTCAGTGTTTCCAGTTAATGTAGTTTGGTAATTATGTGAATCAATGCCCAAATCCAAGGGCTAACATGGATGAAAATCCACAAAAACCTCTGAGGAAAAAAGAAAAGGTGAAATCTTAGGCAATCAAAATGGACTGGACTGGACTGAAAGTTATTATTTATTAATAGCTAAAACACCAAGAAAGAAGAAAGGACCCTTCAAGGGGATCGAAAATGATACAGACCAAGGGCATCCCCTCAAACCATGCATAAAAACTCAAGAGGAAGGGAATGGAGATGATCATAAAAAAAAAAAAGAGAATCCTCCTTCATGCCAAAACACGCAAGTGCATCAGTTGCAAAGTTGGTCTCCCTCAAGCTATGGTGAATTAATCTCCCATAATCTGTCTCCAACTTGCATCTTCTGAAAAGGTAAGTTAGCTCCCAAGGGATCTCGCACCTTCCCTGCAGTTCTTAAACAATGACCTCCGAGTCTGATTCAATCTCCTCCACATGCCAGCCCCATCTCCTGCAAACCATCAAACCAGAGAGAAGTGCCCGAACCTCCGCTTCCAAAGAATTACCTGGACCGTAAAACACACTAAAAGCCACAATCACCGAGCCCCAACCATCTCGAAGTAAACCCCCTCCCCTCATCACTCCATCAATGCATGACCCGTCCACATTTAATTTCAAACCACTGATAGGGGGCTGCCACACAACCCACAAATCTCCGCTCCATGGAGGCTTTAATGGGTTCTTGAGGAAGTTGCATAGCGTGACCGATGTTGTCCCCCCCTTCACTAGAGAAGCTAACTCCATAATGAGGGGATTGAGCTGGATTCGAAGATCCCAAGGGGGTCTTTTACCACCCAACCTGACCTGGTTACGGGCCACCCATAAAATCCAGAAAACCGCCACAAGAATGATGGTCCTAATTGTGCGTTCCCTGGCTCTGTGCTCAGTTCCAGAGAACCATGAAGACACATACTTCTAGTAGCTCCATCTCACGCCAACTGAAGATGGAAAGTGGTTGAAAGTAGACAAAAGCAAGGAATCCCACTTACCTTGAAAGAAGAGGTGTGTCATCGTCTCAATATTAGGGTGATCACAACAGAAGCACCGGGAGACCATGTACACCCCTCTCCTATGGATATTGTCCTCTGTCGATAAAGTTATATTCTTGACTCTCCAAAGTAGAAAGTTCATCCTCATCGGAATCTCCTTGCACCAAGCGATCGGTCCGTCTTCCTCTCTCGGGTTCTCCCTCTGAAGAATCCTTCTGTAGTCACGGATATTAAACCTGCCAGAACTCGCCTCCGTGAAATAGCATATATCTGGTTCGTCTTTCATCACAAAATTTTCAAAAACACTCACCTGAGTAGGGTTTAACGAAGCATGGATGAAGTCGAAGCAGTCTCTTGCTTCCCTGAAAGAGATGTTCGGTTGTGGACAACCTGCAAAAGCAAGCTTTTCACCTGCCCAGTTATCATTCTAGAAGCTAACATTCCTACGGCCAATAATCCAACTAACATGGCCCTGCAACTCCTCCAAACGACCAAACATGCATTTGGCCAAACCAGTAGCACCAAGCATGTTATTCCCCACGTTCCATCCATAACGCCTCCTATAAAAATCTTATTTTTCAAACATTAGTAAAATATTAGGTGATTATCTCCCTCTACCTGGATTCTAGAATAAGAAAATAAAATTTTATATTCTCTCAGTACAAGGATGAACCCCAGCTTCCAAAAAATGATTTTTTATAAGATAAGATATTATTTAAAGAATAATGGTTGAATTATATTTTATAAGAATATATGTCTCCAAGTATGATTAACTTAAGAATTATGGATACCATCATTGGTTTATGATTTTATGTTCGATCATAAGTTTAGAGTTTTTGAAACCCATTTTGAGGTTTTATGTGATGGGAGTTTATCAATATTAAGTATATTTTAAGAAAAGTTTAAGGTAACGAAACACCTTGGTATTATATGTTATGATAAAAGTTATCTGAGGAGGAATGACTTTAAAAATGTGTTTATATAATTAAAGGATACACTAAGATCTTGTAATATGAATTTTAAAGGTTTTCATGATAAACACTATCATCGAGTAGAGATTTCTTTTAACAATATATTTCACTCGAGTATTCATATAGATCCTTATAAATCCCTTTTATTAAATGAGGTGTATAAATCCAATGTACTATAATAAATTTGCATAAATAAAGCTACTAGTACCTGAGCAAGTTGATAAAATTATAGAGAAAGTTAGATCCACTAAGAAATATGTAAGGACATCGCAAATTTGATAAAAAAAAGTATTCTTATAATTTTCATCGTGATCTATAATTTGATGTTGGTGAGAACTACTTTATATGAATTTCTTTGTGGAAGAATGAAGGGAAAACTATCTCCTAGGTATGTCTGTCCCATTAAAATACTTGTTCATATCGTGATATTAGATTATCACTTGTCACTTCCACAAAACCTATCTCAAGTACAAAATGCATTCTAGGTGTCACTCATTAGGAAGTATATACAATATTTTTAAAATATACTGAACTCATAGGTCATACTATTTGAGTAACATCTTTCTTATGAGGAACCAACGGTGGAGATTTTAAATCATAGAGATAAATTTCTACCAAATGAGATCACTCACATGGTCAATGTTTTATGGTGAAACCACAAGTTTGAAGAAGATATGTGGTAACTTGAGGATATTATTATTCATAATTATCCTCATTTTTATACATCAAAATAATTAATTTTGAGGGAGAAATACATTTTAAGGGGATAGAATTTAACCACATGATTATTAATGAATTTATTTTTTTCAATTAAATTAAATTTATTTGATGACTTGAGTTATATGAAACACCATTTTAATCATGTTCTTAAAAAACCATGTTAATATTGCACTATATGAAACACTATCTAAGCATGTGTTACACACAACATTGATTTTTAATAAAACCTAGATATATTATTAATATAGTTAATCAAATGTGACTATCATAACCTATCAGTTAAATTTAGTAATATGAATATTTAAAAATAAATTTTAAATATTATCTAAAATATTTTTATATAAATAAAACACATTTATAATAAAATAAATAATTTTCTATAAAGTCTTTATAAGTTTCAAAAACACTATTTTTTAAAAAAGATGTTTTTTATGTCTTTTGTGAACCGTAATAAAATTAATTTTTTAAAATTTTAAAAAATTAATTTGAAGAATAAACTTTTCTTTTGAATTTATAATTTAAAAATTATCTTAGGATGAATTTTGGGGATTTTTCTAAAAAAAATCATTTTTTGATGAATTTTGTAAAATACTGATTTTTAATTGAAAATTACCTTATCGTTTAAATTATTTGTAAAGATATATTATTTTTTAATTGGTTTTAAAGTATAATTAGTGCAATTAAACATATATTTATACATTTTAGGTTATTTTAATACATTTCACAATAAAATAATATATAGAAATCTTTGTAAACTTTTGAACATTTTCTCTTTAAGAACCAACTTTCTCATCATGTCTACATGATTAAATTTAAATTAATTATTAAAACCTATATGATTTTAAATTGGAAAAAATGGATTAAATATTTTTATTCATCATAATTTATAGTTTATAATAAGTTCAACATAATTTTTGACCAAAATAAATATTGAATGTAGTAAAATTTATTTACCACCGTCAAGGTAAAAATGTCTTTACCGTGAGGTTAAACTAAAAACGATAAAAATTATAATGATGTAAACTATTATATTAAATTTATTTTAAACTTTTATTTTTACCTTGGCCATCAATTTATCTGAAATATGAAAATTCCTTGCCACTTTCCTTTCAATATGACCCATATAATAAGTTAAGTAAATAACAATACAAAAAATATACTTTTTCTACTTTTAATATATATAATACTTTGATATAGAGAGAAAACCAAATTTTTTAATTTATATATATTGTTTTGAAGTATAAATTATTTTTTTCATAATAATTTATCTTTAATTTTTAAATATTAATTAGTTACATAAAATGATTAAGAAATGTCAAAGTATTAATTATTTAATTAATAAAAAAATGATAATAAAAACAATAAATGTGAAGTAAATTGAATACATTGTTTTATTATATTATATTTTAATTTGAATATATCATTATAAATAGTTTTTAATGCAATATATTTTAATTCCATCATTGTCTTCATATTTTTAAAATTGAAATTAATTGAATAATGTCAAAATTGAAATTTATGTTATCTTATAATAAATGGTATTTAATTTAATGATTTAAAATTACTAAAAAACCTATATTATTCCAAGTGATTTTAAAATATTAATAAATATCAACTATGGACCATTTATGTCCCAATATTTATATTATAATGACTATATTGATTGTGAAATAGTAAAAACATAGTTAGTGTGGTTCAGATTAAAGCGTTGTTTTTTCACATTACATGAAATTATAATAAAATTAATTTAAAACCCATATAGGATTTATATTTTATAAATTATATATAATATTTAGGATAATGTGTTTAAATTTTCTAATAATTATCACATTAATTTAGTCATAAAGGATAAATTTTTCAGGTTGGAAAACTAGTTACAGTGGTGAAAATCCCAAATGGTAAAAGTGGAGAAACTTATTAGTTAAAGAAATAAATGTTTAAAACATGTGTATAAATGTGTTTTGGAGGTATTTATTGACCATATAATCCCTAAAAACCTTTAATTATTAGATTTGGATCCACTTTAAGTAAGATTGACCTTCCAATAGTGAATTCTTTTGAGTATTTACATGAATGCCACTCTTACTCAACTATAAATGGTCATCCACTCTCTTCTATTATTCACACATTAAATCCAATTTTTTTCATAAAATCCTTCCCAAATAAATTCCCAAATTCCCTCCTATCATACTATAATACTTATTTTGGACCTAAAGTCAAACAAGCAATGCATTAGTGCAAACCTAAGAAGGATACCCTAAGAAGAGGTAATGTTCATCAATGAGAGCTATTATTTTATTTCTTCCACCACCCAATTAAATTATTTTTATATAATGACTATATAATAACCTCAATATCTTAAATATAATGATATTTTTTTACTAATTTCATAACCTAAAGTCACCTTCACTTCAATAAAATGGGTTACGAAATAATCATCTGTGTGTATGGCGGACTACCACCTTGCAAACTGATGTCATTTTTTTTCCATTCCCATATTTCAAGGATATTCATATTAATGGATTTACTTTTATATATGATAAATATTATATTTATGACGTTACAATGATTATTTAATTTTTTATCACACACACCTTTATGCTTTCCATCTTTTGGGAATACGATAATGTCGTTCATGTGTATGGTGGACAATCGCCTCACGAAACGATGTGATTCATTCACGCTATACATGGAATATATTAAGGATGGATTTAATAAACATATGTGATATATATATGAAATAAAATTTCTAAATTAATGGTAATATATATATATATATATATATTACATTTCATTCTTTCAATACGATAAGAAAATGGAAACACAGTTCATGCATACATACGGCATACCATCTCCATGAACGGTGTATTTCATTTCCTATCACTAAATATTATAGATTGGTATAAATAAATATATACTAAATATATATTAAATTTATATAAATTTCTAAATTTGTGAGATTATTAAAAAATTATCAAATTAATAGTTCCAAAAATAACAAGTAAAAACATATACGAAAAACAAAGTGGTTATTACCCGAAACATATATTTAACATGGAATTGTTAAAAAAAAGTGTAATAAAAGGTTCTAAAATCTTAAATGATTTGATATATATAAGTATAATTATATAATATATTTATAATAAATTTATGTTAACTATATAGGAGGGTTTAATGGGTATGATGAAAGTCAAGACTTAAGGTAAGAGATTTCTATCGAACTTTTTACTTTAGTGAGACACATTCCATGTTCACCAGCTATTTATTTTATATGGGGTATATACTATACATGAATTTATATAATGATTATTTTACTAAAAAATTTGGTTTTACATGTCAAATTGTGTATTACTCTTTCAGGGGGTTCACATTTCATAAGTTAACAAATCAGTAATGTATTTTTCTCTCAATTTTAATTCTTTGATATGTATGTTATGTTATGCACCTATATTCATAAATTAGATATCTATAAATCCCCTTTGACATGTAATATAATTAATTTATTCAACCTAATTATAATTTATGTTTCATTTCATGTTATTCCTTTTGGGGGCTTATGATTCCTTATTACCAAAGTCGTAAAGATTTTATTTTACAATCTCATCTTCTATCGGGATTGTTTTTGATTAAGTCTCGATTATTGAAATATAATGACATAACTATCAATATTTATCATGAATCTTCTTCTTCGTTGGTTATTCATGATATATTTTATAAATGGTACCATTTTTCACTCATTATTACTTAAGAAAAAAATTTAAGAAAATCTGACATTATTTCTCTTTTCGGTCAAAATTCTGTTTTATTCCAAAAAAATGTTTTCTAAAAATGTATTAAAATGTTATGTTAAATTATATTTTAAGATAATTTTTATGTAAAATTATTTATAAAATATTTTATGTTTTAAAAATTGTTTTAAATGATTTTAAATCTACCTTTATAAGTTTTCAAGGTTATTTTCAAAGAAAAATATTTTCAAAATGTTTAATGTATTAAAAAGTGTTTTAAAAGTGGAAATGATATTTTCCTCATGAAAGGTTTTAAGGTATCTTTAAAAATTATTTTCCATATAATATTACATATGTTGATGTTACATATTCCTTACTGGGGATATGATCCAAGAATATCATTCATGTTCATTCTATGAATGGTTTATGTATTGATTGAATGATGGTTATGAAATTTGTTTCTATTACACAGGTTATACCATGATAAAATGATTATAAAACTTTCTTATTTGATGTTTTATACTGTTATGAAATGATTATGAAACATATCTTTTTTCTATAGGTTATGATTTGATGAAATTTTTACCATTTCATTTCATGGGTTATGATATAATGAATGTTTATGATCTTGTAACACACATATATATGATTTCATTATGTGAAAGTTGGGACATATATCTCCCTCCAATTCATGGAAAAATATTTATATCTCATTAGATATATAGGGATGGAATCGAGAGTGAATCTGGTATAGTAAGGGACTTTTTCTACTATGATGGTCTTGGGACTGAACCTTCACTACTATGATTTTTATGTGTGGACATATCATTCATGCCTATAATGTGATGCATAAACCAAATTATATATTAAAAAATTTATGTATGAACCTAATTACATGTTCACTATGTTATCTGTGAACCTGATTATATGTTCACAATGTTATTTAAGGACCTGTCTTTTATGTCTATAATGTTATGTGTGGACCTATTTTCATGTTCCAAAGTTTATATGAGGGACTTATTTAACATCCTTAATATAATGAGTTAACTTATTTCTATTTATACATGTTAACATTGTTATAAGATTATGTTTAGGGCACAAATTCCATGTCTTATGCCAATTTCATGCTCTTATGACTTGTATTCTTTGGTTCCTTTATGATTCATGTCTTATGAACTACCAATATTTATTCCGTGACTCGTGATTTTTATCTTTTATATGTAGGTTACGGTTTTAAAATGTTATTCTCATGTTCTCATACCCATATGTTCATGTTATTCTTACGTATCTCCTTTATTTACCTTTACGGAGCATCTAAGATCACCCTTTATTATGTTTCCTTTCCCTATATTATGAAGAAAGGTTTTAATTAAGGGTACTATAGGGGAAGGTCTTTATGAGAGACATTGAATATCATTTTCGATGTTATGATTTTATTTTTTCATGTCTCCAATGGAACTAAACTATTACAGTCCTAGCACATGTGTTTGTATAATGTAATGAATATTCATAAAAAATGATGTAATATCCATGTGTGAAAATCCTGGTTCATTTTTCCCCTATGGGATCCCAAGCCACCATGAATTACAAGTATCACGTGGGGATCAAATATTATTTCACACCAATTATGAAAATTCATTTTTTATAAAATATCATATAGTTATTTTCCGAAAAATAGGCTTTGAATGCTAATCCAACACACCATTTTCAAAATTTGTCTCTATATACTCTTTAGGACAATTTTATTCAAAAACCTCTTTTAAAAAACTAACCAATTTTCATATCTCAGAATCTTTAAATTCATCCAACATATTTTTAAATCAACCAATGTTATAAAAAATTTTAAATAAATCACACAAGGGTAAACATGCCCTTCTTAAATCCAAAGGCCTATATCAATATTTTAAACCCTTTAAACACTCAAAAACTTGGTTTGAAAATAATTAAATACCAAATTACCAATTAAAATCTAATAAAACCTCATGTTATTTTATTTAAAACACTGAAAGTATTTTAAAAGACACTTGGTCATTTTTATAAATTCTTAACATGGAATCCCATTCCATGGGAAGGGTTAAAACTATTTAGAATAAATCATGTGTTCTTTATGGTCACTCATATTATCATTTAATTGATAGATATACACTTTAAAATAAACATGATTTCAAACACATGTAAAATGAAGTGATAATAAATAAAATCCTACCTTGGTTCAATGAAGAATAAGTCTAACGTTTTCTCCTAAGATAGTGAACACCTGTACAAGTCATGACATGCACTCAAGAAACCCAAAATGATTAAATCTACCTAATTAAGACCAACCAAAAACCAAAAATAGTATTGTATCAAGATTATTGTTCATGGGAGGAATTAAAAACCAAGTTAAAATAGAAAATATAATAGGGTAAGGGGTTTAGAGGGACTGGCCATGATGGAAATCACTTGAAACTAAGGGGGAGACCACTAAAATGTGACAAAGAAGAAGGTAGAGGAGTCTCCCTAGGAACATGGTCGATTCTAATGAGATTTGGAGTGAAATAAGTGTTATAATATTTAATTTTAGTGAATTAAAAAACAACAAAAAATAACATTAATGAATCTAGAATAGCCATAGTGTTTGGTCAGACAATTTACCGACCTGTGCGCCAACCATGTGTAGGTCACTACCAAGGCCAAAAGTCACTTTCACAGTTTACATGTGACCCCACATGGTGGTGTTAACCATTTGGAAACCATTATAAATTATGATACAATGTTATAGAGCCTATTTTTATGCTTTTTTCTCGGTTTACAAAACTATGTGCAAGTTATGTGCCAATACTCCAAACACCAAAGAAACCCTCGTGGTTTTCCTAAATAACTCCCATTGTTTGAAGAAATTCATGCACCTACCATTAAACCAAAACCATTTGTGATGAAAGTTAATTTATTGTATGTTTTCCTAGATCCATGTAAGAGTATTCACATGGCTACCCTAAACTGTGTTCCCTAACTATGTACTAAAATAAAACTCCAAAATTTCCCAAGATTCAGGCTAAAACTCCCCTAAAACATAAAACAACCACAAAAATAATTAAATAACATAAAATATACACCATAGGGACATGGTGTGTGTTATATTATTTATATATAGTTCATGATTTTTAGATTTATCATATATAATAATTATAAGGTAATGTTAATGGCTGAAGAACAGACAACCTACCAAGAGGGCATTGAGAGTTTGGATTCCAAGAAATGGTTAAGATCAATAGAATCTAAAATGGAATCCATTTACACAAGACAAGTTTAGACCTTTATATATTCACCTAGAGAAGTCATAACCATAATTATTTAGTGTATTTTTGAAAAGAAAAATAACATAAATAGTATAATGCTTACCTATTAAGAATACCTAGTCGAAAAAGGATATAGGAAATTCATGGAATTGACTATGAAGCAACCTTTTAATCTATAGTGATGATAAAGTAGATTATGATACGGATTTCCATATCATCTTACTTTCATTTTGAGAATTTTCAAATGGATTTAAAAACCACTTTTCTTAATAAGAATTTAGTTAAGGATATTCATATGATACAACCCAAAGGTTTTGAAGTGCCAAATGAAACTAATAAGTTATGTAATCATCAATGGTCAATTTATAGATTGCAGAAATATTTCATGAGTTTGAATATCCTATTTAATGACAGAATCCAAGAGTTTTGAATTATCAAGAACATTTATGATACTTATATATATAATTGGATTAGTGGGAGTGTTGTATTGTATCTAATATTATATATAGATGAAATATTGCTTATCAAAAATGATATCTTGACACATTACTCTATAAATATGTTGTTGGATAAGTCATTATTAGTAAAATAAAAGGTTTAAGTGACCTATATAATGGGTATGGATATTAATATAGATAGATCTAAAAGGATTTTTGGAAATATTTAGGACACTAATATTGGTAAATTTTAGAAGATGTTTCTCATTGAGAGATCCAAGTATGGGCCTTTACGAGTATTCCATAGCATGGATCTTAAGAAGATTAAGTACCCTTATAAGAAGTTATAATTTATGGATTGAATTAACCATGTATATACCATAGTATCTATCATATATTTAATGTTGTGTACTTGATATAATGTTTCATGTTCTTTTAGAATTACATTAAGATGTTGATCCAATCCCATTGAGATTCACTAAATTATTTTAAAGAAAATTCAAAAGTACATGAGAAGAACTAATAATATGATCTTGATATTTATAAGTGGGAAATATATATTTGTAAATGGTTACACACATGTTTGTTTCCAATATAAAAGACATTATATAAAATCTCAACTTGGTTTTATGTTTTTTAAAAATAGTGGAGTTATCAGTTGGAAGAGATCCAAACAATCCACCATAGAGGACTCAATAATAGATACTATGAAAATATTTGTATAATATGTAATAAAGAAGGTAGTTGGGATCATGAATATTATCTCTGCACTATAGTTATTCCTAGAATTATGGGAGAAATTGAGCTTTAATATGACAACAGTGGAGATATTACTCAGGATTAGGAGCCCAAGTCCCATCACAATACACAGTCTTCAGAAATACTATCTCATATATGAGAACATTTAGAGGGTAAATACAAAGATCTAGAGGGTGTATATAAATAATAACATAGTAGATCCATTGAAAAACCCATTACCTCAACAACAACATGAAGGTAATGTTAAAAACATCATTATATGATACATAATATTTTTATGTATTGGCTGTAAATGTGTTATTTTTTATTAATAAATGAAATATCTTTTTTTCATCCATTCAAATGTGATGTAATTTATTTTACATAAATAATAAATATATATTATCCCACCAAGGTGTGACTTTTTGTTTTCCCAATTTGATAATTATCATGGAGGGTAATGGGTTGTTATTATATGGTAACATTAGCAGGAATATAATATTATACTCTTTGTAAATGGTTGTATTCAAGATATAAATAATGTATTACTTAGGTATTAAGTATACGCTTATTTATTAGGATAACCCTCTAAATTAAATCTCATGGAATCCCATAAAATCATCAATATGATTAGGGGTGTATGCCTATTATCAAACCATCTTACATGAGGTTGGATAGAGAACTAGCATGAGAACTGTAAGATATCATTTCCTTAGTAAGGTAAGGATTCTTTAAATTTATTGTTAAACCAATTATTTACCTTAATGGAAGTTCCCAAGGGGTAGAATATGTTTCAAGAGTTTTTGATAAGATTTTGGTCTTGGAGTTATGGTTTTTGGAGAAGTGGGAAAAGGCACATAGTTAGCGCATGTTTTGGATAACCAAGAACCTCAACCATACAACCCAAAATGGGAGGGGCATGGTTTTATAAACTATGAGAATTGGGTCTAAAAACTGTGTGAGAAATGAAATTTATATCAAGTTCACTTTTTAGGGTGTGTTCATGGTTTGTCTAACCATGTGCATAAACCCTGTAGGGTGCACCGCTCCTAGACCATAGGGATTCACTGTTGGCACATGGTTTACCTAACCATGCATCCAAACAATACTCACTATTAAAAATGTTGTAAATTAGAAAAATTCTTCTTTTTTCCTTTAAAATTATTTCTCTTCTCTTCCCTCTTAATTTGTGTACATCATCCCATTCATAGCTCTCCCCTATCCTCTCTTTGTATTTTGGAGGGATCTCACTCATTCATCCCCCAATTCCTTCAGCATTCATCAAGTTGGAAAACCCTATATTTGGATAACACTTCTTTACCTTCATCTATTAGTTTTCCTCACTGTCATTAGTGTTATTTCTATTATAGATAATATACACTTTTTTCAGGGATTTTTTCTAGTTGTTTTTATTTTTCTCATTTTAGAAACAATCTGAGGTTGATTCCAAAAAGAGTAGTCTTCTACATGGAATAAGAATTTGGTCTATTTATTTTCTATAAAATCCCAAGATTTCATAGTTTGTTTCATTTTTTTTTAAATCATAATTTACATGTAAGTTCTCAATGGGGTATATGAGGTTTTAAGAGTTTTTAGAAATGTTTGAGGCATTTATTCATAGATTTTAGATTAGTGAGATGAATCACATGGTTATTACATAGTTTGGATAATCGTGAAACTCAACTATACAACCCAGAAAAGGGAGAAGCATGGATTGATAAATTATGAAAATAGAGATTGAAAATAGTGTGAGATATCTAATTAATTGTAGTCTCACTTCATATGGTTTGTGAAAGATTTTTCTAACCATGTGGCTAAATCATGTTGGGTGTAGTAATCATACCTAGTAGGGACACATAGTTAGTCCATGGTTTTTTCCAACCATGCAGCCAAACCGTTCACCTTGTTAAAAATTATGGAAATTACCATTTTTCATTTTTTTATTAAGACCTTATTCACCCTCACCCCCCCCCCCCAATTCATTTTCACATAGCATCACCTTTGTAGCTCTCTCCCCTACACTCTTTGGTGTTTTGGGGGATCTCTATCTTCTAGCCTCTGATTCCTTCATCATTCATCACATTGGAACACCCTCAGTAAGGCCATCGGTATTATACCTTCTTTTCATTGATTTCTTCACCATTATTAGTGTTATCTCAATGTGAGCTAATATACCCTATTTTTATATTTTTTTCTAGTTTTTTAATTTCTTTTATTCTAGACCAGATATGAGGTTTATATCCGATGAGGAGTCTTTTAAAATGTGTAGGTAAGTGGTCTATCACATTTCCCAAAAAGTATCAATGTTTATAATTTTTTTCCTTGTGACGCATGATATACTTTCTGTGTGATATCCATAAAATTTATAACACCTATAATTGGTCACATAAAACCTGACGTAGCCATTCTATGAGACCCTTAAACACTATCGCAGGTTGATGACCTCAACCCAAACAACCCCAGGGTTTTTTTCGATTTTCTATTATATGTAAAATTCATAGTTAAACTAATTGGATTATGAAACAACATGGATACATAATTTTCCCCATTTTTTAATTATTTTTTATTCCTTTCATTCTACTCTAGACTTTGATAACACTATTAAGGTGAATCCTACCTTGAACAATCCTTGTATTTCCTTGGAAATTCTTTGAGTGAATACATAGGACACAACCCGATTAATTATTGTTATCTCTAAGTGGTAAACATATCTTGGATTCAGTCTATCTTATTTTGATCAATTATTTCACTTTATTTCATAGATTCATCCTCCTTTGGAAAATTTCAAATGTTCAGGATGATCTCCCATGTTCAGACCAATTTATTTGAAAGAATACCTTAGATCATCCCCTTGGATTCCAATCAAGGACTACCATTATCATAAGTATAGTTTTCCTTGGTTCAGTTAGAAAATCTTAGCAGTGGAATGAAAAGGGATTACCCCTTATATTCCACTCAATACCAAATAGCCAAACATCACAGTTGACCACAATGAGTAGTCTTGACTTTTAGAAGTCAATAATTCTATGGGTATTCCATGGATTACTTGTGGTTATTATTCTAGTATTTTTTCTTCCATGTACCTTAGGTCCTTAAATGAATTAAAAGTTCAAATACTCATAGAAATCTAGCTTAGGCTAAAGTGGGTAGGTTTTTTCAGGTATCCCTTGAGAAACCCAATAATGACATGGAATCTATTTATTTTATTTTCTTTCTTTCATTTATTATACATGAGAAATATTTCATCTTATGTTAATATACTTGAATATAATTAGACATCTTTATTAGTGTCCTATGGATTTATACTCCTACCTTGTTCAAGTCACCACTTGGTACCCGGGAATATTTCATGGATGCATGTAAGGATAAAGGGAAGTTACCTACTATGGATTCTTGATCTATTTTAGGGTTGGGAGTATGGGAGAAGATGACTGAGTTAGTGCTTATGATTTTTATATAGATAGTTGTTTTTTTCTTTTTTTTCCTTTTTTCTAGTTTTTACTAATTGTATTCATGCTTCCATGTCCTACCTACTTTATGTTTTTTATATCATGAAATTATCTTCATATATTATTGTATCCACCTTGATTTTGTTTATTTATTTATCTGGATGGTTATGTTTTTCATTTATTTATCTTTTCACATCCGTTAATTTTCCTATGAACATTACTCTGGTAAAGAGTGTATAGTCTCCCCATTGTACAACCATACACCCTCACTAATAGTTATAAGAAACTGGAATACTGGGTGGCACAATTGAGGCCTTTTGGGCAACTGGAAAAATTATTTATCAATGAATTGGGTCAGAAATGTCACAGGAACCTTAAAATTTGATACATTTTTTATGTAAGTCATTGATCCTGATCTAATCATGGGGTTTCTGTGTATATTTTTGACCATGTTATTAGTTGGAACACAACCAAGATAGTATTTTTCCACTTACATGAAAATTTATGAAATATAGACCATGATTGAATTAGAATTAGGGAATTCATGGTGATTCTTAGTAGAGTCACATATGATGTTTTGAACTAATTAGATAATGTATATTTTATGTACTCATATTTTGGATGAAGTACATCTTATATATTGATTTTCCTGGTCAGTATTTTTCATAGAATCAAGAAATGATTATATTTCATATACTAAATTTACATATTTTTATGTCTAGTGGACACTTAATGTCATGGAGAATGTATTATATGGGTATACATATAATTTATTTGATATATCATATGGTGTTCTTGTTTTTATGAGATATGGAAATATTTAATGGTAATCGCAATAGGCTCCTTAGTATCTTGTGTAGCATTGACGCTTTTTAGAGGATATTATTTTCTCATATCTATGAAATGAGCATTTTATATTTATTATTAATTCTACTAAGACCCATAGGATCTCACATATAGAACTTTGAATAAGGGTTATGATTTATAAAATGTGTTTGTCTTGAAATAAAGGAATATTGATAAATCATATCCAAAAAAATTTAAGGATTCACATGTACTTTTGATTTTTTATATAAATTACTTAAGGAATTTAGTGAATGTTGGAGATTTTTAGATGTGCACTAAAATGATATGCATATGATTTATATGAATTAAATATTCCAATCATGTAATTCTCTCTCAAAAAACTGGTGACAGAATATATACAATCAAGAAAACCTGAATCATTATTAAACCGCATACAGGAATAATATTTATTCAATATTTTTAATAATAAATAATAATATATTATATAAGTGAAATTTTGGATACACATACTGGGTTACCCTCTAGGCCTCTTTCTCAGTGTCATTAGGAAAAGAATCCTGAAATCCAAGGTTAGCATCTAGAAACATGCCAAGGAACTCATAGATAATGAAGTTGATTACACAATGAAATAATACCTCATATAGATTCTTATTATGTAATATAATCTCTTTATTATGATATCTCTAATCAAGAAGGTTTCATGTTGGTGTCATCAACCTGTGTTCTCGATGTCTCTTCCATTGAATTTACAAATCCTTTCTCATATTATTCATTAATGAAATATTACTCATGACACACCCAATGTATCCTAATTTTTCTTGAACATATGTCATTGTGGATTTCATCAATAAATCAAAATGTTTGACTTATAATACTAAATAATAATAATAATAAAGTCTAAGTATTAATATAAGTTTACATAGATAGGAACATCCAATGATAGATATAAATGTGTATTTATAGCTAGCAGGTCTCATTCTCATAATATCCTTCCCAAGATATTACCCAGGGAATACACCATGAGAAGATGCCTCAAATTCCTATGATTCTCTAACTCGTATATCCTGAATCATTCGTGTCCCTCAAATGATTCCATCTAGATATAGAACATATATTTCAGAATATTATTGTGGAACTTCTTGATTCTTATCATAGTGAGGAACTGTTACGACCTTTTATTACAAAATCTACTCTTAGAACATTTCCATATACTATGTTACATAGTTGACCAATCATTATGTGATAATAATTTTATTAATATTCCAAAAAATGAATAAAGGTTATCATAACATATACATAAGTTGGTTCTATGGAACCAACTCTAGAAGACTCCCACATTCACTAGATCCATGTGCTAGAAACCTTCAGTCTGCTAGCTCTTACATGATAATCATGCTACTGATGAGATAGGACTTCAGTCAAGGGGTATTCCAAATTTTATTCTGTGGGAACTATACTTACTGAAACATCAACCCTATGATAATAATACCTCAAGTATTGATTCTTATGAATTATTTACTTTGTCTATTGGTGTGACATTATCTCTTTTTCAAGAGCCACCATGGCAATATTGTCACAATACATTGTGATAGGGTCTTTACTACTCGGTACCACATCAATCTCTTGTATAATGTTTTGTATCCAAAAATAATCCTTGGATGTATTATAAGATGTAATATTCTCAGACTCCACCATAGAATCAGTGACAACTGGCCACTTTGAACTCTTCTAAATCATATCTCTTTCTTTGAGACAGAAAACATATCCTAACCATCACTTAAGATCATTATGATCTTTTGAAAACTAGCATCAGTATAACCTGTGATGACTAACTCCTTGTCTCCTCCATACACATGGAACATATCCTAAGTTCTTCATAGATACATAAGGATATTCTTAATATTATACCAATATTATTCTCCTAGATCTTCTTGATATATTCCTACCACGATCAATGCATAAGAAACATCAAGTGTAGTATATAATATGGAATATATGATTGATTCTATTAATGAATCATATTGAATCTTACTCATTCTCACTTTATCATGTTGTGTCTAAGGACACATTTTTTTATAAATATGTATACTATTTTACACTGGAAACAATATCCTCTTGGATTGTTTCATACTAAATATATTTAGTATCAGGTTAATGTATGTACTTTGACTTAGTCCAAGTAGCCTCTTGGATCTATCATGAATGATCTTAATCCGAGGAATATTGGTTTTTCACCTAATTCCTTCATAGAGAAACAATTGTTTAACCAGTCCTTAAAATACTGTAAGACTAGTATTTTTTTCTAATAAGTAATATGTCATCAATATATAATACTAGTATAATGACTTAATTTTCACTAAAACTATTACAAAAACATGGATTTCATTCATTATTAATGAAACCAAATTATTTTACAACATCATCAAATAAAATTTTCCATTACATGGATGATTCATTCAATCAATAAACAGATCTCTACAACTTCAAAATCCATTTTGCATCACCTGGAGTCACAAACCCTTATATTTTATTCATATAGACATCTTCCTAAATATTCCCAATAAGGAATGTAGTTTTGATATTCATATTACAAATGTCAAAGTCATGATAAGCTTCTATATAAAGTAAACTTCTGAGGGATTTAAACATGGAAACTAGTTAAAAGGTTTCATTTTAGTCAATTTCTTGAAACTTTTTAAACCCTTGATCCACTAGACTTACCTTATAAGTATTTTCCATACCTTCCATGTCCAGTTTTATCTTGAATACCAATTTTCACCCTATGGGTTATATATCATCTGGAATATCAACCAAAATCCAAAATTAGTTCAAATACATGGAATCTATTTCATAATTAATGGATTCTTTTCATCTTACAGCTTATGATCTATCTGATACCTCATTGTAGGATATAGTTTCATCATTTTCAACAAATAATGGGTCACTATATTCGATGACTAGAAAATCATAACTCTCAGGTTATCTTACCTCTCTAGTGCTCGTATGTAATAATTTAGTTTCAAGAACTACTTCTTCTATGAGGACCTATGAAATATTTTCACATACTAACTCTTGTGTATCTTGAGTATCAACTTCATCGATGTCAATATTGATCCCACTATACTTTTTATGGATGTTATCCCTCTCAATAAAGATGGATTTTCTAGTAATAGTCAATTTCTTATCTGAGGGTTTGTATAGGTAGTATCCTTTTGTTTACATAGGATGTCTTATAAAGATACAATTTGTTCCACAGGGTGCTCTTTTGATACCTAAGAAGGTAATAATAAATGCCTCATAAGCCCAAACATGTTTATCCAATAAAATGGGTTTCTTTCCACTCCATAACATTAAGTTAATTCCATTTTCTTCTTTAGTTAATACTCACTTTAATGTATATGTAATAGTTTGTAATGAATATCCTCAAAAGGATAATGTAATATCTCTATGAATAATCATTGACCTTAATAATTTTAACAAGTTATGGTTCCTCCTTTTACTAAAACTATTCCATAGTGGTGTGTGAGGTGGAGTGGGTTGAGATAGAATCACAAACTCTCATAAAATTAGATAATATCTTGGTTTAGATATTCACCACCTCAATCCTATAGAAGATTTTTTATATTATTTCTATGTTGATTCTATAATTCATTGATAAATTATTTGAATTTCTCAAAGTACATATAATTATACATTATCAAGTATAAATTTCTATGTCGACTCAATTCATTAGTAAAATTTATGATGTAAGAACTCCCAACTCTATATTCTAATATAAATGGTTCATGCACATTAGTGTGTATCAATCCTAGAACCCCTATAACCCATTCACCTTATCCACTAAGTGGAGGTTTGGCTATTTTCCCTTGTAAAAAATAATAAAATCACCCAAGTGATTTTATATTAAAAGAGTCTAAATAATCATATTGATAGATCTTTTTCAAATTCTTATTGTTTACATGATCAGGAAGTTGATTCCATAGCAGGGTATTATATGAGTAGTGTGAACATGATTCAATATCTATTACCAATATTTGGTTTTCATAATTTAATACATAAAAATTTTTATTTAAATGAGTCATACCATAATTAATGTTGACTTTATAAATGAAAAAAATTATTCCCAAACATGAAAATAAAACCATCAACATCTGGGAATTACATAGAAATTATTTTCTTTGTAATAGATAGTGTATAATAACAATCCATTAAAACCAATATAATCCTTATTTTTAATGAAAGGTGGTAGTCACCGGTTTCTAGAGCAGCTAGCCTCACACCATTAGCAACTTAAAAATCCCCATATCCTCTAGAAATATTTCATAATATACTTGGTTGATAAATTTTGATATAGATGTGATCACTATAAGCTATATCTAATAACCAATGTGTAGATATTGAAATATTACACTTAATAACGAACTTACATTTAGCTTCCCTATTCTTATGGATGAAATTATTCTTCTATATGCCTTTCTTTCCATGTGAAAAAAAGATCCTCCTTTTCCTTTCCCTAACTCTGGATATTCTTCTAATTTAAAGGATGATTCATGAGATCTTTTTACTTTTTATGAGTCTTGGGACCCTTATCCCTCTTCTTACTTTTCTTATTCATAATAAGGACCATGGGTTTATTATACACCATGTCCTTATCCACTTATAGAATCAAATTTATATGTTTTGAAAGACTCATCTAACTATTTCTCATGTTATAATTAGCAGTAAAACTAGATAAGGTCTTTGGTAGTGAAGAAATTATGATATCTGTACACAGATCATCCAAGAATTTAATCACGAAACTGTCTATGTGTTTAATTTAGCTAATATTCTTGACTACATAAGGCCAAACTAACACAGACACTCCATTCTTAGTCATAAACAAAGTATTATAGATCTCTTATCTATATTGTATCACATTCTCTTGATAGAGATCCTGATGTTTAGACATCATTTTATACCCATCCATGCCCTTGTGTTGCATCAAAATCTCATTGTTCATGGCTGATAACATGAAACATTGAACATTTATAGAATCATTCAAATTTTTCTCATACAAATAAAACTCTTATTCACTAACCTCATTACTAGGAACATTAGAAATAGGTTCTTATAGAACATATAATTTCCTTTCATGGCATAGGATAACGTGCAAACACCTTTGTAACTCCGAGAAAATTGTGCCAGTGAGAAGGTTATCCATCTCCAGAATGGATCACCATGATATGTTTGAAGTTATTTTATTCTTGTTTCTATAAATAATATGAGGAGATATTAGTTACTTTATCTAATAAAATTTAGAAAAATAAATAAATATTATATTTATTAATCTACCGTTATTTTATTTAAACCCAATATCCCTCACCATTGGCTTCAAAATATCACAATTCTTGGACATTATAGTGGAAAGGATCCACATTCCCCTTCTTATCACTCAAATTTTGGCTGGTCACAAAATTTAAAGGTTTTTAGGTAGGCATTCCAAATCCCAACTTCATTAACACATAGTTCCTTGATATGTTGAGTGGAATCCCAAATATTAAAATCCTTAAATTGGATTTACTGAACTCTTACCTCTTAGTTTCACTAATTTCTCCTTTAATAGTAAACCCTTGATGTGAAATAAGTTAACACAACCCAAAACTTCATGTTGTAACTCCCTAATAATTAAAATCACCATAAATTTGGCAGGTCGATCACTTTGAACAATGGTTTGATTTAAATTGAATTAGTGGAAGGTGATTCTGACTTAATATATATAATTTAGCGATTTTATCTTTCATGAATAAATTTACAATTATTATATTTATTAAATGTTTTTTAATATTAAATGGATTTATATAAGTGATTCATGATGTCTTAGATAATATTTATGCATAATACAATTTATGTTAGTTCTATTTTTCATTTTTGTTACTTCATTAATTCATGTGATTGTGGAAAAACATCTATAATGAAATAACTATGAAACTTGATAGAAATAAAAAAAATCATATGATCAGGAGTATTTACTAATGATTAGTTTATCTAGTGGATAATAAACTAATCATAAACCTAAGGGAGAAACACATTGAACCATTCATGGTCTATGTTGGAGTTTTCCATCTATCCACCTATGTATCTCTCTTGGATTGGTTTCACCTCAACTCCAAACATGAATTGCCTCCACTAGCTTGGGAGCTCCATCCATTATATATTATTTTACTCACACATAGTGTGGAGAAGAGGTTTACATAAAAGAAACCATGGGCATGAATACCCTTTCAAAATAAGAGTCGAGATGGCATGCGGGACAATAATTAATTTAATAAAAAAATAAATTAAAAAAATCACATAAAATAGTTTGTTCTAAGATCATGATCATCCATATGCATGAAATTATTTATAAATTTAATTAAACTAGTATTCAATTCTTAATAATTATTATTTAAGATAAATTTTGCATGATTCAATTAATTATATTCTTTAATTAATCAATAATTTTATCATAATTCTCATCCTAATTTCCCTGAGATTATCATAAATCAAAATTTTAAAATAATTAAATAAATTTATTTAAAATTAACTATGTATGATAAAAAATGTACCTTGAAGGTAACACAATTAGTACCCATCTGAACTACCCAACATGTATTATACTCATATATTGTTTAATATTGAATCATGTGGCATATAAAAATTATCACAAACTTTCATGAAATGTACTATAAAATTAATGATTACATGAATTGCATTATTTTTCTATCAGGTCTTATGCTTCTATACACATAGAGTAATAACTATAATATGAATCATACATGATATTATAATCCAAACATTACACAGAAATTAATTAAACATTTATATATATTAAAACCCATCACATAGGGGGCCCTATCAACTTAATTACCACACACAATTAGATGTTGATAAGCTTTGAAAAGTGTAATAAATTAGTTTTAATTCTGCGTAATTTGGTAAAAGTTCATAGTGAGAAAATTATAGCAACAGGGCGTGTATGTTTTCTCACCATATATCTGTGGAACGCACCTAGGGACTTGGTGTGTAACCATTCCATAGAAAAAAACTGGAGTACACGGTGAGTGCATGGGCTACACATGTTATGGTCTCTGATTTACATGGTCACCAATCATTTTTTCTATGTAAGAATATACATGGACAATCTGTGACTAAAATACCACATGTCGTTTATGGTAGTTACATGGCATGTAATCTGGGTGACCTTGTGCTAGTATAGACCTTTCAACATGCAGTATATAATTAAATGCACCATTTGTAATAAATTCACACACCATGAACTAATTATTGGTGAATTAAACACTAATACACGATGTGTATCTCCAAGTAACATGGCATGTACTCTTGTGTCATCTAACCAAATTCCTTAGCACCTTCAGATGAGATCATAGATTTTATTTCACTCATAAAATTAATCAATTTGATTGTATTTAAGAAAAATGAAGAGGATTAAGCAGATCTAGCAACTCATATTAAATAATTATTAAATAGGAATTGAAAACCAATTACATATGCATAAATTTATCAATGATCTTTAAATAATTATAGATAATTATAAAACCTGCTATGATAGCACTTGTAGGTTATGGGAATAGTAGAAGAATGTGATGGGTCATGAACAACATTAATTTTTAGTCATGATCAATGATCAATCCTACATTTACATTATAATAAACACTATGATCAATATATTTGGATAAAAAATATAGACAAGGGATAAAATTCTAGAACCAAAATGTAGGATCATCACAAATTATTTATAATTAATTTAAGAAAATAAAAAACTAACTTGTGAGAAATTAGTTCTTCATTAATGGATCTATGTTGTACCATTATTGCAATGTTGTAATTAAGGGTAGATTCCTTTTAATATAGATCCACATGTGTTTCAAAAATCTCTGAATGTCGCCGTAGGAATCTCCAAGTGCTAGCGTAGCAGATTCTGAATCTTTATCATTCATCTTTGATTGCCTCAAGAATAACTTCCAAAGGATTATTATTGATCTCTGTAGACTAAATATTTAAAGGTGGAGTAATATTACCCTCTATTCTTGAGATCCTTCAGGGATAAGGGAGCTCTATAGGGATTTGAGAAGATTCTACAGATTCATTGTACACAACAAAAGAAATGAATTTGATCTATTGAAAAACAATATAATTAGGATTATATACCTCTATGGTTAAAAATAATTAATTTCACAAGTGAACTTTAATATTTATTTAATCTCTTCAGAACCACATTTCTATAATAATGATAATTTTATTATTTATCTACATGTGCTAAAATCAATAATTAAAATTAAATATTATTTATTCAAATAATATTCCATATATATTATTTCTCAATGGACCTATAAACATGATTCTTAATTCCTCTATATTATTTATCAGGCCTTGAATAATGATTATTTATTTACTAAATAAATATCACTACATTATTCACCAATAAATAAATAAATATTATATTCAATAAATAGAAAATAAATATTTATTAAATAATCCGGTCATATAATATTCTCTTGAATAACTGGTGATAGAATATATGAAATCAATAAAACAATAATATTTATTAAACCATGTGTAAGAATAATATTTATTCATCTTGTTAAATAATAATATATTATTTAACTTAGATTTTAGATACACTTAGTGTGTGTCCCTCTATGAATCTTTCTTAGTGGCATCAGGTGAATAATCCTAAAGTCCAAGGTTAGAATATTACAACATTAGATGGCACTCAAAGTAGAATAATTTAATTATACAAAAACATAATAACTCATACGGATGATTACTATTTAATATAATCTATTTATCACGATATCTCTAATAAAGGAGGTTGCATGCTGCTGCCATAAACCTATGTTCTTGATGTCCCTTTCTATGAATTTATATAAATCAAACTTTCCTATAGAACACTATTGCCATTGATTTATTTAGGATATATCATTTCCATTAATGGTCCTAAAAATAAACTTCCCTTAAAGAACATAAGGGACAAATCCTTTCTCACATTATTTATTACTGAAATATTACTCATGATGCACCCAACGTATCCTACTTCACTGAAAACAAATGTCATCATGATTTTTATCAATATGTCAAAGTATGCAACTTATAATACTCATTAATAATAACCTTAAAATATAAGTACAAATACACATGTCTACATATACGAACATACCATGACAAATAAAAATGTAGATTTTTCAGTAGAGGGTCTCGTTCTCATAATATCATGCACTGGATATTACCAAGGGAGTACACCATAAGAAGATTCCTCATATTCCTATGATTCTTCACCCCTAATAGCATGAATCATTTATTTCCATCAAATTATTTCATCTAGATATATAACATATATTTAAGAATACTGTCGTGGAACTTATAGGTTCTCATCATAGAGATGAATTTCTATGATCTTTTAGTGTGATATCTACTCTTAGAGTATTATCACATACTATGTTACATAGAAGAACAATCATGATGTGATAAGGAGTTATTAATGTTCAAAACTATGAATACAGGTTATCATTAAGTACACAGAAGTTGGTTATAGGGCACAAAATCTAACAATGGTTTTGTTTATTCATGGCTTTCGCATTCATTAAATATGTTCAATGAATGAACTAATAAAATAAAATGTATGAGTTCCATGAGATAGAACCCTATATGTTTGATATGGATGATTATCTTAATTATATAAAGATTACTGAGGATTAATATATAAAGGGATTATATTCCCCATTCCATGTAAGAAATGAGTTTCATTCAATTCCACTAAATTTTTCATCCTTTCTATAGCATAATTCATTTTGAATAGTGATGTAACTAGAACCCCTATTGGTGTATAAAAATCCCCAAGTTGTGAACCAGGTTCCAAAGGATTATGAATTTCCAATTGAGGTTGGAAGGCTATTTTTTATAATTATGATATCATCATTAAACCATACTCTCTTAGATAAGAAGATGGATTCCACTGTAACTTCTTTATAGATTGGTGTTTTCTTTGTAATTACCATGTATATTGATTATTGAAGATAGATCAGGCTTGTTTCTTGGTTTCTTCTACTACCTATAATTATAAGATGATTCCCTAAAACCAATTAGTAAATGGAATGGGTTTTTATGTACGTGATTATAACTTTATGTTTTCTTTTATGAATAGCTAACTCTTGGAGCTAGGTATGTGGTTCAAGTATAGTGGGTTGTAGAGGCCAAGGATTCCTGGAGTTTATTATGTGAGTTAGTTTGGAGTCCATTTTTGTTTACTTTTTATTTTTTTATACATATGTATCATCCAATGTTCCTCTATTTTATTTATATTATGAATCATATTATTCATTATATTTAATCTCACTACACTATTTATTTTATTCATCAAGTAGACTATTTACTACTTATTATTCTTGAATATATGGGTCCCCGTAGCTACCTATTTATTGTTTGTAGGTTTTTTGGAATTTCCGTTATATGGATGGTTCATACTAAATTTTCATAATATTTTTCCATGACCCTCATGACTTAATTTTGAGTGAATTGTCTCCCCCATTACTATTTTAGGACCTCACAACTAGTTGACAACTTCTAACATGTGGGGAGACATTCCTAAGGTCTTATAGTGTCCCCACTTGGTCATTATTTGTGAAAATTAGGATGGGATGTTACAAAATCATTCGAAAACCCATATTAGTAAATATTATAACCCTAAACTAATTGGAATAATTAAAAAACACATTTCAAAAGACACTAAAAATTTTATTTTAAAAAAAACAACAATAATATTTTTAATTAGATTATATGTATTTTTTAATTAAAATGGGACAAGATAGTTAAACAACTAAACCAATAGTTCAACCATTTAACCATTGAATTCATCTTTTTTACTAGTATAGTTCTATTATGATAATTTTGGATTCTATAAAAATAACATAAAAAGTTTTCATTTATATAAAAATAATATTTGGTTTCTTGGAGAGAAAATTTTATTTTTAACTTTTATTATCATTTAATATTTATTAATATTTAGCATGTTTTGAATTTTTACATGTAACATTTTTATATAAATGTGATTATATTCATTTTTTGGGATGATAGTGGTATGGTTATCAATTCTTCCTATAAAACAGTTAAAGAAAACTGGATTCCATTAATTATATAAGTTAAAGCTATTGTAAAGGAAATAAATTATGAATGTAGCACCATCAATTTAAATTATGATCTCATTTATTAATTTATTTTTTATTTAAAGTGTTTGGGTGAATTTTGGGAGGGTTTTAAGGACATCAATAATGTTTTGGATGCTTTTTTGGAGATGCGTGATTTGACCACAGTTAGTAGGAACCATGAAACTCCTATAAAAACCCATGAAAAGTGAGTTAATAGGATCTGGGCGGTCATACAGTTAGGTGAAATATTTTTCCAAACCATGTTTCCACCTAGGAGTAACCATTAATTTGGGGATATAGGTCTTGTGAATGGTTAGCGCATGTTTTTCCTAACTCTACTCCCTAACTGTGCCCGAAAAAAGGTTGGATCTGAAAATCATGGATATTACTTGATTTTTATCTTTAATGGATTGTTCTTTCCCAAATAAAAATATAAATCCCCAGCCTTAAACATTACTTAATCTTGAGTTACTTCACGAATACACGTTGAGGATCTTTTCAGGTTTGGAGTTTTAGAGAATTAGATCTTAAAACATGCATTACATTACACATTTAAACAAAGTGGTTACATAAAATATAGTACTCATTTTTCCCATCAATGGAATCATATTTAAAATAAAACATGTATTCTTTCTTGAAACTTCCTTGAAACTATCATCACATCATGTACTTTTCCCTTGACCTGTGAAAAACATTTCAAAAACTTAGGATGAGCATAAAAAGCTCAGTAAGGGATATAAAAGTACGAAATGAAAACATTAGTCAATGCATGGAATTGTACTTTACTCATAGAACATAATCACATACCTCATCAAATCATGAATAAATCATAGAAATCATAAGACATAAAGGTAACTTGAGGCATTCATAACATTATTACGTAGGGAGTAACCCTCATTGTTACGTTTGGAATACCCATCACAATATATTCCCTAAATCTCTTCGGAGAAACCTTAATTTTTAACTTCTTCGCGTTACCCAATGCATTGGAGAGCTATATCGGGCTCACCTGCCCTTAGTTTATCACAGAACCACCCGTCTTCATAAACAATGCCCAAGAACCATAACATAATCGTATGACATAAAACATACATAAAAAAACCTAACATTTCCACATTTCAATCACAAAATATAAATACAACACATTGATATAATAAAAACATTATGAAAAACATTTTCAATCCCAAAATAAAATAAAATTAAAACTTGTTATTTATTTTTCATTTAAAAAAAGTTATGGTTTGTAGAGGAAGCCGAAACTGAAATAATGGTCCTGGAAGCGGAGAAGTCATTGTTGCCACATACGTATGACAAAAAAACATTCGTTTTGTCGTTTAGTAAAACGCTTCGTATAAAAAAGACTCGTTTTGAATAAACATAAATGTCAAAGGGGTTTATACACCATATAAAAGAAAGTTGTGTATAAAACAAAATATGCCTCAATGAAAGGAGATTGAGACGAAGTCCCATACCTCGGGTTCGACTTGACTCGATCGTTCATTAACGTCCTGAATAATAAACTTGAGTTAATTTCTACTTGCTTAAGAACCTTTTTCAAGTTCATTATTCCTTTTATATCTCTTATTACCATGTCATGAACACTATGTAATTATTTAAGTTAATAACGGTCGTTTTAACGATCATTGGTACTTGAGTCAAAAATAAACTCTTTATAATTACAAGTTGTTCATGTATCCATTATATCCAAAGTTATAATCATGATGTAGATATTATATATATCATATATATCCAGTATATACATGCAATTATAATATTACATAACATTTAGAGGTAATAAATGAAATGCACCGTTCATGGAGATGGTAAGCCGTACGTACGCATGAATGCTACTTTAATTTATATTTCTTACTTAATGGAGTAAAATTATAATGATATAAAGGTATATTATAATTAAAGTATAATATAATATATAATATCATTAAATCTATCCTTTATACGTACCACATATGGTAGTAACGAGTCAAATCACTTTGAGGGGGCGGTAGTCTGCACTTCCTAAAATGAAGATATCGCATTTACCCATAATGAAAACAATAAAGGTATGCCATAAGTGAAAAATACAGAAGATTAAGTAAACAATAAAAATATTATATATCATATATAAATATAGTGTCATCTCAATGGACACCTTTGAAGGTGTTAGAAGAATATTGAACAATCATCGTTTCGTGATGCAGAAATTCGCCATCGACGGAAACAGTATGCTCTTTAACCATTAGATGAAGGTGTGTGTAAGTGTAGCTCGAATAATTCTTATAACAACATCCTAGTATATTGAAGATAATGGTGTTGTTACAAAATAAAGGAATGAAAATAGTTTAGGGGGTTGGAGAAGTGAAATAATACATAAGAACACAAGATAAAACACTACCTTTAAAACGGGTAACTCTTTTTCATTTGAGCTCAAACGCTTCGTTGGGAAGACTTATTCCCAAAGTGAGGCTTCTAAGAGTAATATAGGGATGTGGAGAGACAAAATGGTCTGGGTTTGGCCTAGAAAAAGGCTTTAGAGGTGTGGGTAAGGTGGTATAGGTGGGGGCCTTTTATAAGAGGAGAGGAGGGGCACTCTTGGAAAGTTATAAAAGGTTACTTTATTATAAAATTCTTTTCAGATTTTAAAGGTCCCAAAATTATATATTTCGAGGATAAGTTGATAAGAGTTCTAAATACACCCATCCAAAAGGTTTTTGACAAGTGTACGTCTTAGATTTTTCATTATCCTTTCATTTTATATAAATCGTTAAATAATGAGGTAATCGCTGCATCATCATGGTGTCATAAATAATTTAATTTATTTAATGTATAAAAATTATAAAAAATAATAATGATTTAGGAAATATTTTTAGATTTACAATGAATATTTATAGTCAAAAATATGACTTGTATAACCCCATTTAAAAATTGTTTTAGTAAAACAACTCTTGTTTGTGACATTTTAATTTTAACATTAAATAAAAAGTTATTAATCACATTTTCCTACCAAAGTGGCTCCATGGGGTCCCCAAGTTGACCCATGTATTTTATTGGTCGTCCATGACACATCCAATAAGGGTAGGACATGTTTCAAGGTCATTCCATATTATTAAAACATTATTTTTACCTTAAATTATACTAATTACCTCTAATCGTGATTAAAACTTCAAAGTTACTATTTACCCAAAAATTATTTTAATCTCATTGAACCACATTTTACTTCTTAATGACAACCATTTATGTCGTATTTTTTAAATTCAAAACATAGAGGTGGTAAAATTTCATTTAAATGAAAAATCAGTTTTTTTTAAGTACCACTTAGTGGTTTCACTATTCATCAAAAATTGAAGTTTTTCAGAAAAATTCCAAAAATTCACTCAAAGATATATTTGATATTCTGAATTCAAAAATGATGTCTATTTCAAAAAATTAAAAACATATAAGTTACATTAATTAATTTAATAATTAATTCCCGCTGTCAGAACAAATAGCGTGTTTTTATGAAACAATATATATCAAAAGATTGACACTAGTTTAAGTCCTATTTCAAAATAAAATTAATTCCAACGACCAATATTGGATTAAATGGTAAAAATATATTCTAATTTCACTTTAAAACCAATTTAAAAGATAATATAATCATATAAATAAATTATATCAAATAGAGTTTTTGAATTAAAATACAACATTTTTCACTATTCATTAAAAAATGAACTTTATCAGAAAAATACCAAAAAATTAAACAAAGTAAATTTTGATGTCCCAATTCTAAAGAATAATTTTATTTGGTCCAATAGAATGTTGAAGAGTGACCAAAACAATATTTAAAGAGGGTTCTTCATTAAAAGGCAATAGTTCGACCTTTTAGTGAATATAAGAGTATCTATGCCTAAAATTGATTTCTTTTCGTATTTTAAGCCTTTATCCTTTATTGGATAAATGTAAAAACATTTAACAAACATATATAATCATAATTTAGTTCTTTATATTCATTCCCTCCAATACAATGGCTACGTGTTAACTACCATTTAAAATAATATTATTTTATTACTAGTGTGCAACATAAGATTTCAATGAAACTCTTTGTTGCGTATCAGGTACGCTATCGAACATAGAAACCCCTTTAAAGTAAAATTAATATTTAATTCGTAATTACTAATAAATGTGAAACTGTTTTATTCTTTATTTACTTGGGATGTTACATCCTTCCCCCCTTTTGGGAATTGCGTCCTCGCAATTTTATTCACTTATCAAAATAACTGGGGGTATTTATCCCTCATAACATTTTCAGATTCCCATGTCGCCTCTTCAACCATATGGTTTTTCCACAAAACTTTTACCTGGTGAATTACCTTATTCCACAACACTTTATCTCTATGGTCAAGAATCTGTACTGGTTGTTCTTCATAAGAGATATTCTCCTCCAACTGAACTACCTCTGGGCTCAAAACATGAGATGGATATGGAATATAATTTCTCAACATCGAAACATGAAAAACATTGTGTACCTGAGATAAACTCGGAGGTAATGCCACTTTGTATGCAACTGATCCAACTTTCTCCAGAATTTCATTTGGTCCAATGAACCTTGGACTCAACTTTCCTTTCTTACCAAATCTCATCACAATTTTCCATGGCGAAACTTTGAGAAAGACATGATCACCTACCTCGAAAGATAGATCCTTCCTCCGGTTATCCGTATAACTTTTCTATCTGCTCTGAGTTGTTCTCATGTTTCTCTGTATCAGCTGAACTTTTTCTGCCAACTCTTCTACCAATTTCGGTCCCATCACCTTCCTTTCACCCACTTCATCCCAGAAAGCTGGAGTTCGACACCGCTTCCCATATAATGCCTCAAATGGTGCCATCTGTATACTGGAATGAAAACTGTTATTATAAGAAAACTCAACCAAAGAAAGATGTTGGTCCCAACTTCCCTGATAATCCATCGAACAAGCACGTAGCATATCCTCCAATGTCTGAATTGTTCATTCTGATTTCCCATCTGATTGAGGATGAAAAGTTGTACTAAAATTTAATTCAGTACCCAAAGACTTCTGAAGGCCCTTCCAAAAGTTAGAAGTAAACCTGGGATCACGATCAGATACAATGGATAGAGGAACTCCATATTACCTGTCTATCTCTTTAAGATACAAACGGGAAAGCTGATCTAGGGAAAAAGTATCTCGTATAGCAAGGAAATGAGCAGATTTAGTCAAGTGATCAACAATAACCCAGATTGAATTATTACCTCGATGTGTCTTCAGCAATCCCACAACGAATTCCATGGATATATTCTCCCATTTCCATTCTGTTACTGGTAAAGGATGAAGCATCCCTTTCAGTAACTACCACTCTTCTTTTACCTATTGATAAGTCAAACACTTCACAGTAAAATCAGTAATATCCCTTTTCATTCATTCCCACTAGTAATACTCCCGAAGATCTCTATACATCTTAGTACTGCTTGGATGAACTGAAAACGGAGAACTATGAGCTTCACATAACAACTCTCTCTTAAACTATGAATCAAAAGGCACACACAATATCTTCCCAAATCTCAAAGCACAATCATTATCAATGTTGAATTCAGGAAACTTACCCTTCTGAACCAGCTCTACCTTTTTCTGCAACTCACTATCTAGCTTCTGTGCTTGCTTAATTCTATCTGATGGAGATGATCTCACTGATACCTGAAACAAAACAGAAGAACTTCCTGCACCAACAACTTCTATTCCAAAGTTCAACAAATCCTTAACCAGAGGATCATGTTCCAAACGCAACATTGTTAATGAAGCATTACTTTTTCAACTCAAATCATGAGCCACTTTATTTGATTTTTCAAGATGGTAATGAATTGTACAATAATAATCATTGATTAATTCTATCCATCTCCTCTATCTCATATTAAATTCTTTTTGAGTGAATATATACTTTAAAATTTTGTGATCGGTATATATTTCACACTATAATCCATACAAATGATGCCTCCAAATTTTTAAAGTGAAAACAAAAGAAGCTAATTACAAATCATGTGTAGGGTAATTTACCTCATGAGTTTTCAACTGTCGTGAAGCATAATCAATTACCTGATCATTCTGCATTATGACTCAACTAAGTCATTTCAATGAAGCATCACTGTAGATAACAAAATCACCATTCCTGGAAGGTTGTGCAAAAACTAGAGCATTCACCAATCTTCTTTTCAGTTCCTGAAAACAATCATCACATTCTTTTGTCCAGATAAACATAACACCCTTCCGAGTTAGCTTAGTCATTGGACTAGATAACCATGAAAAATTTCTAACAAACCATCGTTAATAGCCTGCTAAACCAAGGAAGCTACGAATCTCAGTTACATTTGTGGGTCTTGGCCATTCTTCAACAACCTTTTTTTTTGAAGGATCAACAGTTATCCCATCTTTAGAAACAATGTGACCAAGGAAAGAAATTTGTTGCAACCAAAACTCACACTTTCTGAATTTCCCATACAATTTATTTTCTTTTAAGGTTTGCAAAATAACCCATAAATGTCTTTCATGCTCCTCTTTACTTTTAGAAAACACCAAAATATCATCAATGAACACAACCACAAACTTATCCAAGAACTGATGGAAAATTCTATTCATAAGGTCCATGAATACAGCAGGTGCATTGGTTAGCCCAAAAGGCATTACTACAAATTCATAATGGCCATATCTAGTATGGATCGCAGTCTTTGATACGTCTGCTTCTTTTACTTTCAACTGATGGTACCCCTATCTCAGGTCAATCTTTGAAAAATACTGAGCTCCCGGGACCTAATCAAACAAATCATCGATATGAGGCAAAGGATACTTGTTCTTAACAGTAATGTTATTCAAGGCTCTATAATCAATGCAAAGTATCATAGAACCATCTTTTTTTAACAAATAAAACAGGATCACCCCATGGTAATGTGCTAGGTCGAATGAAACCTTTCTCTAATAAATCTTGCAATTTCTCCTTAAACTCTAAAAGTTCAGTTTGAGCCATTCAATAAGGGGGTTTTGAAATTGGGTTAGCATCAGGAACTAAGTCAACAGTAAATTCAACTTCCCGATCTGGTATTATTCCAGGAAACTCATCAAGAAAAACATCAGGATACTCATTTACCATTGGCACATCATTAATCTGAACAGTTCCCTTGTTTTCAACGATATGTGCAAGGTAACATTCATTTTCATCTTTTACAATTTTCTCGGCCTCTTGATATGTTATCAACAGTAAGGGTTCATTCTTGTACACAAACTAAAAGTCTTTCTGAAAGGAAACATCTTTAGCTCTATAGTCAATCTTATCATGGTAAATAGAAATCCAATCCATACCCAGGATAACATCAAACTCTACTGGAGGTAAAACAATAAGGTTTTCAAGTAGTTTCTTTCCACGGATAAGGATAGGAAGATTCTTATAAATTCTTTTTGCCTCAACATTTCCCGTAGGTGTTTTTACCACTAGTTCAGGAGTCATTTCTTGAGATGGTATTCCTATTTTACTAGAAAAGTTTTCAGAGATGAACGAATGTGTAGACCCCGAATCAAACAACACACTGGCATAATCTGAAAAAATGAATAAAGTACCTGATACCACTTCATTTGATGGCCCAACATCTGCTGAAGTAGTTGAAAATGATTTCACCACCCCTTTCTTCTTGGAGTCTAATTGTTTCCCATCACTCGAGATCTTTGTCGAACACTCGTTTTCATAGTGACCCATCTCATTGCACTTAAAACATTTCACTAACTGTAAATCAAATTTGGACTTACCATCACCTTGATCTTTTTCAGTGCAATCACGAGACTTATGTCCCATCTTACCACATCGGTAGCACTTTCAAGAATTCAGAAGACATTCCCCATCATGCCTTTTACCACATTTATCACAAACTGGAAACTTAGTTTTCTTACCGTCAGACCTTTTTGAAGAATTCTTTCATTTCTCCTACCACCTCGGTCTCTTCTTCTGCTGGTTGTTATAGAACACTTGATCATCAGCAAACTCCATTTCCACCTTCTCAGCACATCGAACAAGCTTTTCATAACTTTTTAACTCACAGTAAGATAAATCCCTTTGATATTTTGTCTTTAATCCTGAGTAAAAATGATTGATTTTACTATCAAGGTCTCGGATAAAATTTGGAGCATACCTTGCCAATCGAGTGAACCTTTCTTCATAGGAAACCACTGAGTCTTCCTCTTGCCTCAATTCCAGGAATTGTTTTTCCATCCTAATTAAAAAAGCCTTAGGAAAATACTTCTCAAGAAACATACCTTTGAATTCATCTCAGTCGAGAGCATCAATCTCATCAGCATCCCTGATATTTTTAACCATCGACCACCACTGATTTTCTTCACCCTCCAAATGGTAAATAGCAAGACTAAACTTTTGATTGTCTGAACACCCCATGACATCGAAAATCTTCTCCAATGCTTTAATCCACCCTTTAGCTAGCACAGGGTCAGATGATCCTCTGAATGATGGGGGATGTGGCCTCATGAAATGTTCCACCACTAACATGTTCCTCTATGGTTGATCTGGTTGATCTCGTGCATGGATACCGCTACCATTTATCGCTTGAGTCAATTGTACCATTACTGCAACAAACTGTTCAGTTCCAATTCAGACCATCTCAGGTTGCTGATTTGGAAGGTTGTCTTCCTCCTGATGTCGTCCCAACATAGCTTCCCTGTTTCCTCTGCAGAAAACCATTCTGAACACAGAAATATCTTAGGCGAAGCAACATGGTAATCATTAAATTCTTTATCATTTCAATTTGACCATAAAAAAATATGTTTGGATAATAATTTAATAGAATTATAACTCCTAAAGTTATCTAAACTGACCTCTGATACCAACTATAAAGACCCAGCCTTAAACATTACTTAATCTTGAGTTACATCAAGAATACACGGTGAGGATATTTTCAGGTTTGGAATTTTAGAGAATTAGATCTTAAAATATGCATTACATTACACATTTAAAAAAAGTGGTTACATAAAAGATAGTACTCATTTTTCCAATCAATAGAATCATATTTAAAATAAAAAATGTATTTTTTCTTGACACTTCCTTGACACTATCATAAAATCATGTACTTTTCCCTTGACCTGTGAAAAACATTTCAAAAACTTGGGATGAGCATAAAAAGCTCAGTAAAGGATATAAAGGTAAGAAATGAAAACATTAGTCCATGCATGGAATCATACTTTACTCATAAAACATAATCACATACCTTATCAAATCGTGAATAAATAATAGAAATCATAAGACATAAAGGTAACTTGAGGCATTCATAACATTATTACGTAGGGAGTAACCCTCATGGTTATGTTTGGAATACCCATCATAGTATATTCCCTAAATATCTTCGGAGAAACCCTAATGTTTAACTCCTTCGCGTTACCCAATTCATTGGAGATCTATATCGGGCTCACCCGCCCTTAGTTTATCATGGAACCACCCGTCTTCATAAACAATGCCCAAGAACCATAATATAATCGTTTCACATAAAACATGCATAAAGGAAACACAACATTTCCACATTTCAATCACAAGATATCAATACAACACTTTGATATAATAAAAAAATTATGAAAACCATTTTCAATACCAAAAAAAAATAAAATTAAAACTTGGTATTTATTTTTCATTTTAAAAAAAAGTTATGGCTTGTAGAGGAAGCCAAAACTCAAATAATGGTCACGGCGGCGGAGAAGTCGTTTGTCACGACCCGTCCTCGGGGCCCGTGCCGTGACTACCCCAAGCCCGCCTTCCATAGGCCAGGGGCTGGCGACTAGCACCAAGGCGTAAAATCCCAGTAACAGGGAAGGCATTGCCTTTATAAGTAACAACCACACAGAGTCAGCAAGCGGAAAGTAAAGTGCAGAAAAGTAAAGGGGGCCGGAATACAAGCCCAACTGTAAAGTACAACTGAAAAGTAAAGCAGCAACTGAAGAAAAGACGGCGGCCTCGTGTCTTCCACTGGTAATCCCACCTGAAGGGTGGGTACAGATAGCCTCCAGGCTCCTCGGGCCCCACGTCCGCTCTGAGCACGTCCCGTCCAGTGGTCCACCTCCAGGTACCGTCCTGCTCCACGCCCCAACCGCGATCAGCGCTGTCCGTCGTCTGCAACCAACACCACGAAGTGCGGGCATAGCCCGTGCAGGGGTGAGTACAACTACTCAGTAAGGACCCCGAGACCCCCGAAGGTCTCCCGAAATCCACAAAGGATATAGCACAAAAGAAAGATGCAATCACGAAGTAACATCTGACTCGACTTAGGTATATGCCCATACATATACCTAAGTCCCCAATTCTAGCTCTGCTCACGAGCTCAAGAACAACTCAATCCACAAAGGAAAGCAAGACTCAAATCCACAAGGAGAGTAAATAGTAAATCCACAAAGGATGGTTCAACACAATCCACAAAGGAGAGTAACATAAGATTCAGCTCAACCAGGTATACTTTTTCAGATGACGTCAAAGACGATCACTGATCCGTCTCGGTCGTCGGACCCACGAAGGATCGATAGGTACTAACCCCCGCAAAAAGACCCACGTAGGATCGGGCTCACACAGAACCTGTAGGCAGTGGCTCACACAGAACCGGTAGTAAGGACCCACGGAGGATCGGGCTCACACAGAACCTGAAGCACTGATCCACGTGGGATCGCTGAGTGCAGTAGTCGACGCAGTCCACTGAGGATCTCTGCACAGTCGTCGCCGCAGTCCACGGAGGATCTCTGCTCTGCCGTCGTCGCAGTCCACGGAGGATCTCTGCTCTGCCGTCGTCGCAGTCCACGGAGGATCTCTGCTCTGCCGTCGAGGTCACAGCCAGCGCTAGGGTTCCCGCACGTAGCGAGCTCGTTTAGGAGGGTCCGCTCCACGAGCCGAGGGGCTGATACATCAACTGACACGTAGTCCGAAGTTGATGTATCCAAAAGTTCCGTATCGACAACAGGATCTCAACGCGACAGACGGCGCGTCAATCGGACGCCCGGTCTGAGAGTTATTGGCATTTTCGTCCCAGGGGCCCGGTTGGTTTTTAGGGCAAAACCAACCCGACCGTACTCCGCCTGTATCCGATCCTCGGGCGGAGTATGCCAAAAGTTCCGTCTCACTTAGAGGAAACCACCACAGCTGACGGTACGTCGTTCGGACGTCCGTAGCTCAAGTTATGAGCGTTTCCGCTCCGAGGGCCCGGTTGGCTTCGTGTACGAACCAACCCGGCCGAACCCAAAGTCTTCCGAAACCTTGAGTATAATATACCGAAACGACCGTCTCGATCCAAGGATCGCGTAGCCGCTGACGGTTCGTCAATCGGAGGTCCCAGGCCCAAGATATGGGCGAAAGACCGTAGAGGGCCCGAAACGGGGGTACTGGGCCCGGGGCGACCCGGCCCGAACCCCCCCCTGGGGTCGGCCGAACCGGGTCGGCCCGAACCGGGTCGGCCCGACCCGGCCCGAACTGGCTCGGCCGGGTCCGGTCCGGCCTGGGCGCGGCCCGGCCGACCGGACCGGCCGGCTCGGTCTTCGGCCGAGCGGCCGAAGGGTTGCCGCCGCGGGTCAACCCCGCGGCTTTGAGGAAAACGCGGCCCCCGCGGGGGGCCGCCTGTCACGCGGACGCGGCCGGGCCGCCGCGTCCGTCCCGGTTCCGCGCGGCCGCGGAACCGGCCGCCGCCGCCGCCGCCGCGGCTTCAGCCGCGGCGGGAGATTTCCACGGCGGCGCGCCTGGCGCCGCCGCCTCCGGTCGCCGGCGCCGCCGCGCCGGCGACCCGCGCCGCCGCCTCCTTCCGCGGGCCGCCGGAGATGCTCCGGTGGCCCGTTTTCTTTCCCGTCTGCGCCGATGCTCCTCCCGGGGGACGATCTTCACTGCGGAGCCAACAAATTGCCCTTGCCGCACGGTTTGTCGACGTCCGCCAAATCCGCACAACCAAAATAGATCGGCGGAGGGTTGCCGGGTCTTGTTCGTTAGACCCGCACCCTCCGCGTTAGCCATAAACGTCACCGGGAGGAGAAGATAATAATTAACAACAATTTTAAATAAAATTAAAAATTGTTGGTGTTCACGTTCTTTTACTTCAAAAGAATAAAGACGGGGAATAAAAGAATTCCAACAACCCTTACTTTATCGTCGTCGTCGGAATTGCTCGTCGCGGAAGATGGAGATCGCCGCGTCGTCGCGGAATCGCTCGTCGCGTCGCCAATCTCCGGATCAAGATCAACAGATTTAATTAGTTTAAATCCGTTGATATTGAAATTAAAAAGGGAGAAGAAAAGATCTGATTCTCACCTTTGTTGCCGAACGAGGGTCGGCCGCGGAAGAAGAGGCGTCGCCGAAGAACGTCGCGGGTAGATCTCGTCGACGTCGCAGATCTTGGTGTGCGTCGTCGAATTCCGGTCGCCGGCGTTCTTCGCGTTCTTCGCGTTCTTCGCGTTCTTCGCGGAGAGGGTGGAGGAACGAAGATTCTCTCAAATCCTTTCCAAGGATTTTTATGTTGGTCTTATTTTATAAACATGCCAACACGAAACCGGTTAAGAAACGATCCATCAATTCGTTGAATTAATTCAACGAAAGAAACGACCCATTTAATTCACGAAGAAACAGTCCATTTAATTCACGAAATAAACCGCCCAATTAAATGGTCTGTTAAGAATTAAAGAAAACGCGTCGGTTGACTTTTCAGTTACTTTGACGGGTTTTCGCGGGTGCGTTACTTAGCGAAAGAAACGGCGGGGCTCGTGCGGGTCCCACCGCACAAATATCCTACCAAGGGGTAGGATATTTCTGGATAGCATCCTATCCAGTTCAACTCAGTTCAAGCCGTCTTTAAGTGACTTCAAGTGGCTTCCAAGCAGCTTAAGTGAAATAAAATAAAGTTGTCGCACAAACTTTATTTTATTTCTGACTTAAAGCCGTAAAATTTAAAAACCACGTCTGAGCAAACGCAACTCCGGAAGAGGCGTTTCTAAGCAAATACCGGCGCTGCGATTTCATCGGTGCCCTCAGAATTCGATTCCGGGCACCGGTTCAAAAGATAGAAAAACCCGCTCGTCCGTTCACTGAACGTACCCGAGCCAAACTTCGGAAATTGATTCCGGGCACACCGGGCCTCGGAATCAGGTGCCGTCTGAAGTTGCGCTCTTGTAAAATTCCAAAGAAAATTAAGAAAAAAAATTTCCTTGAAATTTGCGGGTCTTTACATTACTCCCACCTCAGGGCTTTACGTCCCCGTAAAGATACATCAAAAACTAGGGGAACAAATGGGGGTACTGAGCACGCATCTGAGCCTCCCGCTCCCAAGTGCTCTCCTGGAGGTTCCCGTGCTGCCATCTGACGCGCACAAGAGGAATCGACCGCCCACGTAGGACCCGCTCCTGTCGATCCTCGATCTCCACTGGAACCTCCGCAAAAGTCGCCCCATCGTCCACGTCCAGCTCCCCAAAGTCGATGATGTGCGTCGGGTCGTGCACGTATCTCCTCAGCTGAGACACGTGGAAGACGTCGTGCACCCGGTGCAACTGAGGTGGTAGAGCCAGGCGATAAGCCACCTCTCCTATCCTGCTGAGGACCTGGAAAGGCCCGATGAAGCGGGGAGACAGCTTGCCGCCTCGGCCAAATCTCCGTAAACCACGTCGAGGTGAGACACGCAAAAAGACGTGGTCGCCATCCTCGAACTCTAGTGGCCTCCGCCTCCTGTCAGCATATGACTTCTGCCGGCTCTGAGCTGTCCTCATCCTCTCCTGGATGATTTGGACCTTCTCTGTCGTGGCTCGGACCATCTCTGGTCCCACGAGTGCTGACTCCCCAGGGTCTGTCCAGCACAACGGTGATCTGCAGGGTCTGCCGTACAACGCCTCGTATGGTGCCATCCCGATGGTGGAGTGGTAGCTGTTGTTGTACGCAAACTCCACCAAGGGTAGGTGGTCCTCCCAGCTGCGACCAAAGTCGAGAACACATGCACGGAGCATGTCCTCGAGTGTCTGTATGGTCCTCTCCGTCTGTCCATCCGTCTGAGGGTGGAAGGCTGTGCTCAGATGGAGCCGCGTCCCGAACGCCTCCTGCAACCCCTTCCAAAGCCTGGAAGTGAAACGAGCATCTCGATCGGAGACGATAGACGATGGCACACCGTGAAGCCGTACGATCTCCTGGACGTAAAGACGTCCCAAGCTCTCTACTGAGCCCTGCTCTCTGATGGGTAAGAAGTGTGCCGACTTGGTGAGTCGGTCGACAATCACCCAAATGGAGTCGTGACCTCTGGAAGTGCGTGGAAGTCCAGTCACGAAGTCCATAGATATGCTGTCCCACTTCCACTCCGGGACCTCCAAGGGCTGTACCAAGCCTGCTGGTACCTGGTGCTCTGCCTTCACCTGCTGGCAGGTGAGGCATCGTGAAACGAACTCTGCCACAGCTTTCTTCATACCCGGCCACCAGTGCTGTCGCCTGAGATCCTGGTACATCTTCGCCACTCCGGGATGTACCGCCAAGGGAGAAGTGTGAAACTCTCTCAGCACCTCCTCTCGTAAAGCGACTGGTACGAAGGTACGTCCTCTGAAAAGGATGTCGTGCTCTGCTCCAAGGGAGAAACCATCAGGCGCCTGACCTGAGGATATCAGTGCACGCCGGGTCTCACAGTCAGCGTCCCCACGCTGAGCCTCTCTGACCCGCTGTAGAAGTGGAGGAGAGACTGTGAGAGACTGAAGAAAGGCTGTTCCGTCTCTACCCACAAAGGATATCTGCAAGGAGGCTAGCTGCTCCGTCGCCTCCTCAAGTAGCTGAATGCCCGTCCTCCTGCTGAGGGCATCGGCTACCACGTTCCCCTTCCCAGGAGTATAGACTATCTCAAAGTCATAGTCCTGGAGGAACTCAAGCCATCTCCGCTGTCTCAGGTTCAGGTCCTTCTGAGAGAAGATATACCTAAGACTCTGGTGGTCAGAAAAGACTGTGAAGCGCTCGCCCATCAGATAGTGCCGCCAAGTCTTCAGAGCGAAGACCACTGCTGCTAACTCCAGGTCATGAGTGGCGTAGTTCTGCTCATGCGGCCTCAACTGACGTGATCCGTAGGCGATCACGGCCCGCTCCTGCATCAGGACGCACCCGAGTCCAGTCCCTGATGCGTCGCAGTAAACTACGTACCCAACTCCCTCCTCAGGCAACCTCAAGATAGGTGCGCTGGTCAATCTCTGTCTCAGCTCCTGGAAGCTCTGCTGACATCTGTCTGACCACACGAAGGGTTTCCCCTTCTTCGTCAAGGCTGAGAGTGGTGCTGCAACTCTGGAGAAGTCTGGCACGAATCTCCGATAGTATCCCGCTAGGCCCAAGAAGCTCCGCACCTCTGTCACGCTCTTGGGTGGCTCCCAAGCTAGCACTGCCTCGATCTTCGCGGGATCCACTGCAACTCCCGCCTCAGAAAAGACGTGCCCCAAGAAATGGACCTCACGCAACCAGAACTGGCATTTTGAGAGCTTGCCATAAAGCTGGTGCTCTCGGAGTGTGTCTAGCACAACTCGCAGGTGGTAGGCATGCTCCTCCTCAGTCGTCGAGTATACCAAAATGTCGTCAATGAAGACAACGACAAATCGGTCGAGGTATGGCTGGAAGATCCTGTTCATGAGGCTCATGAACACTGCTGGAGCATTGGTTACGCCGAACGGCATAACCAAGAACTCATAATGGCCATACCGACACCTGAAGGCCGTCTTCTGCACGTCCTCGTCTCGAACTCTGAGCTGATGATAGCCTGACCGGAGGTCTATCTTCGAGAACCACCGCGCTCCCTTGAGCTGATCGAAGAGGTCATCAATCCGTGGCAGCGGATACTTATTCCTCACTGTCACCTGGTTCAGGCGACGATAGTCGACACATAGTCGTAAGCTCCCGTCCGCCTTCTTGGCGAACAAAATCGGGGAAGCCCAGGGTGAAACACTGGGTCGGATAAACCCCTTGCTCTGCAAGTCCTCTAACTGTACCCGCAGCTCTCGAAGCTCGGCGGGGGCCATCCGATATGCTGGAGTAGATATCGGGGCTGTCCCGGGGTACAAGTCGATGTAAAAGTCTACCTCTCTACGAGGAGGTAGCCCTGGAACGTCGTCGGGAAAGACGTCCACGTACTGGTCCACCACTGCAGGAAAAGCCGGACTCCGCACGTCCACTGCTCCTAGGATGAGGCTAGCCAACTGATGTGAGATGGGCTGCACTCTCCTCCGCGGAAGTCCATCCTGTGCTGCAAAGGTTCCCTTCTCGCCGGTGAAGGTAAACCTGCTCCCGTCGGTACGAACACATCGTACCTTGCGCCTAAAACAGTCGATCTGGGCATGAACCGTGGATAGCCAATCCATGCCCAAGATGACGTCGTAAGGCCTCGACGCCGCTACAAGGAGATCCCAGCCGAAGCTCTCGCCTCCTAGAGTAAGCTCACACTGCCGGCACCAGTGCGTAATCGTCGAGTCTGCTCCCGTAGGAGTCTCTAGCCGTAAGGATCGAGCCAACGGCTCAGTCGGAATCTCCGAGCTCCGAACAAGGGCAGAGGCTATGAAAGAGTGACTCGCTCCTGTGTCTATAAGTACTGCAGCAAGGGTGGAATAGACACAGATCGTACCTCGAATCATCTCTGGCATGTCGGGGTCGTAGGCCTCCACTGCCTGGAGCTGGGCCTGTCCCTGCCCGCCGGCTCCCTGTGGTCGAGGTGGCCCTCCTGGTGGTGGTGGGGGTAGAGCCTGAAAGCGTCGCCCACCACCCGCTGCTCGGCCAGCTCCTCGGCCTCGTCCGCCTCCTCCCTGCGGACCGCCACGGTCGACCCTCTGCCTCTGCCTGGGTGGCCCCTCCACCGTCTGCTGCTCCTCTGATCGGCGAGTCGGGCAGTCACGAGCCATGTGACCCTGCCCGCCGCAAGAGTAGCACAGCCTGCCTCTCGAAAGGCTGGCACTCCGCTGTGTGCCTCGTACTGCTGAGCCGGTGTCCTGAGGCCGTCTGCGTGGGGGTCTGGTCTGCCTGGACCCGTGAGTCATCCGTCGGCTACCAGCTGCCGATGACTCAGCTACCTGCCGCCCTGCGCTAGGTCTCGCCGCTGAAGAAGGCTCTGCCAGGAAGCTCTCGATCAGGAGGGCTCGCTCCAGTACTCCCGCCTGGGTCGGAATGCTGAGGGAGATCAGCGACGCCCGAATCTCCTGTCGCAAGCCCTGCTCGAAGGTCCGGGCCCGGAAGAAGGGGTCCCGTACCATGTCGGTCGAGTAGCGAGATAGGTCCGTGAACCTCGCCGCGTACTGAGCGACCGTCATGCTGCCCTGGCGCAGCTGGAGAAGCTCCTGGATGCGCACCGCTCGGAGGGTGGCCGGGACGAACTCAGAGCGGAAGAGGCTCTCGAAGTCCGCCCAGAGCAAGGATGCCTCATCGTGAACCTGGAGCATCAGGCTCCACCATCGTCCTGCCGCCGCCTGCAGGAGGCTCGCTGCGAGGATCACCATGAGATCCGCTGGTGTCCTCACTAGCCTGAAGATCCGTACCACCGCCTCTAGCCAGTCCTCGGCGGCCTGGGGGTCCGCCTCACCGCGAAACCTGGGCGGTCGCTGGCTCTGAAACTCATGCAGTGCCCTGAGGCGACGTGCATCGTCGGCGTCTGGTACTGGAAGCATCGGTGGCTCGGCGGGTAAGGCTACCGCCGGTGCCACTGCTGGCAAAGGGCCCTGCACCGAGGCCTCATCGCTCGGTGGGCTGCCGTCGCGCCCTACACTCGGAACCCTAGCTGGCAATCGTCGCGGGGCCATCCTGAAAAGGAGAACAAGAGCACCACAGTCAGAACAGTATACCTGGTGAGCTGGCACAAGTAATCACAAGGAAAACTTGAGACTTTCATAAAGCAGATCAGTATACCCGGTGAGCTGACATAAGTAATCACAAAGAAACTTGGAACACACACGCAATCAATGTTTTCATGCATTAAGTCGGAAATCAGGAGTCAGGGTCCTGGTGTACGGATACGTCGGCCGCCGCACCAACACTGGGCTCCCTGAACTGATAACCACACTCAATACACTAAACACTATTGCTTCACATAGAAAGAAAGGACGATCAGAGTCTGCGGTAGAACCGACCGCCTCTGATACCAATTTGTCACGACCCGTCCTCGGGGCCCGTGCCGTGACTACCCCAAGCCCGCCTTCCATAGGCCAGGGGCTGGCGACTAGCACCAAGGCGTAAAATCCCAGTAACAGGGAAGGCATTGCCTTTATAAGTAACAACCACACAGAGTCAGCAAGCGGAAAGTAAAGTGCAGAAAAGTAAAGGGGGCCGGAATACAAGCCCAACTGTAAAGTACAACTGAAAAGTAAAGCAGCAACTGAAGAAAAGACGGCGGCCTCGTGTCTTCCACTGGTAATCCCACCTGAAGGGTGGGTACAGATAGCCTCCAGGCTCCTCGGGCCCCACGTCCGCTCTGAGCACGTCCCGTCCAGTGGTCCACCTCCAGGTACCGTCCTGCTCCACGCCCCAACCGCGATCAGCGCTGTCCGTCGTCTGCAACCAACACCACGAAGTGCGGGCATAGCCCGTGCAGGGGTGAGTACAACTACTCAGTAAGGACCCCGAGACCCCCGAAGGTCTCCCGAAATCCACAAAGGATATAGCACAAAAGAAAGATGCAATCACGAAGTAACATCTGACTCGACTTAGGTATATGCCCATACATATACCTAAGTCCCCAATTCTAGCTCTGCTCACGAGCTCAAGAACAACTCAATCCACAAAGGAAAGCAAGACTCAAATCCACAAGGAGAGTAAATAGTAAATCCACAAAGGATGGTTCAACACAATCCACAAAGGAGAGTAACATAAGATTCAGCTCAACCAGGTATACTTTTTCAGATGACGTCAAAGACGATCACTGATCCGTCTCGGTCGTCGGACCCACGAAGGATCGATAGGTACTAACCCCCGCAAAAAGACCCACGTAGGATCGGGCTCACACAGAACCTGTAGGCAGTGGCTCACACAGAACCGGTAGTAAGGACCCACGGAGGATCGGGCTCACACAGAACCTGAAGCACTGATCCACGTGGGATCGCTGAGTGCAGTAGTCGACGCAGTCCACTGAGGATCTCTGCACAGTCGTCGCCGCAGTCCACGGAGGATCTCTGCTCTGCCGTCGTCGCAGTCCACGGAGGATCTCTGCTCTGCCGTCGTCGCAGTCCACGGAGGATCTCTGCTCTGCCGTCGAGGTCACAGCCAGCGCTAGGGTTCCCGCACGTAGCGAGCTCGTTTAGGAGGGTCCGCTCCACGAGCCGAGGGGCTGATACATCAACTGACACGTAGTCCGAAGTTGATGTATCCAAAAGTTCCGTATCGACAACAGGATCTCAACGCGACAGACGGCGCGTCAATCGGACGCCCGGTCTGAGAGTTATTGGCATTTTCGTCCCAGGGGCCCGGTTGGTTTTTAGGGCAAAACCAACCCGACCGTACTCCGCCTGTATCCGATCCTCGGGCGGAGTATGCCAAAAGTTCCGTCTCACTTAGAGGAAACCACCACAGCTGACGGTACGTCGTTCGGACGTCCGTAGCTCAAGTTATGAGCGTTTCCGCTCCGAGGGCCCGGTTGGCTTCGTGTACGAACCAACCCGGCCGAACCCAAAGTCTTCCGAAACCTTGAGTATAATATACCGAAACGACCGTCTCGATCCAAGGATCGCGTAGCCGCTGACGGTTCGTCAATCGGAGGTCCCAGGCCCAAGATATGGGCGAAAGACCGTAGAGGGCCCGAAACGGGGGTACTGGGCCCGGGGCGACCCGGCCCGAACCCCCCCCTGGGGTCGGCCGAACCGGGTCGGCCCGAACCGGGTCGGCCCGACCCGGCCCGAACTGGCTCGGCCGGGTCCGGTCCGGCCTGGGCGCGGCCCGGCCGACCGGACCGGCCGGCTCGGTCTTCGGCCGAGCGGCCGAAGGGTTGCCGCCGCGGGTCAACCCCGCGGCTTTGAGGAAAACGCGGCCCCCGCGGGGGGCCGCCTGTCACGCGGACGCGGCCGGGCCGCCGCGTCCGTCCCGGTTCCGCGCGGCCGCGGAACCGGCCGCCGCCGCCGCCGCCGCGGCTTCAGCCGCGGCGGGAGATTTCCACGGCGGCGCGCCTGGCGCCGCCGCCTCCGGTCGCCGGCGCCGCCGCGCCGGCGACCCGCGCCGCCGCCTCCTTCCGCGGGCCGCCGGAGATGCTCCGGTGGCCCGTTTTCTTTCCCGTCTGCGCCGATGCTCCTCCCGGGGGACGATCTTCACTGCGGAGCCAACAAATTGCCCTTGCCGCACGGTTTGTCGACGTCCGCCAAATCCGCACAACCAAAATAGATCGGCGGAGGGTTGCCGGGTCTTGTTCGTTAGACCCGCACCCTCCGCGTTAGCCATAAACGTCACCGGGAGGAGAAGATAATAATTAACAACAATTTTAAATAAAATTAAAAATTGTTGGTGTTCACGTTCTTTTACTTCAAAAGAATAAAGACGGGGAATAAAAGAATTCCAACAACCCTTACTTTATCGTCGTCGTCGGAATTGCTCGTCGCGGAAGATGGAGATCGCCGCGTCGTCGCGGAATCGCTCGTCGCGTCGCCAATCTCCGGATCAAGATCAACAGATTTAATTAGTTTAAATCCGTTGATATTGAAATTAAAAAGGGAGAAGAAAAGATCTGATTCTCACCTTTGTTGCCGAACGAGGGTCGGCCGCGGAAGAAGAGGCGTCGCCGAAGAACGTCGCGGGTAGATCTCGTCGACGTCGCAGATCTTGGTGTGCGTCGTCGAATTCCGGTCGCCGGCGTTCTTCGCGTTCTTCGCGTTCTTCGCGTTCTTCGCGGAGAGGGTGGAGGAACGAAGATTCTCTCAAATCCTTTCCAAGGATTTTTATGTTGGTCTTATTTTATAAACATGCCAACACGAAACCGGTTAAGAAACGATCCATCAATTCGTTGAATTAATTCAACGAAAGAAACGACCCATTTAATTCACGAAGAAACAGTCCATTTAATTCACGAAATAAACCGCCCAATTAAATGGTCTGTTAAGAATTAAAGAAAACGCGTCGGTTGACTTTTCAGTTACTTTGACGGGTTTTCGCGGGTGCGTTACTTAGCGAAAGAAACGGCGGGGCTCGTGCGGGTCCCACCGCACAAATATCCTACCAAGGGGTAGGATATTTCTGGATAGCATCCTATCCAGTTCAACTCAGTTCAAGCCGTCTTTAAGTGACTTCAAGTGGCTTCCAAGCAGCTTAAGTGAAATAAAATAAAGTTGTCGCACAAACTTTATTTTATTTCTGACTTAAAGCCGTAAAATTTAAAAACCACGTCTGAGCAAACGCAACTCCGGAAGAGGCGTTTCTAAGCAAATACCGGCGCTGCGATTTCATCGGTGCCCTCAGAATTCGATTCCGGGCACCGGTTCAAAAGATAGAAAAACCCGCTCGTCCGTTCACTGAACGTACCCGAGCCAAACTTCGGAAATTGATTCCGGGCACACCGGGCCTCGGAATCAGGTGCCGTCTGAAGCTGCGCTCTTGTAAAATTCCAAAGAAAATTAAGAAAAAAAAAATTCCTTGAAATTTGCGGGTCTTTACATCGTTGTCGCCCCATATGTACGACAAAAAAACATTCCTTTTGTCGTTTAGTAAATTGATTTGTATAAAAAAGATTCCTTTTGAATAAACGTAAATGTCAAAGGGGTTTATACACCGTATAAAAGAAAGTTGTGTATAAAACAAAATATGCCTCAATGAAAGGAGATTGAGACGAAGTCCCATACCTCGGGTTTGACTTGACTCGATCGTTCTTTAACATCCTGAATAATAAACTTGAGTTAATTTCTACTTTCTTAAGAACCTTTTTCAAGTTCATCATTCCTTTTCTATTTCTTATTACCATGTCATGAACACACTGTAATTATTTAAGTTAACGGTCGTTTTAATGATCATTGGTACTTGAGTCAAAAATAAACTCTTTATAATTACAAGTTGTTCATGTATCTATTACATACAGATTTATAATCATGATGTTGATATCATATATATCATATATATCCAGTATATACATGCATTTATAATATTACATAACATTTAGAGGTAAGAAATGAAATGCACCGTTCATGGAGACGGTAAGCCGTACGTACGCATGAACGCTACTTTCATTTCTATTTCTTACTTAATGGAGTGAAATCATAATTATATAAAGGTATATTATAATTCCATTATAATATCATATTTAATTTCATTAAATCTATTCTTTATACATACCACATATGGTATTAACGAATCAAATCACTTTGAGGGGCGGTAGTCCGCACTTCCTAAAATGAAGATATCGCGTTTACCCATAATGGAAACCATAAAGGTATGCCATAAATGAAAAATACAGAAGCTTAAGTAAAACATAAACATATTATATATCATATATATATAGTTTCATCTCAATGGCCACCTTTTAAGGTGTTAGAAGAATATTGAACAATCATCATTTTGTGAGGTAGAAATTCACCATCCACGGAAACAGTATGCTCTTTAACCATTAGATGAAGGTGTGTGTAAGTGTAGCTAGAGTCCTTCTTATAAAAACATCCTAGTATATTTAATATACTGTTTTTGTTACAAAATAAAGGAATGAAAAGACTTTAGGGGGTTGGAGAAGCAAAATAATACATAAGAACACAAGAAAAAACACTACCTTTAAAATGGGTAACTCTTTTTGATTTGAGCTCAAAGGATTCCTTGGGAAGACTTCTGCCCAAAGTGAGGCTTCTAGGAGTAAGAGAGGTATGTGGAGAGACAAAATGGGCAGGTTTTTTCCAAGCTAAAGGCTTGAGAGGTGTGGGTAAGGTGGTAGATGTGGGGGCCTTTTATAAGAAGAGAGGAGGGGAACTCTTGGAAAGTTATAAAAGGTTACTTTATTATAAAATGCTTTCCAGGATTTTAAAGGTCCCAAAATTATATATTTCGAGGATAAGGTGATAAGAGTTCTAAATACACCCATCCAATAGGTTTTTGACAAGTTTAGGTCTTAGATTTTGCATTATCCTTTCATTTTATTTAAATCGTTAAATAATGAGGTAATCGCTGCATCATCATGGTGTCCTAAATAATTTAATTTATTTAATGTCTAAAAATTATAAAAAAACTATCATGATGTAGTAATTTTTTTTATATTTATAATTAATATTTATAGTCAAAAATATGACTTGTATAACCCCATTTAAAAATTGTTTTAGTAAAACAACTCATGTCTGTGACATTTTAATTTGAACATTAAATAAAAAGTTATTAATGACATTTTCCTACCAAAGTGGCTCCATGGGGTCCCCAAGTTGACCCATAGATTTTATTGGTCGGCCATGACACATCCAATAAGGTTAGGACATGTTTCAAGGTCATTCCATATTATTAAAACATTATTTCTACCACAAATTATACTAATTACCTCTAATCGCGATTAAAAATTAAAAGTTACTATTAACCAAAAAATTATTTTAATCCCATTGAACCAAATTTTACTTCTTAATGACAACCATGTATGTCGGATTTTTGAAATTCAAAACACAGAGGTGGTAAAATTTCATTTAAACGAAAAATCAGTTTTTTTTAAGTAACACTTAGTGGTTTCACTATTCATCAAAAATTGAAGTTTATCAGAAAAATACCAAAAAATTCACCCTAAGCTATATTTTATATTCTGAATTCAAAAATTATGTCTATTTCACAAAATTCAAAACTTATAAGTTACATTAATTAATTTAATAATTAATTCCTGTTGTTAGAACAAATAGCGTGTTTTTATGAAACAATATATATCAAAAGATTGACACTAGTTTTAGTCCAATTTCAAAATGAAATTAATTCCAACGACCACTATTGAATTAAATGGTAAAAATATATTCTAATTTCACTTTAAAACCAATTCATAAGATAATCTAATCATATAAATAAATTATATTAAAAATCGGTTTTGAATTAAAATACAACATTTTTCACTATTCATTAAAAAATGAACATTAGCGGAAAAATACCAAAAATTTACACACAGTAAATTTTGATGTCCCGATTCTAAAGAAGAATTTTATTTGGTCCAATAAAATGTATAAGAGTGACCAAAACTATATTTAAAGAGGGTTCTCCATCCAAAGGCGATAGTTCTACCTTTTAGTGAATATTAGAGTATTTATGCCTAAAATTGAATTCTTTTCGTATTTCAAGCCTTTATCCTTTATTGGATAAATGTAAAAACATTTAACAAACATATATAATCATAATTTAGTTATTTATATTCATTCCCTCCAATACAATGGCTACATGTTAACTACCATTTAAAATAATATTATTTTATTACTAGTGTGCAACGTAAGATTTCAAAGAAACTCTTTGTTGCGTATCGGGTACGCTATTGAACATAGCAACCCCTTTAAAGTAAAATTAAGATTTAATTTTTAAATATTAATAAATATGAAAATGTTTTATTCTTTATTTACCTGGGATGTTACAAAAACCCTAAATATAATTCCTCTATTCCTAAAGGATATAGAAACCATTCCTCTTGATCCGGGAGTTATCTTTTAGAAAATATTAGTGTGTTGAATCCAAGGTTCCTTGGTAAGTCTCTATTCTTAGTCATTTTCCTTAGATCTCTTCTTCTTCCCTCCCTTGGAATGATAAGTCCTATATATTGTTGATAGATATATGTTAGTTTATTCCAATTAGTATGGGATTTTTCTATTTTGATGATAGGTATTAATATTTAAGGGTGGGTTTTTTGAGTTTCAACCTATTTTATTGAAGAATTTGGTATATTCTTCATTTTTTCCTATGTTTGAGAGGTAAGTGGATTCACTATCGACTCCTATTATTAGAAATAAAATTATTGATTTAAAATTGGTATAATTATTATTTTGAATTATGAAATTGATATAAAATCATGGTAGAAATCCCCTTTAGTGAAGGTTTGTGGACTTTTAAAGATTGGTTGTTGTTCAAAGTGGTTTATGGATTTTTAAATGTGAAATTGTTTTATTCATGGAAATGGTTTTATGGTAATGTATTCAATAAAAGAAAGGTTTTATTTAAATGGATTTTATTTGTTGATTTGGCATTGGTATTAAGCATAATATTTGGTGTGTTTTCATGTGCTTTTGGTATGGATAAGTGTATAAATTTTCCCCCATAAAAAGTGGGATAGATAAGGTTATGAACATTACCCAGTCAAAATGGTTCACCAAGTGATGGATTGATGAAAGGATGAATCACCACTCATGATTATATGGAGTTCCATGGTTTCATGCATGGTTGGAGGTGTGGATATGTGGAATGGAATGGGTTACGCCAAAATTGGATATGATAAATTGTTTGAAAGAATTGTTTGGTTTCTTTCCATGGAAACTATTTTAGTATGAAATAATATTTTTGTTTGAAATTTTTTATATTTGATATAAACTATTAAAAATATTTAAATGATTTTATATAAATATTTCTATAAAAATGTGATAACTTGTTCCATCCAAGTGGCATGGGTAGGGAAGTCATTTGGGGAAAACCTACTGAATTTCATTACATACCCCCAGCTTGGGAACCTTGGTGCATTTGAAGATATTATTTATAGAGGAATATTTAAAGGCTTGGTATCTCATATATTTAGTGATGTATCAAGATACCTTAGGCATGGATTATATATTTGGATCTTGGAGCATATTGGGATATGTGGATTTATAACTTTGGAGACTTTGAGTTTTGATGGTTCTTTATTTCACTTTATACTCTAATATTAGTTTTCGTTTCTACATCATACTGTGGTATAGTATATTGTTGAGTTAGTCACTTTCTACTTGTATAAATTGTTCTCATGCATCATTTAGTGGTTTTTCTATTTTATACTTGTTTTATTAGTTTTTTAAGGTAAAATTGTCCCCCATTTGTTGTTGAATCTATTTCCATTTATTTCCATCCTTTGGTGTATTATGGATGTAAACTAAGGACAAGTAACATACTACTAACTTATCAATACAATGATGAGGTGATAGATGTTAAAAATGGTATCAGTCCTGGTTGGTCCATCTTTCATTTTGGGGTAGATGGCATTGGTATGTCATTATTTTAGTTGGAAAATCATTCTGGTTTATTATTCAAGTTAGTATTGTATAAAGTAGTATCATAGTTGGAACAAAAAGAGTATAGCATAAAAAAGGAATAGATAATATATTTATTTTGAACCTCAAGTTACCAAAGAGTTTGAATATATGAGTGTTTGTTGAGACTTATAGGATTTGTAATCTCACTGTCATGGGTTTAGCCAATGAGAAGATCATGACATGCATTTTTGAAATGACTTCCCACTATGAGTGTATATTTAATTTTAAGTAATGAATTGTGATTTGGTGCAAAAGAGTTGATTTTTTTAATAGGTTTGAAATTGTTTTAAAATGATATATTTTTAAAAGGAATGGTAGTGGTATTTTGAAAATGGTTTTATTTTCAAAATCATTGTGGAATTTTCAAAAATGGTTGAACATGGATATTGATTAATTTTTGAAATAAATATTGAGATATATATAATATGGTATAATTATAAATTGTTTAGACTTATATTGTTAGAGAGTAATAGTTATGGTGTTTGATTTGGTTATATAAAATGTATCTCAGTAGGCGTAGAAGAAACCAACTAGAAGAAGCTACTGAAAATGTGGTTTCACCTGAGCCATAGGTGAACCAAAAACTGGTAAAGATTATTATAAAATATTTTAAAGATATGGATATGGTGAATATAAGTGACGAGGAAATGAAAGTGCATTAATCAATTTAGTTCCAAAAGTAGAATCCATCCATCTTTCCGGATGATTAGGATCCATAAAAGGTGGAGTTTTGGCTGAATAGGATGAATTGGATCTTATATTTCATAGGTACACTAGGTGAACTAAAAGAAAAATTGGAAAGATATATTCTAGAGGATCTTTCACTCCAGTGGTGGGATTTAGCAACTATGTCTAAATTAGACCAATGCATGCCATGGGAGGATTTTGAATAATTTTTCAGAAAATAATTTTATCATTGCACATTCATAATTTCAAAAAATACATACCTTCTCAGCTTGAAGTAGAAAAATATCTTAGTGAAATATTATATGGATAAATTTATGAATTTATTCAAATTAGTACCAAAATTTGAAGCAAGTGCATCCATTAAATCATGCATTTTTAATTGAGGTTGTGGTAAGAGATTTAATCCAGAATTTTCATTCTTGGTTTAATGGACTATATGGATATAGTCAATAGATAAACAGTGTAATAATAGGACATCTTAGGAATTATGGGTGGAGGAATCATGTTGATACCTATGGGAAATAGTGTGCACTCTAATAGTGGGAACAAGTATAAGAGGGACACATATTTCCAAGGTAGTGTAATGACTCAGAACCAAATTTTTGGATCGGTGAATCTTCCACAAAAACCAAAGAGTAGGCCTAGATGTTTTCAATGTGGTTAATTTGACCATATGAAGTGTGATTTTCCAATACCACCTATATCATTCCACAATTTCAACCATATGGGGCATATTCATTACTGTTGTTGTAGTACTCCAAGGTCAAGTGTTATGGAAACATCTCATGTTTTTCAGACATCATATGCTTCTATGGGACAAGGGTAGTAGAATACCTCTCATCAGTAGAGCTAAGATAGCCATGGAGATTCAAGTAATACTATGAATTCTAAAAAAGAGAAACATCAATAGTGAAATAAAGAAAAAAACAAGGAGTAAGCAATTATATGGATCTTAGCAAGTGATTTTGGATGATCAATCTTGACCATAAATGGTGAGTGGTATGATTATTTTTAATTCTACCCTTATATAATATTTTTTTTATATGGGTTCATCCCATTCTGTTTTTGTATCTTTTTTTCTTCATCTTATGGGTTTTCATGCTTATATGATGTTATCTGTTTTGAAACTACAACCACCTACCAAGGATAATGTCAAGCCTTTATGAAAAAATCATTTACTATAATAATTGATGGAACTAAGTTGATATTGGATTTATTTTTTCTTTATATGGATGTTTGTGACATAATCATGGGTGTGGATTGGTTGAAAATTTTTAAAGGTCACATTGATTGTTATTTCTGAAGGGTTAGTTCCACAACTAAAGATGGCATCTAGAATCTCTTTAGAGAAGACCAGAATGTAAAGGAAGGTAAAATAGGAATCTTGGAACTAGAAGTTGGAACTATCCCATACCAGTTGGTGGCTTTGACTATGGAATGGATGGATGAGATCAAGAATATAATTTTCTAATAGTTATTGATCAGTTTCCTGATTTTTTTCCTAATATCTTCTTAGGGTTTCCACCCAAAAGAGAGGTGGAGTTTATGATTGATATCTTATCAGGGACCAGTCCAATCTTACCTTCATATTATAGGATGGAACCAATAGAAACAAGGAAATTAAAATTATAGTTGGAAGAGTTCAAAAAAAGGGTTCATCCATCCAAGAACTTCCTCATGGGTAGCACTGGTCATGTTTTTGAAAAAGGATGATGGAACTCTTATGTTGTGTGTGAATTATCGTAAGTTTAACCAAGTTATGATAAATAATAGGTATCTACTTCCATACATTGATGATATATTCAATCAATTGAGGGGATCCAAGTGGTTCTCTTAAATTGAATTGTGATTGGGATATCCCTAATTATGGGTTTTGTAGGATTATATTCCCATGATATCTTTCATTAGTATATATGTTCATTACGAGTACGTGATTATGCCTTTTGGTCTTATGAATGAACTAGTGGGATTTATGGCATTGATTAATTGGATATTTCACAGATATTTTCATTCTTTTGTAGTGGTGTTTGTGGATGACATAATTTTGTATTCAAGGAAATGGTTTTATCATAAGGAATACTTGGTGGTAGTGTTGGTAATTTTTTTAGATCATTATTTGTATGAAAAATTATCAAAGAGTTTTTTTATGCAAGTGGTTCACTTTCTTCACCATGTTATCTCTGAAAAAGGTATTTTTGTAGATCCAAAAATATAGAATTTATTATCTATTGGAAACCTCCAAATAATATCATTGTGATACACAGTTTACTTGGCTTATCTTTTTATTACAGATATTATTTTTTGAATTTTCATAACTAAATTAACCAATGATAGCTTTGACAACGAAAAAAATTTCCTTCTAATAGAATAATGTATTTTTGAATAATATTCAAGAGCATAATGTTCTCCTTACATTAGCACCAATCTGGATTTTCTCTAGAATTAGGATTAGGGTTTGAGGTTTATTCTGATTCTTTGGGATCTGGTTTGGGATGTGTTCTTATATAGGTATATTATGTTGTATCTTATGGATCACAATGGTAACGATTTCATGAGAAGAAATACCTAACACATGATTTAGAGTTAGATTATGTAGTCTATGCTTTGAAGACTGGGAATCATTCCCTCTTTGGTGATAAATTCATGGTGTTTATAGTTAATAATATCTTGAAACACATTTTCTCACAGATATTTGAATATGAGACAAATAATATGGATAGTGTATCTATAAATGTTTCAATTTTACTTGATGTATACACTGGGTAAAGGCAATTCGGTGGAGGATTAATTAAGCAGAAATTCATATGGTCCATTAGAAAAAAAGGCTTCAGATCAGTGGTAATTGATGTTTGTGATAGATGACATGCACATGGAATGTGAATATTGAGGTAGTGTTATGGTTTTCTTCTCTGTTTCTTTTGTTCCATATTTTATGAATATGGTTAAAGAGGAACAAACATCCAATTAAAAATGTGTTTCAATGAGGTCAAGACTCAATGGTGGTGAGACTATTGAGGGATAGAAACTCTATGGGAGCCCATCCTTGTGGTTTCAAGGTCAGATGGTTCTACCTTTAGCTGTTCAGGAATAAATTATTCGTTCTTTCCATCATTCTATAAATGATATTCATCAATGAATACATAATATGTTTAAGGAAATGAAAGCAAATTTTTGATGGTTTGGCATGAAAAGAAAAGCATCTGAGTTTGTGTTGAAATACCTCGTGTTCCAGTAGTTTATGGCAGAGCACTAGTGGCTAGTAGTTATGCTGTAGTGTTTTCCTATTCTATATTGGAAATTTGAGTATATAGACATTGATTTTTTGAAAGGCCTACCAAGGATTGTTTGGAAACACGATTATATTTGGGTGAGAGTGGATCGACTCACAAAGTTATCCCATTTAATCCCTATTTTTAAATCTCATATATTAGAGGACTGGTCTAAAATATATTTCTAATAAGTGGTAAAGAGGCATAGCATACCAATTTCAATAGAATCAGATGGAGATATTAGGTTTACATCTCATTTCTTGAAATCTTTACAGCAATCCCTTAGGACTCTATTTACTATGAGTAGAGCGTATCATCATCAAATAGATGGACAATCTAAAATAAGGATACAAACATAGGAAGACATTCTTCAAGCTTGTGTAATATATTTCGGTGGCTCATGGGAGAATCATATACCATTAGTGGAGTTATCAAATAACAATAGTTATCAGGACTCAATACAAATGGATCCTTTTGAATCTTTTTATGACCATACTTTTCTAGTTGGGTTGATCCTTGTATAAGAGATAATGGAGAAGATTTAATTAATCAGTAAAAAAATAGAGATGGATCAGATTTATCAAAAATCATATGTGGATCATCTTCGATGGTTGTTTTCATTTGAGGTGAGTGATCATGTGTTCTTGGTAATATCACCAACGCTTGGGTATAAAATTTTTTGGGAAGAAGGTAGAGTTATCTACTTAATACATATAACCTTTTGAGATACTGTAATGGGTTTGTGAGGTGGAATATTAGTTGGATTTTCCACCCAGGTTCAATTCAGTGCACAATGTGTTTCATGTATCTCAGTTGAAAAAGTATCATCCTGATCCTATCCATGTGATTCTATGGGATCATGTTGACCTAGAGTTATATGCTTCATTGGTTAGTGTGCCAGTGTAGATTTTGGATAGGTAAGAGAAATTATTTCATGGGAAAATAATCGGTCTAGTGTTGGTTTTGTGGCAACAAGGTTGTATTTAGGAAGAAACGTGGGAACAGGAAGAGGAAATGGTCAAGAAATGGCTTGAGATATTTGAGTAAAATGGTGGTTTTATCCATTCTAGGGACATAAATGCCAATGGTGGGTATAATTTATCACCACCAATTTCAATTTAGTACCCATTAATTTTTATATTTTATGTATGTAAAGTGTTTGGGTGAAGCTTGATATGGTTTGGAGGACTTTTGGAATGTTTTTTTGGGATTTTCTATGGGTGTAAGGTTTTATAATGGTTATTAGAAACCATGAAACTCCTTTAGAAAACTGTGAAAAGTGGGGTAGTGGGCTCTGGGAAGAAGCGTGTTTTTTCCTAACTATACATCCACCCAAGATTAATCGTGCATTTGTGATTAGAGGGATTGTTCATAGTTTTATAATGATTTGATACCAATCATGATAGTATTTGTATATTTTTCTGATTGGAATCAAGATATAAGGTGTGGTTTTGGAGTTTCAACCCATTTTTATGGAGAAATTTTGATGTTCTTCGTTTTCACCTTTGTTTGTGAGGTAGGTGGATTCACTCTTGACTCCTCTTATTAGAACTCTAAGGCTTGATTTCATATTGGATTTTTTTTATTGTGAAATTGATATGAAAATATTGGTATAAACCCTACTTAGCGAAGGTTTTTCGAATTGTGAAAATTGGTTTTTGTGTAAACTGCATTATTTATGGATATTAAAATGATTATTTAGAATATGAACTTTTTTTGATTCATTGAAATGGTTTTATGGTAATGTTTTTAACAGAATAAATTTTTTATTGAAATAGATTGAAATGGTTGATTTCGCATTGGTTTTTGGCATAATTATTGGTGTGTGTTCATGTGCATTCGGGGTGGATAAGGGTATGAAGTTTCCTCTATCAAAAGTGTGATGTATAAGGGCATAAACATTCCCCCATCAAAATGGTTCACCAAGTGACAGCTTGGTGAAAGGATGACTCACCACATACGAGTATAGGGAGGACTATATTTGTGTGCATTGTTGTAGTTGTGTATATGTGGAATGGAATGGGTTATGCCAAAATGGGATTTTTGAAATGGTTTTAAATAATTTTTTGGTTGCTTAAATTGTAAAATATTTTAGTATAGAAAACTATTTTGGTGTGAAACTGCTTGTCTTTGATATAAACTATTAAAATGATTTAAATTGTTTTATATAAAGGTGGAAACTTTTTCTATCCTATTGGTGTGATTAGGTAATTAATTTAGGGAAAACCAACTATGTTTCATTACTCACCCCACACTTGGGAACTTAGGTGAATTTATAGATATTTATTATTAAGACACAGTTAAAGGAAAGGTATCTCATTTATTTTTTAATCCATCATGATACCTGGAAAAATGTATTATGGAGTCGGATCTTGGATAATTTTAGTATATATGGAGTTATGTATTTGGAGTATTTGAGATTTGAGGGTTTTATTTTCTTCTTTATACTCTAAAATTAGTTTTGTTTTCTGCATCGTACTGTGGTATGGTCTATTGTTGGTTTGGTTACTTTGGAGTTCTATAAATAATTCTCATGCATCATTTAGTGGTTGTTTGGTTATTTTATATTTTCTTTAGTTGTTTTGTTTAAAAATTTAAAACCACTCCCATCTGTTATTGAATCTATTGACATTTATTGCATGCCTTTGGTGTCTTGGAAATTTCACCTAAGTCCAAGTAACATCCTACCATATTCTCAAGGCAATGAGAAGGGGTGGTATTTTACAATAAATATTCAAGTGGAACAAGATGATTGTTTTAGAGTCTGATTTCAAATAATCATTAAATCTATTTCATTTCAGGAGAATAATATATTATCTTTTGGACTCATTATGGATCATATTTTGAAAATTTCACTTGGATTTGATGAATATTAGTAAAATTATATTAGTAGATATAGTAATTAGGTGGCTTATCATCTCAAACGTTTAGTGAATTAAGGAGATGATAAAATTTGGTTTGTGTGTGTTCTTATAGTTTTAAAAGAATTCTACTATAGGATCTTAATATTTATTAAATATTATTTAATTTTATAAAAACATTTAGTATTCTAAACCTAATATGTAAAATATAATCAATCATTTAACTTGAAATCTATTTATGTTTAAAATTTTTTACACGTTAAGAAATTAATATTTATATACATAAAATATATATATAAATATAAAATTTATCATTTAACATATAACATGCACATAAAATTTATCATTTAATATTTAATAATACATTATATATATAAATGAATGTAAAATTGTTATATTTTGAGTACATAAATTTTAAATTATTATTTTATGTGTGTATAAATAAATATTAATTATATTTATAGTGTTTAACATTTAATATGTTTATAATAAATGATTTATAAAAGAGAAAAATTGGGAATTTGTTTGTAATCATTTATTAATATTTATCACAAAACATAAACATTGGATGTTTTTTAATAAACACAAAACATTTTCTTTAGTATATATAATATGAAAATTTTGAATTAATATACAAAATAAAATTTTTTGCATACACATAACATTTTTAAAATATATGTCAAAATTTACTATGGTGGAGCTCCTTTTATTTCAAGATTTTGAACATAATTCCTTGATAAATATTATATAAATAACATTTAAGTACCTTCTTAGTTTTAGAATCTTGGAAATAGGTATATAATACAAGACATACATATTAAATAAAATAAAACATTAAAAAAATTAATTTCTCCTGAAAGGATTCTTTACTATTCCATCTTAGATCATCTCACAACATAGGATATCTTGGTGACATTTATCAAACGAAAGGGGTGATCATAAATCCCACTAAATGATAAATAATTTAAGATATCATCATAGGTGAAACATTAATAATAACATAAGAACATATCCATATCAAATTTAGGCATAAAATAAGTAGATAAGCATAATAACATGAGGTATAAAATGGAAATTTGGCTATAATATAAAAGACACATTCGTTTACATATCACCAAATATCATCACTACGGTGTCAAAAAAATATTACCAAGTATTTTGGCCAAGTTATCATAAAACATTACAATTACATGTTGTAAATATATCGTGAACATGTTATATCTAGATATTACTTATTAACCCAATGTATTGGAGTGCTATCAAGGTACACCCTTCATATATCTAACATTATCTGTGTCACGTCAGTCAAAAATCATAAGTACGTATCATTTATAACCCAAAAGTAGAGAATGTGGGTTTCATAAATAGATTTACCTAATAAATAGTTAAATTATACATATAAATGAATACCCTTGAATGAAAATAAGGAAGGGTATTCATGACATGAAAATCTATCATGGAAAAGAAAGGGTTGGTTTTCACAGCATAACGGGTATGAAAAAGGGATCTTGAATTATATTCAATGAGAGTGAATGAAATTGTCTCATTAAAAAGAAATAATTTTCATAAAACTTACGGTGTTTTTAAACACTTTAAATAAAATAAATTTAGAATCAAAAGTCTTATATAAAAGAATCACTTGAATTGAAAAAGTAGATTAATATAACCCTTAACTTGAGAATGTTCTTCATAGAGCTATAAAGAGACTTCATCGAGGTCTAGGAACACCTTGGGATGGATTTAGAGAGGTATAGACAGATAAAATTTAAGATCAATGGGTTTTGAGTGTAGATTACTGAGATAATGGGTGGTTATTTATACTTGTGTAGGGTTTGTTTAAGGGATAAAATATTGGTTATTTTGTTATATTATCACTACCACAAAACAGGGCAAGGGAAGCGCTGCCCTTTATCAGCGCTAAACAGAAAGCACTGATAAAGGGGTATGACTTTATTAGCGCTAGTTAAAAGGCCCTCCTCTCTCGCATGCGGTAAAGCTTTCACGAAAACTGAACCAGGACCATCTTCCGTCATGACTTATCCTCCTCATTCTCCACCTCTTTCGCGCCCTCGTCTTTCTCCTCCTCCTCATCCTCCTCCTCCACTTCCTCCTCCTCCTCTGCCACTGCTGTTAGGTTTTTCTCCTTCGTTGCTGCCACCGCGCCGTTGGGTTTTTCTCCTCCGATGTGACTGCCACTGCCTCTTCCGCCACGACCGTCGCTGCCTCCGCCTTCGCGACTGCCACTGCCTCCATCATCGATGCCTCGGCCGCCGCTTCCTCTGCTGCTGCTGCCTCCGCCACCGCTGGTCAGTGTAGGAGAATTTTTCCATATCTTAGTTTAATATAAATGAGAAATGATGATCCTTGAATGATTATGATGGCTTATAGTGTTTTTATAAGTGAGTTGAACCTATGTATGGGTAGTTGGGGTAAAAGTGAGTGCCCAAGTGGTGAGACCCTTGTATTATATGTTGTTTTAGATAGCAGGTGTGTGAGAACCTATAGTAATTGGTTGGTTTGGTTCACTAAATGATGTGTGTTTTGAGGTGGGGATAAGAGTGTCACCCATCAGCTAAGGATTGTGTAAGAATTGATGTAAGGGGTTTCTGTGAGATCCCAGTGGTCGTTAGCATGTGACTCATGATGGTAGTGAGTTAGTGTGTTTTGGTGGTTGGGGGAGACTAATGAGTGGGGTTATCTTGGTATTATGAATAACTTAGATACATAAATCTAGGTTAGATTATTTGAAATGAGGGATTGATGCATATTAGGTTTTATCAAGTTGATAGTGAAGGAATGGTCATGCCTTGGATTTGTATAAGAGAAGCACTCTCTATTCTTGAGTTTTTGTGTTATCACTGGGTTGAGGGACACGATCATTTGGATTCATAACCCTATTGATTTATAGCATGGTTTTAATGTGACCATCACTATTGAACCTAGATGGATGGGTTTAGGGTAATGAATCATGGGTATATTCCTTTGGTTTCGGAATAATGATGGGTAACAGGTGATCGTGTGGTGAGTTTTGGCATGGTGTGATGTTAAGATTAGAAAACAGTACCAGGGGTGTCCCATTGGAAATATGTGCATTACCCCCTAATTTTTGTCAAGATGTATGGGTAGGCTCATTGAGTTTGTATAGGGATATGATCCTACTCACTAGATACCATGTGTTATGTTGAAAATATTTTACCATGAAGTTTAAAGTCATGCGATTAGGATGTATGTGTCGTGAAAGGTGTGATAACAGATGATTGATCGGGGATTACTCATTTGGGATATTCTATCTATAATAAACATGGGGATTATACCTAGTAAATAGGACATATTGGTCAGGGCTTACCCATTGTATGTTCATATTTTGTATTTTAAAAAGTCTGTTGAACTCATTCTATCGAAGTTGGGTTCTATAATTTCTTGTAATATTAAGGTGTGTTTAAACATGGTGTGGGTTGATTTTGGTTTTAGTGGGTTCTTGGGGTTTGTGGTATGTGGTAAATGGTGTACTCGGTTTTAGATTATTTTATTCTCATGAGTTTTCCTTATTTTATGTTTTCTTTTCAGTTGGAAATATCCTCTATTATGCACCTCTCCTCTTCCGTGAACGCACCTCTGTCATGTGCTTAACGACACCTTCGCGGTGAGTTTTCTCCTATTACTCATTGGTTTCATTTTGTTCGCATGTTATTACTGTTTGATATTGATGGTTATAATGTGAAATGTACGGGCTAAACACCCCACTGAAAATCATGGTCGTTGGTGGTCCTTATTTGCGCACTAAATGAATTTCATGTTGGTTGGTTATTGTTGAACATTTGAAGATAAAAATTTGTAATTTAAGTATACTTGACTTATGAATGAACGCCCCAGGATGATAAAACATCTGCGATAACCCCTGAAATAACAAACAAATTTGAATAAGGGATGCTTTGTAAAATCTAAAATTGTGATTGTTTGGTTTGTATGGTGTTGCGATTGTGAGCACGATTGTGTTTTTTGTATGTGTTGTGGTTGTTGGCATGATTGATATTCCATTTTTTCCATGTTTTTGTTCTTCCACCATTGAATATAAATCCAAACTTTACCCATTTCAATGGAACCACCACTTTGTTACTAGTGCAATTCCACTGAATCCTAAAAATCACTTCTAGAGGACTCTATGAGACACTTTATGGTGTGAAGATGATGTTTTTCAGATTCTATATATTTTTAAAATACATGGTATGTAGTCTAGTTAAATGGAACATGCTTCACCATACATGGATTTCATATATATTTTAATTCCAGAAAACAGTTATCTCCAAAATTTACACCACATGACTCATCTTCTGACTCAAACATGGAATAAGTTTTATTTTAAATGTTACATGTCATGTGAACTTAGGTCACACACAATGTATCTCCAAGACATATACTTCAGCATGAAACCATGTACATTCCATGAAATAATGGTAGAACTATATGATATGTGTTTTACATCACTCACACCATGTATAGATACCATTGAAACTTGATGTGTATAGACTATACACCCCTAGTGGTCATGTAAGGACTACACATTGTGTATTCCACAAAATTGTGATTCATAGCCGGTGAAGTGACTCATTTTGTATATAAGTACACACCTTTAGCTCAAGTTGTTCTATATTTCATTTATTTTCAACGGCATCATGTAGTCTTTGTAAGACTAACTTGGAATTAATTTGATATATGTCAGATTAAATTAGGTATCTTATGAATAGATTATGTTCACCCTACTAGACACACCATGTATATGTATTTCACATGAGTTTAGAAATGGTAGTATACAACCAACCTTGACTAAGAACCCTACACATTGTGTATCCGTTGAGAAAATTGTGTGCTATGTTAATTTAATTATTATTATTTATTTTTCACTTAGATGATAATATATCATGTATGAGTATCCCATTATAAATATCTTCTCACTTAGATCACAGTATTATGATTCCCTCATTCATTGGAAATTGAACATGATGTGGTTTTGATATTTTAATTATCTTTACTCTGCTTGAGAGTTGAAAAGTGACAAGTGAGATGTTTGGAGAAAATATGGAGTATGGTACTCCCCCATGTTTCGGTGAAGAATCCTCCATGTATAGGTTTTAGGTACTCCATAGAGATATACAAAAGATAGGGTGCAGTCCCCTGTATATAGATAGAGTTCAAGTACTTTCACATGTTTTGGGGTGGGTTACTCTATTTCATTTTAGAGGAATTTGTACCATGATTTTTTTTGTAAAATAAAAATAATGATAATTGATTAATTAAATCATAATATTAGGAAAGTTGGAGATCGAACCCATAAATATGATGAATATGAATAAAGAATGGATGAATGACAATTGGTTGAAAAAATAGTATAAAGATAGTGTGAAATATTTTATCAAGTTTTCAGGATACCATGCATGTGACCCTTCCCAAATCCTTTGTCCATGTTTACGCTATTGTTATTCAAGAAAAATTAGTCCAAAGCAGTTGGAAGAACATGTGATCTGTCACGGAATAGATCGAAGTTATAAATGTTGGAATAAACATGGGGAAAAACTAATGTAGGTAGTTTCTCAGATAACATGACATTTTATGGAAGATCTGATATGATTACAAGGGTCAATAGTGAAGACGATCGTATGGAGGGTGTGATTACAGATGTGAATGATGATGATGATCGTATTGAGGAAATGACAAGGTTAGTTGAATATGAACTTCATGATTGCCCAAAATTGTTTGAGAAGTTAAAGAGTTGTGCAAAAACGCCATTATATACTGGTTTCACTAAATATACAGCATTGTCAGTCATACTGAAGCTGTATAATTTAAAAGCAGGCAATAGGTGGAGTGATTCCAATTTTATGGAACTACTTGCTCTCCTGAATGATTTGCTCCCAGAAGATAATGAACTCCCAAGCCGAACATACAATGTCAAATGAATGCTACGATCGATGGGTATGACATTTGAAAGAATACACACCTGGCTGAATGACTGTATATTGCTTCACAAGGACCAAAAATCACTTAAAAAATGCCCAATGTGTGGTGATTCTCGATACAAGAAAGATGATTCTATTCCTACGAAATTTGTATGGTACATTCCAATCATTCCAAGGTTTAGGCGCCTATATACAAGTGAGGAGACTGTAGGAAAATTGACATGGCATTCAGATACAAGAATTAAAGATGGGAAACTATGTCACCCGGCAGACTCTACTCAGTGGAAGAGAATTGATCACGAGTATCCTGAATTTGGAAATAACCCGAGAAATCTTCTTATGGCTTTATCTACAGATGGGGTGAATCCTTTTGGTTTTCAAAGCAGTGGTCATAGTACATGGCCGGTTATGTTGGTAAATTATAACTTACCACCACGGTTATGCATGAAACAAAAATACATCATGTTATCTATGCTTATATCAGGACCAAAACAACCGGGTAATGATATTGATGTTTATTTGGATCCATTGATATAGGATTTGAAAATATTGTGGGATTCAGGTGTTACATTGTATGATTCTTACAAAAAAAAGATTTCACTTTGAAATCCATGTTGTACAGGACGATAAATGACTTTCCTGCTTATGGAAATTTGTCCGGATATAGAATTAAAGGAACTCAAGGGTGTCCCTTTTTCAAACAAGGTATATAGTCAATTAGGTTGAAACATTCATCAAAAACCATGTTTTTAGGAAATCGCAGATTTCTACCCCGACAGAATAAGTATCGATCTGGGATGACATCATTCGTGACATGTACGAATCAACCGCACCTCAATCCGACCCAAGGTTTGAACCGTGGTTGTTTCTCTAGAGCCATGGTTTGAACCGTGTATATATACCTATAGGCACAGTTCCAAGTCGTGGCTATAAGTATAGGCCTATAGCCATGCCAAACTTATCCATGGTTTCTCAAACCATGGATATTACCTATATCCATGGTTTGAGGACCTATAGCCACAGTTTTAAACCGTGGCTATAGCCCGAATTTCCAGTAGTTCTAGTTTCTGATGCTCTACCTTTACCCGCTGTTAGGTGGAACACCTCCACACAAAACTAGTGACATCTATTTTCATACCTAACCACCAATATTGAAGGTGTAGATCTCGATACTTCTTGGTGACACCAGGAGTAACTACCCAAACTAAAGAATAAAAACCCCACAAAAGCTCCTCACGTATGTCTGATGACACCCATATGTATCTATGGAAGCACAAGATATCATCTGCGCCTATGGTCCGTCTAGAAATAGGGTCCTCTCCTAACACAATCTTCTATAGAACTAGGTCTTCATAATCTGATATCTACCAAATTTTCACTAAATCAGGAATAGTAGAGGTAACAGTTTCATAAGAAAGAAACGTATCCCCCAATCTATCGTGCACCTCCAAATGCGTTTCAGATAATAGAGTCATAAGATGCCACTCACTACTGGCCTTCTAAACTTCATGTATCTAATTCCTCCTTCTCAATGCATCATCCACTATATTGTCTATCCCAGGCATGTAGGAAAGATCAAAGTCAATGGTCTAAAGGTACTCAACCCACCTTCGATGTCTCAGATTTATGTCATGTTTTCTAAAGGCATACATGAGACTTCCTTGGTTAGGGTACACCACAAAATTCTCTTCCAGAAGGTAATGTCTCTAATAGCGCAAGGCATGAAAAACTGAAACTAACTCAAGATCATGCATCGGTGTCTGATATCAGTTTCAAATTGACATAAACATTATAAAACAACACTACTAACATACAGAAAACCAAGAAAATGAATTCAGATTGTTTTGATAATTTAGGAAAACGATCCATGAGTCATTTGTGAGGTGTAAAAATTGACCTCACATTAATCCGACGCACGGTGGGACCGGTATGGCTAAAAGTGTCTGATATCAGTTTTAAATTGACATAAACTTTAGAACACAACACAAGTGACATACATAAATCCAATAAAAACCATTCGGATTGTTTTGATACTGTAAGAAAATGATCCATGAGTTATTTTTGGCGTGTACGAATTGACTGCACCTCAATCCGACATACGGTGTGATGGGTATGGCTAAAAGTGTTTGATATCAGTTTTAAATTGACATTAACTTTAGAAAACAACAATACTGACATATGGAATACCAAGAAAATGAATTCGGATTGTTTTGATATTTTAGTAAAAGGATCTGTGAGTCTTTTTTGACATGTAAGAATCAACCGCTCCTCAATCTGATGCACAGTATGACCGGTATGGCTAAAAGTGTCTGATATCAGGCTGAAATTGACATTAACTTTAGAAAAAAACACAACTTACATATGGAAAACCAAGAAAATGCATTTAAATTGTTTTGATACTTTAGTAAAACAATCCATGAGTCATTTTTTAGGTTTAAGAATCGATCGCACCTCAATCTAACGCACGGTGTGATCGGTATGGATAAAAGTGTCTGATATCAGTTTGAAATTAACATTAAATTTAGAAAACAACACAAGTGACAGACGTAAAACAAAGAAAATGCATTCTTATTGTTTTGATACTTTTGGAAAACGATCCATGAGTCATTAATGAGGTTTAGGAATTAACCGTACCTCTATCTGACACATGGTGTGACTGGTATGGAAAAAATTATCTGATATCAGTTTGAAATTGACATTAACTTTAGAAAACAACACAAGTGACATACGGAAAACTAAGAAAATGCATTGGGATTGTTTTGATACTTTATGAAAATTATCCATGAGTCATTTTGGATTTGTACAAATTGAAAGCACCTCAATCCGACGTACGGTGTGACAGGTATGGCTAAAAGTGTCTAATATCAGTTCAAAATTGTCATTAACTATAGAAAAAAACACAAGTGACATACAGAAAACTGAGAAAACATGTTATGACTGTTTTTATATATTAGTAAAACAATCTATGAGTCATTTGTGAGGTGTAAGAATCAACTGCACCTCAATCCGACGCACAGTGTGACCGGTATGGCTAAAAGTTTCTGATATCAGTTTAAAATTGACATTAACTTTAGAAAACAACAAAAGTGACATACGAAAAACTGAGAAAATGCATTCGTATTGTTTTGATACTTTAGTAAATTTATCCATGAGTCATTTTTGAGGTGTACAAACCAACTTCACCTCAATCCGACACACGGTGTGACCGGTATGGCTAAAAGTGTCTAATATTAGTTTCAAATTGACATAAAATTTTAAAAACAACACTACTAACATACAGAAAATTGAGCAAATGTGTTCGGATTGTTTTTATACTTTAGAAAAATGATCCATGAGTCATTTTTGAGTTGTACAAATCGACCGAACCTCAATATGATGCACGGTGTGACCGGTATGGCTAAAAGTGTCTGATATCAGTCTCAATTTGACATAAACATTAGAAAATAACACTACTGACATACGGAATACCAAGAAAATGCATTCAGATTGTTTTAATACTTTAGGAAAATGATCCATGAGTCATTTTTGACGTGTACAAATCAACCGCACCTCAATCCGATGCACGGTGTGAGTAGTATGGCTAAAAGTGTCTGATATCAGTTTGAAATTGACAATAACTTTTGAAAACAACCCTACTGACATACGAAATACTGAGCAAATGCATTCAGATTGATTTGATATTTTAGGAAAACGATTCATGACTCATTTTTTGATGTGTACGAATCCACCACTCCTCAATCCGATGCACGGTGTGACCGGTATGGCTAAAAGTTTCTGACATCAGTTTGAAATTGACATTAACATTAGAAAACAACACAAGTGACATACGGAAAACTGAGAAAATGCATTCGGATTGTTTTTATACTTTAGTAAAATAATACATAAGTAATTTTTGAGGTGTACTAATTGATCGCAGATCAATCTGACGCACAGTGTGACCAGTATGGCAAAAAATGTCTGATATCAGTTTGAAATTGACATTAACATTATAAAACAACAAAAGTGACATACGGAAAACTGAGAAAACATATTTGGATTGTTTTGATACTTTGGAAAAACAATCCATGAGTCATTTTTGTGGTGTACGAATCGACCGCACCTCAATCCGACGCATGGTGTGACTGGTATGGATAAAAGTGTTTGATATCAGTTTAAAATTGACATTAACTTTAGAAAACAACACAAGTGACATACGAAAAACCAATCGAACGCATTCGAATTGTTTTTATACTTTAGGAAAAAGATCCATGAGTCATTTGTGACATGTAAAAATTGACCGCACCTCAATCTGACGCACGGTGTGACCCGTATAGATAAAAGTGTCTGATATCAGTTTGAAATTGACATTAACTTTAGAAAACAACACTACTAACATACAGAATACCAAGGAAATGTGTTCTGGTTGTTTTTATACTTTAGGAAAATAATCCATGAGTCATTTGTGACTTGTAAAAATCAACCGCACCTCAATATAATGCATGGTGTGAATGGTATGGCTAAAAGTGTCTGATATCAGTTTCAAATTGACATAAACTTTAGAAAACAACACAAGTGACATACGAAAAACCGAGTAAACGTGTTCGGATTGTTTTGATACTTTAGGAAAACGATCCATGAGTCATTTTTGACGTGTAAGAATCAACCGCACCTCAATCTGACAACGGGTGTGACCGGTAAATCTTTTCATTAGATAAATAATCAGTATTTATTAAATGAGATAAATCATCCAAAAACATATTGATTTTATATTATTCCCTTTCATTGTTATCAGAATGAAAACATTTAAGTTTATCATTTCCATATTTTAGTTTCACATTTCCATATTAATGTATTCTTTCATATTAATGTTTTAATTTATTTCATTATTGTATTACTAACATAATATTTGTTTTCTTATATTGGTGAATTTTTTCCTTGAGTTCGGATGCTTTGTTCGGCAACAAATATCGTGGACGACAATTTTTGATAGATGATCACAGATATAAAAGGATAAAACATTAATGTTTATAATTTTTGTTAGATAATTGTAATTGTAACCATGTAAAACATTATTTGAAATGTTTATAGAAGTGTGTTTTTTTGTATTCATGATGTTAAGTAAATGTATATTGCATTGTTTGTCAAAATATTGTGTCCGGGTGTTGTTTTGTATAGGTGAACAGGTGCTATTTTGTGCAGGTGTGCAGGTGCTCGTTTGTGCTGGTGCTGGTTCTGCAGGTGCAGGGGAAGGTGCCTTTATCAACGCTTTTTTAGCGCTGATAAAGGGGTTCCTTTATCAGTGCTATCTTGAGTGCTGATAAAGGATACCTTTATCAGCACTATCTTGAGTGCTGATAATAGGGCCCTTTATCTGTGATCAAAAAAGCGCTTATAAAGACCCCTTTATCAATGCAAAAAAAGCTCTTTTAATGCCGGCATAGATAAAGGGGGGGTCCCCTTTATCAGCGCTCCAAAAAGCGCTGTTAAAGGTGACATTTATTAGCGCTAAAAAAGCGCTGATAAAGGGTGTCCTTTATCAGCGCGTTTTTTATCACTCATAAAGGTCTCCTTTATCAGCGCTTTTTGGAGCCCTGATAAAGGGGACCCCCCCCCCCCCATCTTTTCCAGAATTAACAGCGCTTTTCTAGCACTGTTAATGTCAGTTTTTAGCGCTGATAAAATGCCAAGTTTTAGTAGTGTATCCAACAACTTAAAGTTCCAATCAATTATTACTAATTGTATGGATTAATCATTAGTGATTCATGGTATTTTTTTAAATACTTACCAATTCTAAATTCACCTTTCAACAGACCCATTTAATGCACTGAATCCAAAAATAATTTTTATCTCAAAAATAAAATCTTTGGCTCCAAAACGTAAAGCATAAATCTTCATATTAAAAAAATAAAAAAAATTATACTTATAAAATGAAATTTTAATTGAATAAAATTTTCATATATTTTTTAATCATTCTCAAATCATAATGATTTTATATAATCATGGTACTCTTAAAACGGTAATTTTCACTTTTCACCAACAAATAAACATTGTCAGAAAAATATTAAAAAATCACCCGATGCTAATTATGATGTGATGATTCCAAAAATGATGTTTATTTTATAAAAATAACTCTATAAATATGAAAATTTTAAATTTTAAATAAAAAATAGTATTTATTTAAAATTTACAATTTTTATGACATGGTAAATCGTTTTTCCATTATAAAAATTACTTTCAACTTCATTAATTTATATTAATATTTAAAATTATTTTATAATATTTTTTAATGAAAATAAAATTTATTTAAAACTTATGAATTTATCATAAAAATACTTGTAATTCAATTTAAATATATTAATAATTTCCAAAAATAAAATTATGGCTTCTTCATTCGTAATCCCAATGGTCTCTTTATTACATATTCATAATAAACAATAATATGAAGAACTATATTATTGACTAATGGTTACAATGTCCATCAGTCGTATTGGCCAATATACATAATTTTGAAAATCCATATTTCCCTAAAAATATAATATCATTCTAACCTCATCATTCACAACTTATAAAGTTTTTTATGCATCATTTCATGATGTCTATTGATTTAATAATGCTTCACTTTATTTTTAAAATCATTATGGAAGTAGTGATATTTAGGGGAAATTTAAGCTTATGTAATTTATTTTAGTTAATGTATTATTCTTCTATGTGTATATCCCTTTACTTTTCCTAGTTATAGTAGACTATATCAACACATGTTGTGTAATATTCTTATGAAATGTAACAGTCATTCTATATGATCATAATAAAATAGTCATTATAACATAAGAGTTATTCTATTAATAATATAATGGAATTTACTAATCATTACATTCCCCCCTTAAAAAAAATTCACCCTCAAAATAAGTGGTTATTTTTTCCTTCACCTCTTCTTCCGGTTCCCAAGTGGACTCTTAAAACTTTTGATTTCTATGTAGGACTTTAACAAGTCTTATATTCATGTTTCTCAATACTTGTTCCCTTCCATCAATAATCTAGATTGGTACCTCTTGATATGAAAACTCAAGATCCAATTCCACACTATTAATATCAAGTATATCTATTTGGTCAAACATATACATTCTCAATAGATATATATAGAATAAATCATGTAATTTGGAAATATTTAGAGGTAGTATTGATCAATAAGAAACAGCTCTAATTGAGTCCAGAATATAAAATTGCTTAATATACCTTATATGTAGTTTCCTATTCATTACAAGTGTTATAACTCCTTTCTATAGTGATGTAATAATAAATTCATGATCCCCAAAATGAAATTCCTATTCTTTTCTTAAATTTTATCCTTAACTCTTTTGTTGACTTTGATCATCCTAGATGTGTTTTTGAATCACATGTATATTTTTTGAAGTCTCCTTCACAATGTTCATTCCCAAAAGTTTCCCATTTCAATCTTCATCCCAACATGTTTGATTTCTAAACCGCTTCTTATAGAGAGATTCAAAAGGTTCCATTTGAATACTTGAGTGGAAACTGTTTCTATAGGAAAAATCAACAGATGAAATATGTTAGTCCCAACTCCCTTAAAAATTCAAGCTAGACATCCCTTAGCATGTCTTCTAATGATTTAATTTTCCTCTCAAACTACACATGAATTTGAAGATGATAGTTTACTCTCAAATTTACTTCTGTATTTATATAATTTTTAATTCTCCTCCAATAATTTGCAGTAAATCATGGATCTTGATTAGAAACAATCGAAAATGGTACACCATGGATTCTCAATATATCTCGAATAAAAAGGTAAGATTAGTTTTAAAGGGAGAAATACTCCCTTGTGGAAATGAAATGGGTAGACTTTTTCAACTACTCAATGATTACCCATATATAATTGTATCTCTTAGATGTCTTAGGTAGGCTAGTGAAGAAGTATAAGGTGATGTTTCCCCACTTCTATACAGGTATGGGTGGTTTTTTCAATATCCCGTTTAGAATTTACCACCCCACCTTCATTTTTTGATGCACAAATCACCTTGAAATGTAATCATAAATATCTTGTTTCATATTGTCCCACCAATAATTATCATGAAGGTCCATATAAATTTTACTTATTTTGGGATTAATAGAGAATATAGAGTCATTATCTTTATCCATCATCTTTTTCTTTATCTCTAGAATAGGTGGGAAATATAACCTTGTACCAAATATCAATACTCCTTGATCAATATTGAATTCAGGAAACCTACCATTTTTCATAGGATATATCTTCTTTTTCATTAGAGGATAATTTAATTGATCATTAGTGACCCTATCTTATAATTATGGTTGGGAAATACTTTAGCATATGATTGATGATTTTTATTCCCATAGGATTCACATGTACAACGTTACTATGTCCTAGATATATGGATCTTCTTAAATTCTCATCATTGTAAGAATAATAGGATCTTTCCTACTAAATGAATCTATGACTATTTATGATCTTCTAGAGTGATAATGAATTGAATAATCATAGTTTTCTAGAAGTTACCATTGTCTCCTTTGTCTCGTGTTTAGTTCCTTTTTTGTGAATATATACTTCATATTTTGTTTTTCTATAAATATATCACATCCCCCCCCCCCCTTAATATAGTGCCTCCAAACCATTAAAGTGAAAACAATTGTAGCTAACTCCAAGTAATGAGTAGGATAATTTATCTCATGAGGCTTTAAATTTCAATATGCATAGGAGATAACGTTTTCATTTATCATGATTAACATCCAAGTCCCTTTATAGATAATATATCCTTCTATAGCATAGGGTAAATTTATAATAGGTGAACTAACTAACCAATTCTTATGTTATTGGATGCTTTCTTCACATTTTATTATCCAAATGAACTTGAACCCATTTCAAGATAACTTAGTTATGAATTATAATCAATGAAAAGTTTTTAAAAAATATTCTATAGTACCTAGATAAATAAAATAAACTATGAATCTTGGTCACTATTGTTGTACGAGGCCAGTCCTCTATAGTGTTAGTCTTTTCTAGATCCATAGATATTTCTTTGCACGATACAATTTTTCCAAAGAATAACACTTATTGAAAACATAACTTTCATTTAATGAATCTAGAAAAAATCCTAGCTTTCTTTAGTTCTTGTAATAAGACCCTTAGTTGTTCTTCATGTTCTTCAAATCCTTTTGAATATATCATAATATTAATAATAAATACTATTACAATTTTGTTAAGGAATTTTATAAATATTCTATTTATAAAATCCATAAATTTCAAGGGAATATTAGAGACTGAAGGGTGTAAAAATTAACTCATAATATCCATACCTTTTTTGAAACATTTCCTTTGGGATATCTTCTTTACTCACCCTCATTTAAAAATAAATTGGTCAGAGATCAAACTTAGAAAATAATCAAGCTCAAAAAAAACTATTTGAAAAAGTTATAAATTCTTGGAATAGTTAATTTATTTATATTAAATGGTTTTACACTTTGTTCCATACTTCATATTCACAAATATATTAGGTTCTCCCCAAGGAGACACACTTGGATGGTTAAAACCCTTATCCAAATGATTTTGTAGTTGCTTCTTCAATTATTCTAGCTCTGTAAATTCCATTATAAATGGGGTCTCTAATATAGGCTTGGATCCAGGTATGACAAGAATATGGAATTTTATCTCTCTTTCAAGGGGAGATCCATATATTTCTTCCTGAAATATTTTAATGTATTATTGAATAATTGGTACAAATTATATATTTTTAGTTTCCATTCCTTACCCTTATTTACCAATAATTTCCATAAATAATGTTATATGAGGTAGTCGTTGACAAAACTCGGGTTGGGATATATCTCCTTCTAAATTGATTTTATCCACCCCCACCCCCCAAGACAACTGAAATTTCCTTCCATTAACAATTAATCTTTTCATTATACATTCAGAGAAAATATATCTCTAGTATTTTGTCTAATTCCACCATTAGAATGACTACTTGATTTATGATGAGATTTTTCTCCACAATGATAATAGGGGAATCCCTATACAAACTTATAGCTTGAATATATCCTTGATATTTTTTAACTGATAACTTTATTTTTAATGGTTTGAGGTTTTATATTAGGTTCATTGAAAACATAAAAAAATAAAGGAATGCATTGACCCCAAATAAAATAGTGTATTAGAAAGATTTGAGTAAACAATAGTCATACCTACTGCTATGTCATTTGGAAACTTGACTTCATCCATTGTGATAGAAAAGTCATAGCCTTGATCCCTTGGCCTCTCCTTGGGTTTATTTTGGTTTCCCTCCATCATTCTCTAATTTGGGCACTGCTTGGAAAAGTGAACAAGCTCCCCACACTTATAGAATTACACCACAGGATGAACTTGTACTATTTTCCCATTTTCATTAGCATTGGATATTGTGGTTTTATATCTCTTAAAAAAATTTGAGAAATGTGGTCAGCCTTTCCACAATTATAGAACTTCCTTCTTCCATGAAGACAATTCCCTGAGTGTCTTTTCCCATAGTTGTTGCATATGGTAAATTTTAGTTTCTTCCCCTTCTTTTTGTGGTTAAAATTGTTCTCAATGTTTTGATCCATCATTCTATTTTTTTCATTATATCATTGAGACCATTGTGCACCACTGAATTACATCTCCATATTGAGAGCACATCATATTATTTTTTCATAGATTTTTAAGTCTAAAATTTCAAAATCTTCCCATAGATGAGGTATCATACCACCAAATAATTGATCAGTCTTCCCACTTGAATCAATCACAAATCATGAATCATAGGGTTCAATCCTTGTGAAGTTTATCTCATATCTACTGACATAATCATCTTTCTTTTTCATTATCTCAAGGAATTACATTTCTATATTTTTTCATAGGGTGCGAGGTGAATACTTATTGAAAAATATATTTTTGAAATCTTCCCACTTTATATCATCAATTTCTTCCTTGGTATTAGTGTTCTTGACCAATATTGACCATTGATCAACTTATCCCTCTAAAAAATATATTGAAAAGGTAACATTATCTTTCTCCAAACATTATATCTCATAAAATATTTTTTTTATTATACTTATCTATTATTCCTTAATAAAAGTGTCATAGGTAATGTAAAAGGATGGTGGTCGTTGATGCATGAATGATTCCACAGACAATTATTCCCTCCTAAGTGAGGTTGGACACTCTATATGGTTCATGTTATTATTCATAACATGGGATAATATAATCATGATATTTTCTACCCAGGATTCCATCATATTGGGAATTTCATCATTACATTTCCCATTGCCTCTATTGTTCAAAAGGTCCCAAATATTTTCAAATATTTTCTAAAATGACAAACTTAAATAATAAGTATAATTTAAATAATAATTAAGATAATTATTTCCAAGGGATAGTTTAATCTTAAATTTTTTCGAACATATGGATTCTAGGATCATATACTTTAATCATTTCTTTGTTTCAAAATAAATAGTTACACTTTATATAAATTAATTCATGATGGTTCATAATTATAATATGATGTAACAACATGATATTTTTAATAAAATTAAAGAATATGTTCGATGGCATACAAGATATGAAACACCGAGCTTAAACGAACAAAGAAATGCTATTATTTAAATGTGACCGTTATAACCTAGTCGTTAAATTAGCAGGAATTAATAGTATAAACCACATTATGAAATATATAATGGTTATATTCATTTTTACTATATTAATTAATTATTTCTAAATAAGTAAAAGATTTTTTTTAGAGTCAATTTATTCTTCAAAAATTATGTTTTCTTCAAAAATGATTTTTATCACTTTTTATGGGTGATTATTATAATTAATTTCTATAAATTTTATATAATTTATTTGAAAAAATAAATTTCATTTTTAATTTATGTTTTTTAAATTTATCTTAGAATAAGTTTTGAGAATTTTTTGAAAATATTTATTTTTCAAGGAATAATGAAAAATACTGATATTTATTGAAAACTGTGTTTTATTTTAAATTATTTACAAGGTAAAATTATGTTTTGGATTAGTTTTGAATTTTTATTCATACAATTTGATTTAAAATAATCTAATTATGGTTTTTTAAATTTATTTTATACTTTAATTGAGTATAAAAAAATTATATTTTAAATGGACATTTTCGGAAAAACTATGTTTCATTGAGTTTTATTGGTGTAATTTTAAATTAATTTATGAAACTTATGTGTTTTGAATATTGAAAAATTAATTTAATATTTTTAATAATCATTCCTAGATTTATTAAATATTTCCCTATTATTTTTTGTAAATATAAATATAACCCTAGTAATTTGTATTACCACAGTAAAGGGTAAATTGGGTAATTTAGGTTAAAAAAACTATAAGAACTAATAAATGACCAAAATAATTAAACAAATATTATTAATTGAGTATATATCAACCATAATCATCCATGGGTAAAATTTATTACCATTTTGGTCCACTTTTATGATATTATGGCCTTCATAGTATTCTATATAAATAAATGTCAAACATGTCACACTCTTATTTTTAATTGGTGTGATATTTTTAATATGGTGTTATCCAGAGTATATGCTCAAAAATAATTATTTTTATAAAATATAAAATATTTATATTCATCATGGAATTTTTTTTTATTTTTTGGTTAATAAATAATTACAATAAATGTTTTCACAACACTAATACAATAATTATTTAATTAATTGAAAAATAAAATAAATGTATTAATAATATTAAAATAAATAAAATTTGATATAATTTATGAAATAAAATAATTTTATATATTAAAAAGACATTTTAGGGACATAATATAATATTTTTTTCAAATTTTATGAGTTAGATGGATATTCTTAATGTCAAATTAATGAATAGTTCATAAAATTGACATTATGGATATTTTATAGTAAATAATATTTTATTAAATGATATTAAATTCCTAAAAATCTTAAAAAATTTAAAAGGATTAAGATAAATTTTAAAATATCAAACATAGTCCACTTATTTTCATTTTTCATTTTATAGTAACTATATTTTCCCTCAAAGAGTAAACATCCACGTTGTCATGGTAAGAGTTAAAAGGGTTAAATTGGGGTTAAACCAACAGATAAGGGTAGAGATGTATTCAAAACATATTTAATTTTTTATTATGAGTATATTTAAACATATAATCATCTTATATTATAAATTAATTTATTTTTATACATTTTCAATTAAAAAATAATTTATATTAATTTAATACTTTGAGAAATTCAAAGAGTGCCCCTCCCCTCTTTTATAAATGGAAACCTATTTTTATATTTATTCAGACATCAATAGAAATTTGGTTCATCCAAAACCAACTAAAATACATTAATATAATCCATAACCTTATTTTAGATGTATTTTTTATCTATAACACCAACCTTAGTGGTCATAAGATATTAAGAAAAGGAGACTACCCGAAGAAGATGTATTGTTTCTAATTGAGCATTTCTATTTTGATTATTCTTACACATCCCTAAAACATTATTAAACCATAATGAAATAATAAATCCATTATATTAAATATTCTTTTATGATACTACGATATTTTCATGACCTATATCCATCTCTAATTCCATCAAATGGGAAAAATCGCCATTTGTGTGTATGGTGGACTACTTCCTCATAAACTGATGTAATTCGTTTTCCAACAATGTCTATAAATAAAAGTTATAATGATGCAATTAATTATTATATATGATATTAATGACATATTTATCATTATTAAAATATAATATATCATATTCATTCTTACCTTTCCATGCAGTGTAATATGATAGCGTTGTTCGTGCATACGTGTGGACTACCACCCCCACGAAGTGATGTGATTCGTTTTCCATCACCACATCACATAGATGATACATATAACTATATTTAAATAAATAATATGAAATATATTATGTTATTATAATCATTTATATATAAATTAATATTTAACCCTTTTACATAATGATCATTGAGAAATGGGTATGTTACTTTTGCGTACATATGACATACCATCTCCATGATTATAACATAGTTAATTTTTAATAACCATCATTAATGGTGGGATATAAAAGTATAATTGATGTATTAAAGTTATAATTATATCATTAATATTATTTTAGAGATGTTGTAATAATGACCTCTTTGAACATAGTTAACATACTGAAGTCATTTTGGACTTATGGATAGAATATCATCAACACATCTGACACGAACATAAATAATTAAGTAATTGTAGATATCATATAAATAAGTTATATAAAATGAATAATAAACTTTAAAAAAAATAGTCAATTAAATACTTAACATAAGTTTATTATTTAGGAATATAACGAATGTAAGTGATGATTTGGACTTAAGGTAAGGGACTCTCTTTGAAAAGTTATCTTTTTGATGTTCCCCTTAAAACTGACTTTTTCTTTCATATATATGTTTTCTAAAAAAATTTCTAATATTCTTTTGTGATTTTTTAAATATGTTTTTCCCGTGTTTTTAATTTTAAAAAATGGTTATAAAGGAATCTTTTCCTAATTTTCCAAATGAGATACTTTGATAATTTTCACAAAAAAATATGTAAGGAATGTTTTTTAAACTTATACAGCATGATCATATTTTCTCGTCATCATGATGACTTAATTCATTTATTTTTACTTTAAAATATTTCATAGTTCTTTTTAAATAAAATTTTTTATTTATGATTTCTATAGTTTTTTATTTTTAAAAATCATTTTTAAAATAAAGGTTATTTTAATATCCAAATGTGTTTTTATTTAAAATTGTTTTTTTAAAGGATTTATAATGAAAATTTGAAGGCATAAAATATTTATTCATGATATGGTACTTAAGAATTATATGAAAAATGGGTGAGCCTAATACATCTTATACAATATTTTGAGCCCCATTATAGCTCACAAGTGATCATGATATAGCTTATACAATGGTTTATGCCCCATTATTGCTCATGAAAAATGAGTGAGCCTAATATATCTTATACGAAGGGTGATCCCCATTATAGATATCCAATTTATTGGGTATATTTATATTTTAAGTTTACAGTGATGGTTATTCCAAGTGTAATGATGATGGTTAGTCTAAGAATAACAGTGAGGTTTATTTCAAGTATAACCATGTGGGTTATTTCATGTGTGGCCGTGAGGGTTACTCTATAAGTAAGTATGATAATAAAATTATACACCAAGTTACCTATATGATTCATTTATCATTTTTTTACATAAATCACATTTTTTTCACAAGGTAATTTATTGTGTTTAAGTTTAAAGTAATGTGTATGTTACTTCTTAAGGGTGAAAAGTGTAACTTTGAAAAAAAAACAATTCATGAGTTTAATATGTTATAAAATAAACCTTTATGGATTTATTTTTCCTTTAAAATTTCTTATGAAATATTTTATAGGAATATTTTTTCTGAAAATTTGATTTCATGGGTAAGAAAATGTATATTTTTACGCCAAATTTTAATTTGAAAACGGAAACTTTTTATAAGTATTCAAGATCTAACAGTTTATTTATTTATTTTTATGTACCTTAATGAGATTTTTCTGTTCATTCAAAGTATTTAAAATATTTTCACATGTTTTAAGGAACAGTCAAGACAATGATGATGTTAAGATTAAAATTGTGAAGATTCATCATAAAAATAAACCATGTTTATTTTTAAAAAAAAAATTGGATGGGAAAAATGGATACTAAGTATAATTTTCCACTTGTAATGTATGAGTATACTAAGTAAGATTTTATCCTAATTCTCTAAAACTCTAAACCAAAAAAATCCTTTAGATTATAAGAAATTTAATTCTAACTCACAAGAACCAGAATATATCATTCTTAAGGTTGGGGTTGTTATATATAGTAACCAAATCATATCCCCAAGGAGTGTCAAACTAGGTGTATACTATGGACTATTTATTATGCTCCAGGTGATAATTGTGTTAATACCCAATGTGTCATTTTTGGGTTAATTACCCCAAGGTATAATTGTACCGAAGTCATATCCACTTGTAGTGTCTATACATAAATTTTATTTCTTGGAAACCACACACTTTATACTTCATCAAGATTATAATAAGTTTTCCTAAATTTAAAATTATTCCTGGAGCTCATACTAATATTTTCTAGTATTAATTACCCTAAATAACTAAACCATCATTTAATGTAAACTATGGAGACCCACATTTTATTTCATGATTTTAACCATAATTCCTTGAGAAAATATTACATAAAGAACTATGAAGGACTTTTTTAGTTTTAATGTCTTGGAAACGATGTTAATAGTACATGACATACATGGTACATAAAATTAAACATATATAAATATTCAACTCTATTGAAAGGATTATTTACTTTTATAATCCAGATCATCTCACAATATAGGATATCTTGGGGAAATTTATCAAATGAAAAAGGTAATCCTAAATACTAGTAAGGGATAAACAATGTAATATAAAATTATTTGTAAAATATAAATCATAACATAAAAAATATACATAAGAACATGAGGTATAACATAAGTACATGAAAAAAATAACATGAGGAACAACATGGAAATTTGGCTATATTATAAACATGGTACATTCATAAACATATCACCAAAGTTTTTCACTAAGTTATTGTAAAGTATATTACCAACAATTTGGATCAAGGTATCATAAAACATTACTTTAGCATCCATCAAAGGTATTATGAACATGTCATCTCTAGAGATTACTTCTCTACCCAATGAATTGGATCCCTATCAAGGTGGGACCTTTATATGTCTAACATTATTTATTCCAAATTGATAAAGAATCATAAGTACATATCATTTATAGCCCATGAGTTGTGAATGGGGGTTTTATAAATTTATTTTCCCAATAAATAGTACAACGATACATATAAATGGATTCCCTTGAATATAAATAGGGTTAGGTATTCATGACATGAAAATATAACATAGAAAATCAAGGGTTTATTTCAGCGGAATAACTATAACATCCCATTACCATTTTATCAGGTACACCGTTAACCTCATCATGATTTTACCCTCCTTTGAGATTGGGAGGATAATTATAATGGTGAAGTCAGAGATTTTTTGGACATTCAACTTTTACCATCCTTGTATGCAGGATGCAGGAAGATTTTATTCCATGTAACTGGGTTACACACCATGTAATATATTTTAGGAACAAGATGAGAAATGGGAATCACACCATGAAATATCACATGCCATGAATTGTGGTTTCACATCGTGAATATTTTAAATAATGGTTTTTTAATTTTAGGTGATGGTTTTTTTAGCATACTTATCAAGTGTGGACTTCGTGAAATTAATGGGAGTTTCATTCCATTAAACGGCCCACATATAGTTTTAAAACACATGATTGGAAATTTTTCTTAGTTATTTCTTTGCATACTCCTTCACCCTCGACCCAAGGTCTCTCTTAGGCATTTTATGAAGACACCTCTCCTCCTAGATTGATTTATTCGGAATTGGATCTCCATTATGGCTATGGTGCGCCTCTTTTGGTAAGATAACTATCTTCTTCTTCATTTATTTTGATCGTGGTATCACCATTATGTGGAATATTTGGATCCATTGGTTTAAAATTGTGTTTCTTCTTGGTTTCTTCCAGATATGTTGTGGAATCTCTCTCTGGATGCCTTTTCCATTGTCTGTTGTGGTGTGGAAGGAATTTATTCATGAGGTATGTTGCTTTATTCCTTTATTTCAACCCCTTGTATTCATATTTATATCAACCATGTGATGTGGATTTAATTCTAGGTCCTTTGTTGTCGTCATTGGGTTTTTGTTATTGGTGGATCTCATTGCAGTCATGTGAGACTCGAGCTTTGAGGTAGGTGGTTTTATCTCTAGCCTCTGATAATAGTGCTTATTGTATTGATTTATAGAATAATTCATAATGAAATATTGGCATGATTTTTTTGTGTGTAGAAAAAAAATCAATAAAAAAAATGTTTCCCTAGTTATTGACAAATGGAATGGAAAATGGGTATTTTCAAAGCATTGAAATAAAATTTGAAATGGTATTGAAGTGGTTTTAAAAGATTTAAAATGTATTGTGAATAATATCACATGGTTTACCTTGGGTACTTAGGTGGAATTTTTATCTTGGGGTCAATCATCCATTGTTTTATGATTATCAAGGGGCTTTTTCTTGGGGTTTTCCTATATTTCCTAGGCTTGTTGTTCTAGGGGACTGATATTAAAATTGTTGGGGGTTTACTCATTGGGTATTCCTATGCTTCCTAGGACCATTGGTTTGTGAAATTTATTACTATGGTATGAGTATTCTATAGCTTGGACCTATAGTATCCCTTAGTGTTGTGATACCTATGATTTTTTTTGTATTTCTTGGATTTCTGAGTTTTCCTTGATATGTATGTTTATTCTTATGAAATATGATATGGAAAATGTTCTTTGAAATTTTTATACCTTCTATTCATTATAACTGTGGAAAAAGGAAAAGTTTTACTATTTTTCTATAAAACTACTTTACTACTTATCATGCCATGTTTTTTTTCTTAAAATAAGCATACTAGAATTCGTTATATATAGACTTGTTATGAAACATCTGGGTGGGGTCCTACTGAGCCTGTAAGATCACACCATGTGCACCTCCTTGGTGGTGTGTAGGCCTTTTTTTGTCTTCTAGTGCAGGGAATGGCAAGGTTCCATAGTGAGGCAGCGAGGTTTGTGTCAGCTGGTTGGGTAGCTGGTGGTGATATGGTGGGAGTTTTCTGTGAAATCATTTAGAGTAGCGGTTTGGATGGGGTCCTTTGCAGTTGGACTTGTCCTTTAGGTTTTTTTGTTACTTTTGTTTTTTTTTTGATTTGGTTCTCTTCTTATAGTTATGGAATATATATCTTTTTCATCATCCATTATTCCTTTTTGTTTAGCACATATATTCCATGTGGTTTTTCAGTTTTGGAGAAATTGTTCCCTATGTTGGGTTGTTTAATGCCTGGGTGCTTGTCACCAACCCATGGGGATCAATAACTCCCTTTGGGTATGTGAAGGAATGAGTTGGGTGCCAGGTTTGAGGGAAACCCGGGTTAGTTCATTACAATTTTGTATTAGACATGGTATGTCCTCAAGAGTCCATATCTTGGGACATCTGTTAGACTGGATATAGGATTGTCGGGACTTGAGAGGTATGTTGTGATAAGTGACTTGCCATCTCTTGTCGTAATAAGACTTAAGTTTCCATGGGATCTTTGGATGTGTATCTCTATTGTTGGGTTTTTGTTTTAAAAAACTCATCTTTTTCTTATGGTTTTTCTAGTTTTAATAGAGATTTTTTCTATTTTCTAATCATTCTTATGTTTCAGTGCGCAATAGTATTCATCTGAGACATCTCCCACAAGTTCCTCGGGAAGGTGCAGCTGATTCTCCACAATAGAATCCACCTATAGAGATGAATCTCATCGAGACTATAGTATAATATTTTCATGTTGTTGATCAAGATATACCACAACTTTAGAATCCATTGGATGAGGTACAACTAGGAGCTGGAGGAGAGATAAATCGATTGTGGGAGTTCTTGCGTGAGAAACTATCATCCTTTAAAGGAACGATAGAGTGTCAAGTGTTAGAGGATTGGTTGGATAGGATCGATCAAATATTTGACTTTTTGGAGACACCTAAGAGAATCAGGGTGAAGTGTGCAGCATTCAGACTTGAGGGTTTTAGAAAGCGATGGTGGGAGTCCATGGTCCAGGAAGATAGACACGTGGACTTCGATTGGAAGGGTTTCAAAACCCTATTCTCTCAGAAGTTTTAACCACATTCCTTGATATTGGAAAAGGATTTAGAGTTCTTGTCTTTACAATAGGGACAGTGTTCAGTGTTGGAATACACCTACCATTTTACTGAGCTTTTCTGTTTTTTCCCTGGATGTGGTAAAGAATGACTCGCTGACGGATCAGAAGAACCTGTAGGGTTTGCGACTAGATATCAGCTCCTAGGTGTTTATGTTGAAACTTTCTACATAGAAGGAGATGGTTGATATAGTTATGATGGAAGAAATGAATATGTAAGTAAAGTTGTTATTTTCCACCTCTTCTCTTCCATTGGGTGGAATCTTCAATGTCATGCATGGGAAGAAGAGAAAGTGGCTGGATAATCGTAGAAGTGGTGGAGGTGGGTCTCAGTAGCAAGCCTCATCTGCACCATCTATTTTAGCTAGTATTGGGCCTCTGACTTGCTATCATTGTGGAAGGTGAGGACACACAAAATGTTGTTTTCCTATACCCGCAAATATGTGAAACAATCATGGATGTTTTGTTCACTTATAGAACGTCTTCCAGGCTATGAATACGCATCATTATGGTTAGGGTTCATCGGATCAAAAGGCTACTACGGCATGCAAAGAAACTTCAAAGACTATATGTCTCCAACCACATGCCTTATGAGTGAAACATTTTCACACAGTGGAAGAGTGTCTAGTGTAAGTTGATGCAGGTCCGACAACAATGAGATATATTATCCATATTTCATGTTTAGTAGCAATTTATTTATTGGATACTGGTGCCTACCACTTGTTTATGTCTTCAATTTTTGTTGATATTCTTAAACTTACAACATAACTTATTTCCTTTGAAATGGAGTTAGATACACCTCTTGGTAGGAGGAAATAGCATGGTTTTAGGTGTCCTTATTTTTCATTAATGACAGCTGATATAGAGTTGGTTGGGATTTTCTCATTCTTGATCTAGATCTATTTGACTTCATCATTAGTATGGAATGTCTTGTCTCTCATCAATCTAAAGTTGATTTTTATCAATGGTGTGTCTTTTTTCTTATTACCAAAGGGAGATCTCGTGTGTTTCAGGGGGAGTGGGACCCAAGGTCTAGTCGTGTAGGACCTTCCCTCCTAGATCTCTGAATTTTACTATCTTTTGTTTTATTTGATACCAACGATGTCACTCCTATCATTTATCTTCCTTTTTTCATGACTTTATCAATGCCTTTGAAGACAACTTCTCTAGTATTAATCCAGAGAGAGAGGTAAGGTTTTCAATTGATCTAGTGGCATGCGCGTAGATGATATCAATTCCTTCTTATTGTATGGAACCATAATATATAAAATAGATCAAGAGTTAGTTGGACAAATTATTAGAAAAAGGTTTTGTTTTCCCTAGCATTTCACCTTGGGAAACCCTTGTTCTCTTTTCCAAGAAAGTGGATGGTTTAATTCGATTATCTGTGGACTATCGGAAGTTGAACCGGGTAATAGTTAAAAAAAATATCTGTTTCCATGTGTGGATGATCTATTTGATCAGTTAAAGGGGGAAAAGTGGTTTTTGAATATTGATCTTCATTCAAGTTATCATCATCTTAGATTTCGAGAGTTTGATATATTGAAGACAACCTTCAGGAGCAAGCATGGCCATTATGAATATCTCATGATACGTTTTGGTCTGACTAACACTACTAAAGTTTTTATGGCTTTGATGAATCAGATATTCCATCAATATATTGAACTTTTTGGTATATTTTGTGGATGATATTCTTGTTTATTAAAAATATGAGTGTGCATGCAAGAACCATCTGAGTTTGGTACTGGAAATTTTGTGAGAAGTAGTTGTTTGTTTGGAAAGCTTTCGAAATGAAGTTTATGGATATAAGAATTGAAATTACTGGGGCACAAAATTTTTTATTATGGATTATCAGTTGATCCAGATAAGTTAAAATCTTTTTTTCATTGAAGGAACCACATAATATCTTTTATATATGAAGATTCCTTGGCCTTGTAGGATACTACCGATATTTTTTCAAGAATTTGTCTAATATGGCATCAACATAGACTGCTCTTACCTAGAAATAAGTGAAATTCACATGGGATGAAAAAGTGTTTGTCTTCTTTCAATGAACTGAAATAACTTATGACATCAAATCCATTGTGATCTTACCTGAGCCCGGTAAGGGGTAAGTTGGGTTTTTTGATGCTTCGGGTATTATTTTGGGATGTGTGATTATGTAGGATAACCATGTGGTATCTTATAGATCTCATCAACTCTAACCACATGAGAAGAATTATCTCACTCATGATATAGAGCTTACTGTAGTTATGCATGCGCTTAAATATTGGTATCGCTATCTCTTTGGGGAGAAGTTCACGGTCTTCTCTGATTATAAGAGTCTGAGTTATATATTTTCTCTAAAGGAATTGAATCTCAATTATAGATGATGGTTATAATACCTTTATATATTTTAATTAGACATCGACTACACCCTAGGGAACTGAAATTTCATTGCATATTCTCTTAGTAAGAAAGTACCATCACGGGATGTTTTGGAATCGAAGGAAGAGTGGAACCTTATAGGGATTTTCACTCAGTTGCACCAAGATTCTTAGAAGTATGTTTCAGGCATGGTTCTTACTAGTTCTCAGTTATCATCATATCTTAAATAGTCCATTTCATAGATTTAATAGCAAGATTATGAGTTTAGTAAGGTTTTAGAAAGCCTTTATAGTGGAGAGACCATTTCTTGTTGGTCTCTTTCTTCAGATGGTATGCTCCACTTTGCGAAGTGGTTTGTCGTCCCAAAATTTGTGAGGAGTTTAGTTTTGTTCGATTGTCACATATCATCATGGTTTGTTCATCTAGGAACTGAAAAGATGTATTATTACATGAGACAGAAATTCTAGTGTCTGAGTATAAAGCATGAAATCACAGATTTTGTGTCTCACTGTTACACCTGCCAACTGATAAAGGCATAGCACTTGAAACCTTTTTGTTTTCTTCAACCTCTTCCAGTTCCTATTTGTAAATGGAAATTTGTTTCCATGGATTTTTTTATTTTATTACCATAGAATCCCCAAGGGAAGAATTCTATCTGGGTGGTTTTTGATCGGTTGATAAAATATGCTCATTTTATTTCAATCAAAGACACCACTAAAGTTGAAGGTCTATGTAAGCTATATGTGAAGGAGGTTGTGAGGTGACATGGGAGTACTTATTCCATTATTTCGGATAGGGACACTAGGTTTACCTCAATGTTCTTGAGGATTATTGAAGAGGATATGATAACTCGGGTCAAATTGGGCATGAATTATCATCCACATACAGATGGTGAAATGGAGAAAGTAATTCAGATTCCAGAGGATATGCTCTGCACCTGTGTCTTAGACCTCGGAGGATCATGGGATAACAATCTGGTACTGGTTAATTTTGTTTACAACAACAATTTTTAGTCCTCAATCAGAATGACTCCCTTTGAAGTGTAGTATGGTCACCTGTGTAGATCAACTCTTTGTTGGGATGAGGTGGGTGAAGTATCTTTAGTTGGACCAAGTTTGGTTCAAGTGGAATTTATGAAGATTTAGGGTGTACATTGACATCTGATGACAGACCATATTCAATATAAATCATATGAATATCGGTGATGTTCACCTTTGGAGTTTTCCATACATGATTGGGTTTTCTTGAAAGTTTCTCCTCGGTTTGGTCACTGTCAGATTGGAAAATAGGGATATTTGGCTTCAAGATATGTTGGACCATTGGAGGTTAATGAGTGGTTCACAGAGGTTGCTTATTAGTTAGAATTTCTGTTTCATTTTATAGGTATTCATTATGTTTTCTATATATCTCAGCTCTGAAATTATCACCCTAATCCCGCTCATGTTCTGATATGGGAAGAAATTGATCTAGAATTAGATGTTTATGTTCTAGAGAAACTGGTTGAGATCGTTGACTCTCAAGAGAAATTATTCCATGGGAAGATGATTCTATTGGTCACAATTATATAGCAATAAGAATTAAATTCTCATGAGACTTGAGAACACGAATTATTGATGGGGGAGAAGTGGAATCATCTATTTCTAGGGATTTCATCTTCCACATTACTTCTTGGGGATGGAAAGACTTTATGGTGGGGAGTTTTTAACATCCCATTACCATTTTATTAGGTACTACCTTAATTGTAACAACCCGAGATTTTATAAGATACATTCTTTTTAATTTTATTCATATCCTCTGTTGTACGATACACCAAGATTATCATGCGCTATACGCAACACCATATTAGCTTTCAGTATACACAACACTAATCTTGGATCGTGTTACACACAATTTCAAGTTTGTTTAATATTAGTTATTCTACGCAAAATTGAGTGTATATATATATATATAATTTATAAATGAAATATGGTTGTATTTTGTTATATGCAACAAAAAAGGAGTCTCTCACTATACGCAATCCTGACTTGGCTTGCATTACACGCAATCGCGACCTTCTTTGATAGCGTGTGTTGTACGCAATACCGGGTTTCACTAAACAACGATATATAGTTATAATATTACTATAAACTAGCCGTTATGAATACTATTAACTAAATTTTTAATTTTATAACATTATTATTCATCTTACACATTTTCTAAAACATGGTATGAGAACAAAATAAATTTTTCGTGTAAAATAAGTATTTTTAAAAAAATGCAGTTTTGCCGCCTTTTAATGGCGCACCCACTTTAAATCTAGTTTTTGACATGTTTATAAGTTCAATTTTACAAAATAAAATTATTCTTTGGAATCAGGATATAAAATTTTACCTTGGATAAATTTTTCATATTATTCTGATAACTTTCATATTTTAATGAATAGTAAAAATACGCTATATTTTAATTAAAAACAACTTTTTTCATCGTAATAACTTATGTGGTTAAATTTAAATATTGAATGGTTTTAAAGTATAAATAGAATATATTTTTACCATTTAATATAATGTATTTCATTAGCATTGATTTTACATTGAATTCATAGGTTAAATCAATTCAATCTTTTGAAATGTTTTAAAAAAACCCCGTTTTCATTCGACAACAGGATTAATTTTAATTTAATTTCTGAAACTTCTGTGTATTGAATTTGAAAAAATGGATTCCATATTTGTAATCAGTGGGTCCAAATTATGTTAATAGGCTAATTTTTATTTTTGGGAATTATGAATAGTAACTACGGTAAATTTTATTTACCATAGTTAAAGGTATATCGGGTAATTAACGGTAAATATAATATTATAAAATTACCCTAAAACATTCCAAAATTCTATTGGATGACTAAAAGTTGACCCATATCACCTAAGGGTCGGATTAGATTAATTTTATGGACTTTTGACCATGAAAATAATTTAATTATTATTAAAACCAAAGAAAGTGACAACATGTCACTCTCTTAAATCTTATAAGTATAATAATATTAATTTAGTGATAAACTTAATGAAACTTCAAACATAAATAGTCTCCAGAAATCTAATGAAATTATATACATCATATGAATTTATTTATAATTTTTAGGGATTAAATAATTATCATTAATTGTGACACAATAGTGATGCAGAAATTGTTTATCTAGTGAAAAATCAAGAATATAGTTTTTATTAAAATAATAGTGACCATAAAAGGATAAAAACCCCTGCCCAAAACTTTTTGGTAATGTAAATTTAAACCATAATCATCCAATGGTCTAATATTTGACCATTTGGAGCCTTATAAAAGTGATTATGACACTTATATTATTTTATTTTAAATGATGTCAAAGTTGTCACCTTCATAATTTAATAAATATAACAATTTAAATATTGTGATTTTAATATGATAAATTCGAGTAAAAGTATTATTGTGAAATTTAATGTAGTTATCTTCATCATATGATTTTATTTTTAATTTTTATGCAACAAATAAGTATATTAAATAATTATACAAAAATGATGTAGTAATTATTTTATTAAGAGAGAAACCAAATAAATGATTTTAAAAATAATAAAATAAATATTATATGAACTATTTAATGTTCCCCGCTAATTTTCTAGATACATATGACCGTTTATGAATCTATTAAAGCTTTTATTTTGAACATATATTCTGTATATATTTTATTTAAATTCAAATAAATGAATAGGCTCAAAATTGACACTATTGTTATTTTATAAAAATAACATATTATAAAATTGGTTAAAAATCACAAAAAATATTTAAAAATTATAAATTTAAGTTTATATGGTATAAAATGTTATAAAGTATCCAATTATGGACAATTCACAATAAATAAGTGATTATTTGTTATAATTTAAAATTTAGAATGTTATTACCACAAATAAAATTAAATTGATTAAGTAAGGATAAATCAAGTTGATAATGTTTAAAATAATTTCATAATATGTATAAATTTTATTGGTTGAAGAGATTACAACCCTATATCCTCTTATATTCGAAAATGAGTCATTTTTGGAGGTTTTTAAGTGGGGTTAGATTTATTATAAATTAATATTTTTAAGATTTCCAAAGGTGCCCCTCCCCTCCCTTATAAAAGGGAACCTACTCCCTCTCTTCCTCACACCAATTTGAGCCTTTAAGCTCTGCCAAACCCTACCCATTTCCCTTATCAACTTCCCTATAAACATTCTAGAGGTCCTGTTCTTCTTCAAAGACCAATTTTAGTACCCTAAGAGGAGGATTCAAAGAGGCGTGTCAAAGAAGAGGTAATATCCGTTACCGATTCTTTCAATTTTCTTTCTTCTTCAACTTCTTCTTCTTTAGTTGTTTCATTATGAAGTAATAACATCAGTATAAATCATATACTGATATGTTATGATAATTATGAAACAACCATATTTCACCATCTATCCATCCTATGGAAAATGAAATCATCATGCGTGCGTGCGTACGTAAGGAATACCGTCTCCACGCTGTGGTGTAATCTATTTTCCACCACCACCTTACTTGGATGGGTATAATGGTTAAAGTAATGAATATATATGATTATTTTAAATTGATATTGATTCTGTATTATTATACATACACTTTAATACAATTCGACAATCATGGGAATGATATCATCGCTCGTGCGTACGTACGGAATACCGTCTCCACGACGCGATGAGATTCCCTCTCCATGATAACCATTCAAGAATGATTATAAAGTATATATAATAAGTAATCATAAAATATATGACATAATTATGCTAATGTATTTATGTATATATATATTTATGTCATCTACTTAATTCCATTCAATTCAATAAGGAAACGAAAACAGTGTTCATGCGTACGTACGGCCTACCGTCTCCATGAACGGTGTATTTCTTTCCATTTATCGATATATTATATATATGTATATTATGAATATATATTATATATAAATCATGTTTTATATTCTGGATTTAAGTAATCATGATCTAAGTAATCATATGAATAATTACAAGTCAAAACACGGACGACAAATGAAACGATTTTACCCCAAACACTCTTTAACATGGAATTTACAAAAGAACGGGTAATATAAAGTCATAAGTGAACCATATATGATATAAAAACAATGAATATGATTCTGTAATAATTCAATGGCATTATTTAAATCATTATAAAGGAGGTTTGGATACGTATGAAGCATATCTGACCTAAGGTAAGGGATAATTGTGCAAATCTCGTTTTTATCTGAGAATGATTATTCGTAAGTATTTACTGGGGTTATTGATATCATTCATGTCCGTGTTTTATAAAAGTGTATTCATGTATGTTTAATTTCCTTTTTACCCATTTGACTTTTACCCCATGGTATGGAAGGAATATTTCTTTTATTTACCCTACAAGGTAATTTTTGACCTTTCCGACAAAAGTACGAGAATAATGTTTTTTTTAACGTATACAGCATGAAAGGATTTTTTACGGTTTTATAAAGCCTTATTTTCATGAAGCTTCCTCCAAAATATTTCATGACTATTTTAAACAAAATATCTTTTATTTTAAAATTTCATGGAATTTTGTAAAAAGAAAATGATTTTGAAGAAGAAAGGATATTTTCCTCAAGAATTCATTCCAAGTGTTTTATCAAAACCATTTTACATCTAAGATGAAATTATTTCATATGTGTATGTTTCAAGTATAATGTCTCTATGATTTACATGGTTTCATTTTTCTTGTTATGAAATTATATCCATTTCTTTTATATGGATTATGTGGTGATGGGATGATGTTTATGAAACCCATTTTATTTATTAGGTTATTATGAATGTTGTATGTTTATTCTGTGGAACAAGTAAGAATGATTTCAATATGAGATGGGTGGGACCTATATCTCCCTCCAATACATTGGGTAAAGATTTATATCTTATGAGATAGACATGGCTAGAACGGTAAGTTAATCCGGTTCAGTTTTACAGGACTGAAATGAGGAGTGAACTCGATTCAGAAAGGGACTTTGTCCACTAAGATGGTCTTGGCAGCAATGCCTTGGCTAATATGGAAATCATAACATGTTCTTAATGGTTGCCACAATTACATGTTTTATTCCCATGATATTTTATCATGCTTAATATTTATTTATGATCTATGTCTTACGTACTTCCATGTTTTATGTCAGTGCTCAAGCTTTTGATGTTTAAACATTATGTTCGTGTTTTTAAGTTCAAATGTATATGGTATGTTTTATTTTATCCATGCTTACCCTTACTAAGAATTTGAGCTCACCCTTTTTATTTTTTCTTTTCCCCATGATATAAAGAAAGGTTTTAGGTAAGAAAAAAAAAGTTTAAGATCTTTATGGGAGATGTAGAGGATCTTTCACCACAATTAGAAGATTATGCTCCAAGTTTCCAAAGACACTAAACTATTACGGTCCTTGTGTGTCTGTTTTTGTTATGTATTAAGTATTCCGCAAAAGTAATGTAATGCTCATGTACATCAAGCTTCGGGTCTCTACAGTTGGTATCAGAGGGAAGGTTTAGTCAACCTTTGGAAACTAGGATGCAAAAACGTTAGTGAGATCCCTAGAGATATTTCTAAGGTATGTCTAGGTATGTATCTAAGGATAAGTATACGTATAGGATATAGTCCTAAAACTATGGAAATGATATTAGAATTTAACCTAAAATGTTAGATATTGAGGGTACTCCCCCTTTACTATGTTTTTTTCTCTAGCATGATTTTTTCCTCTCACAGAATTCTTTTTGTGTTTTAAGTCAATGGAGGGAACCAGAAGGAATTCGGTTAACATTGAATCCAATAGAAAAATTGGTGACTATGAGCAAAAAAATTGTGTAATTCCTAGAGAGAAAGATATTTTGATTATGCCGAATCAGTTATCATAATATATGGTTAACAAGGTGAAATTTAGTGGTATGCCTAATTCAGCAAATAAGAGAAAGATAGACTTTTATGCATGTTCGCATGTTGAGTAGCATAAAGAAAGGAAGATTGAGATTTCTAAAGAAGGGAAGAAGAACCTTGAGGAATACCTCAATTGGAGGGACATATGTTATCTGTGTGGAGAAAAGGGTCATAGAGAGACAGACTGTTATGAAGTTCAATGTCTTATTTGTGGAGAACATGGGCATTACCCAACTCAATGCCCTGACCTAAAAATTTACTTCTAAATCAAGGAAGGAATTATTCCAGGACAATCATTAAAGAGGATGGATTGAAGTGTTTATGTATTGGTATTCAAGAATAATGTTGTTGAGGTACTTTTATGGTTTATTAGAATATTTTTATATTAGTCTATTGTGGTTTTCAATAATTTTATGGTACCGGTAACCATGAAAAGTGATTCAAATATTTTGGAAAGAAGATGATATGCGCATAATGAAGGGATAAGAAGATAATGAGATGTTTGATTGTATTCATGAGCTCATGATTATTATAAGGACTAAGTGATATCATGGTTTGAGTATATAGAATATTGAGGATTTTGGAATGTGGAAAGTGTTAACTTTTTACTGCATTCATGTTTTCACTAAGGTTCATTGTGTATTCATTATTCAAGAGAATACATGATTAAGGTATTAACAAGTTTGTAATTTGACCAACAAGATATATCTTATCATATATTGGGGATAAATTATGTCATTCACGTGATTGATTTGTGATATTTCAAGTAATCATTTTCTTTATACTATAAGCTTGGACCGAAGTATTTTAGATAAGCCTAAATATTGGAATGGATTATGTTGGACATAAGTTAGTATTGTTTAAGGATAGAACGTTTTTCATTATTATTTATGGGATGTTATAGTAATGTAGTTTTAGAAAAAGGACAACCTGCAGGATGGGCGACAGCCCATCGCGTCGGACAAGGCTGTGGGAATCAAACCCACAACCGAAGTGCGACTGGCCTTTATTGCCTACCAAAGGCCTACAGGAAGTCCCTCGTTAGTAGGAACTAGTTTTATCTTATTAAGCGGTATGATATATGAATTATAAGTTCATTTTTGGAACCATATACAATTAATCTAACTATATGATGGACTTATAACTTTTGCTAACCTTTTGTCTGAAACAGATGGAATGACCCATCATTCTATCACATGATCTGCTAACACGTCACGAATAACAAATTCAACTTCATTTCTTTAAGAGATGAAGTGTAAATTGTTCAAAGAACGAACAACAGTGAGATTGTACCAAAATCAAGCAAGTATTTCTTCTAATTCAAAATTTTCAACTTTAGGGAAATGATATTGAAAACCAAAAATGTTGTCCTAGTGCCCTTATGAATCAGATGGTACCATAGATCATCACAAATTTTTGGCTTTGTGATTCATGGATTTTTCATAGCCATGTTCTCTACCACTCTCCATCGGAAGTTGATGGTTAGATTTTTCTTCCATATCCATATTTTCAACTATGTTCTTCTATATGGAAACCCAGTGATGAGTTACTTTGGGTAATCATTACATTACATACATTAGTTTTTAAAATTATGTTTTCGTATTACTTTTTACAATGTGGGTTTCTATAAATAGTAAACGATTTATAACCTCGACGAATTTCGAGGGCGAAATTCATTTTAAGGGGGGTAGAATGTAACAACTCGAGATTTTATAAGATACATTCTTTTTAATTTCATTCATATCTTCTGTTGTACAATACACCAAGATTATCATGTGCTATACGCAACACTGTATTAGCTTGCAGTATACACAACACTAATCTTGGATCGTGTTACACACAATTTCAAGTTTGTTTGATATTAGTTATTCTACGCAACATTGATTGTATATATATATATATATATATTAAATTTATAAATGAAATATGGTTTTATTTTGTTATATGCAACAACAAAAGAGTCTTGCACTATATGCAACCCTGGCTTGGCTTGCATTACACGCAATCGCGACCTTCTTCGATGGCGTGTGTTGTACGCAATACCGGGTTTCACTAAAAAATGATATATGGTTATAATGTTATTATAAACTAGACTTTATGAATAGTATTAACTAAATTTTGAATTTTATAACATTATTATTCATCTTACACATTTTCTAGAACATTTTAGGAGAACAAAATAAATTTTTCAGGTAAAATAAGTATTTTTCAAAAAATGCAGTTTTGCCGCCTTTTGATGGCGCACCCACTTTAAATAAAGTTTTTGACATGTTTATAAGTTCAATTATAAAAAATAAAATTATTCTTTGGAATCAGTATATAAAATTTTACCTTGGATAAATTTTTCATTTTATTCTGATAACTTTCATATTTTAATGAATAGTAAAAACACGCTATATTTTAATTAAAAAAACTTTTTCATCGTAATAACTTATGTGGTTAAATTATAATATTGAATGGTTTTAAAGTATAAATAGAATATATTTTTACCATTTAATATAATGTATGTCATTAGCATTGATTTTACATTGAATTCGTAGGTTAAATCAATTCAATATTTTTCAATGTTTTAAACAAAAACCCGTTTTCATTCGACAACAGGATTAATTTTAATTTAATTTCTGAAACTTCTGTGTATTGAATTTGAAAAAATGGATTCCATATTTTGAATCAGTGGGTCAAAATTATGTTAATAGGCTACTTTTTATTTTTGGGAATTATGAATAGTAACTACGGTAAATTTTATTTACCACAGTTAAAGGTAAATCGGGTAATTAAGGGTAAATATAATATTATAAAATTACCCTAACACATGAAAAAATTCTTTTGGATGACTAAAAGTCGACCCATATCACCTAAGGGTCGGATTAGATTAATTTTATGGACTTTTGACCATGAATATAATTTAATTATTATTAAAACCAAAGAAAGTGACAACATGTCACTCTCTTAAATCTTATAAGTATAATAATTTTAATTTAGTGATAAACTTCATGAAACATAGAACATGAATTGTCTCCAGAAATCTAATGAAATTATATACATCATATGAATTTATTTATAATTTTTATGGATTAAATAATTATCATTAATTGTGACACAATAGTGATGCAGAAATTGTTTATCTAGTGAAAAATCAAGAATATAGTTTTTATTAAACTAATAGTGACCATAAAAGGCACAAAACCCTGCCCAAAACATGTTGTTAATGTACATATAAACCATAATCATCCAATGGTCAAATAGTTGACCATTTGGAGCCTTATAAAAGCGATTATGACACTTATATTATTTTATTTTAAATGATGCCAAAGTTGTCACCTTCATAATTTCATAAATATAACAATTAAAATATTGTTATTTTAAGATGATAAATTCGATTAAAAGTATTATTGTGAAATTTAATATATTTATCTTCATCATTGGATTTTATTTTTAATTTTTATGCAACAAATAAGTATATTAAATAATTATACAAAAATGATGTTGTAATTATTTTATTAAGAGATAAACCAAATAAATGGTTTTAAAAATAATAAAATAAATATTATATGAACTATTTAATGTGCCCCACTAATTTTCTAGATACATATGACCTTTTATAAATATATTAAAGCATTTATTTTGAACATATCTTCTGTATATATTTTATTTAAATTCAAATAAATGAATAGTGTCAAAATTGATACTATTGTTATTTTATAACAATAACAAATTATAAAATTGTTTAAAAATCACAAAAAATATTTACAAATAATAAATTTAAATTTATATGGTATAAAATGTTATAAAGTATCCAATCATGGAAAATTCATAACAAATAAGTAATTATTTGTTATAATTTAAAATTTAGAATGTTATTACCAAAAATAAAATTAAATTGATTAAGTAAGGATAAATCAAGTTGATAATGTTTAAAATAATTTTCTAACCTGTATAAATTTTATTGGTTGATGAGATTACAACCCTATATCATCATATATTCGAATATGAGTCCTTTTTTAAGGTTTTTAAGTGGGGTTAGATTTATTATAAATTAATATTTTTAAGATTTCCAAAGGTTCCCCTCCCCTCCCTTATAAAAGGGCACCTCCTCCCTCTCTTACTCACACCAATTTGAGCCTTTAATCTCGACCAAACCCTTCCCATTTCCCTTCTAAACGTCCCTAGAAACATTCTAGAGGTCCTGGTCTTCTTCAAAGACCAATTTTAGTACCCTAAGAGGAGGATTCAAAGAGGCGTGTCAAAGAAGAGGTAATATGCGTTACCGATTCTTTCAAATTTCTATCTTCTTCAACCTCTTCTTCTTTATTTGTTTCATTATGAAGTAATAACATCAGTATCAATCATATAATGATATGTTATGATAAGTATGAAACAACCATATTTCACCATCTATCCATCCTATGGAAAATGAAATCATCGCGCGTGCGTACGTACAGAATATCGTCTCCACGTCGTGGTGTAATCTATTTTCCACCACCACCTTACTTGGATGGGTATAATGCTGAAAGTAATGAATATATATGATTATTGTAAATTGATATTGATTCTGTAATATTATACATACACTTGATTACAATTCAACGATCATGGGAATGATATCATCGCTCGTGCGTACGTACGGAATACCGTCTCCACAACGCGATGAGATTCACTCTCCATGATAACCATTCAAGAATGATTATAAAGTATATATAATAAGTAATCATAAAATATATGAAATAATAATGCTACTAGATTTATGTATATATATATTTATGTCATCTACTTAATTCCATTCAATTCAATAAGGAAACGAAAACAGCGTTCATGCGTACATACGGCCTACCGTCTCCATGAACGGTGTATTTCTTTCCATTTATCTATCTATTATCTATATGTATATTATGAATATATATTATATATAAATCATTTTTTATATTCTGGATTTAATTAATCATGATCTAAGTAATCATATTAATAATTACAAGTCAAAACACGGATGAAAAATGAAACGATTTTACCCAAAACATTCTTTAACATGGAATTTACAAAAGAATGGGTAATATAAAGTCATAAGTGAACCATATATGATATAATAAAAATGAATATGATTCTGTAATAAGTAAATCAAATTATTTAAATCATTATACAGGAGGTTTGGATACGTACGAACCATATCAGACCTAAGGTAAGGGATAATTGTGCAAATCTCATTTTTATCTGAGATTTCTTATTCGTAAGTATTTACTGGGGTTATGGCTATCATCCATGTCCATGTTTTATAAAAGTGTATTCATGTATGTTTAATTTCATTTTTACCCATTTGACTTTTACCCCATGGTATGGAAGGAATCTTTCTTTTATTTACCCTACAAGGTACTTTTTGACTTTTCCGACAAAAGTACGAGAAGAATGTTTTTTTTAACGTATACAGCATGAAAGGATTTTTTACGGTTTTATAAAGCCTTATTTTCATGAAGCTTTCTCCAAAAGATTTCATGACTATTTTCAACAAAATCTCTTTTATTTTAAAATTTCCTGGCATTTTGTGAATAGAAAATGATTTTGAAGAAGAAAGGATATTTTCCTCAAGAATTCATTTCAAGTGTTTTATCAAAACCATTTTCCATCTAAGATGACATTATTTCATATGTGTATGTTTCAAGTATAATGTCTCTATGATTTACATGGTTTCATTTTTCTTATTATGAAATGATATCCATTTTTTTATATAGATTATGTGATGATGTGATGATGTTTATGAAACCCATTTTATTTATTGGGGTATTATGAATGATGTATGTTTATTTTGTGGCACAAGTAAGAATGATTTCAATATGAGATGGTTGGGACCTATATCTCCCTCTAATGCATTGGTTAAAGACTTATATCTCATGAGATAGACATGGCTGGAACGGTAAGTTAATCTGGTTCAGTATTACAGGACTGAAACGAGGAGTGAACTCGATTCGGAAAGGGACTTTGTCCACTAAGATGGTCTTGGAAGCAATGCCTTGGCTATTATGGAAATCATAAATGTGCTTAATGGTTTCCACAATTACATGTTTTATTCCCATGCTATTTTATCATGCTTAATATTTCTTTATGATATATGCCCTACGTACTTCCATGTTTTATGTCAGTGCTCAAGCTTTTGATGTTTAAACATTATATTCGTGTTTTGAAGTTAAAATGTATATGGTATGTTTTATTTTATCCATGCTTACCCTTACGGAGCATTTGAGCTCACCCTTTTTATGTTTTCTTTTCCCCAGATATAAAGAAAGGTTTTAGGTAAGAAAAAAAGGGGAAGATCTTTATGGGAGATGTTGAGGATCTTTCGTCATGATTAGAAGATTATGTTCCAAGTTTCCAAAGAAACTAAACTATTACGGTCCTTGTGTGTCTGTTTTTGTTATGTATTAAGTATTCCTCAAAAGTCATGTAATGTTCATGTATGTCAAGATTCGGGTCTCTACATTAATATAATTTTATTTTTACCCTAATTTGAGATTGGGTGGATACCAATAATGGTGAATTCATAGATTTGTTGGACTTTCGACTTTAACCATACTTTTTAGTAGGATGCTTGAATATTTCACGTCGTGTAACTTGGCTATGCACCATATAATTTCTTTTAAAAACAATATGTGAAAGCGGATTCACATTATGAAATATTACATGTCATTAATTGTGGTTTCCTTTCATGAATATTTTAAATAATGGATTTTTAATCTGAGGAATTGGGTTTTTCGGCATACTTATCCAGCGAGGAATTCATGATGTGAATGGGAGTTTTACACCGTGAAATGGCCCACGTCCAATTTTAAGAGATTCTCTTGGTTGTTTTCCTTGGTGGTTTCTTTCCAGAATCCTTCACCCTCAATCTAGGGTATCTCATATACATTTTCTGGAGACACTACTCCAACTATATTGATCCATTTGGTGTTGGATCTCTATTGTAGTTGCGGTGCACCTCTCCAAGTAAGAAACCTTTCCTCTTATTCAATTATTTTTATCTTGGTATTTTCATTTGGTGTCACCTTTGGATCCATTGGGTTATGGTGGTGCTTCTTATCGATTTCTTCTAGATCCATTGTGCAATCTCACTCCAGAGTCCTTTTCCTTGGTCAATCATGGTGTGTCTGGCATTTGTTTTTTAGGTATGTTGGTCTCTTTCTTTCCTCTAACCCCTTGTGTTCATATTTGGATCAACCATGTGATTTGGATTTGATTACATGGACTTTATTTTAATTATTGGTTTTTTTGGTGGATCCCGTTGCGGGCATGTACGACTCAATCTTTGAGCTAGGTGGTTCTTTCTCTAGACTTTGATAATGTATATTTTTGTTTTACTTCAAAATCTGATTCATAATGAAATATTAGCATGAATGTTTTGTGTGTATTGAAAATATTTTTCAATGAAAAATGGTTTTCCCCAAGTTATTGAAAAATAGAATGGAAAAGGGTTATTTTTTAACCATTTAAATGAAATTTGAAATGGTTTTGAAATGGTTTTCAAAGAATTTAAATGAATTGTGAAAAAGAGCACGTGGGTTACCATGGGTACTTAGGTGGAAGTTTTAGCTTGGGGCCATCATCCATTGTTTTTTGATTATGAAGGAGGTTTGTATTGTATTTTCCTCTATTTCCTAGGCTCATTGTTCTAGGAGACCGATATTGAAATTATAGGGGGGGTTTAATAACGGGGTATTCCTCTGCTTCCTGGACCTGTTATTCTATGAACTAGTTTGTACACTTGATTATTGTTATACAAGTAGTCTATGTCTTGGACCTGTATTCTTCCTTGGTGTTTTAATACCTATTATTTTCTTTCTTATTTCTTGGATTTATGAGTTAAACTTAAAATATATGTATATTCTTTTGAAAAAAGATGTGTAATATGTTCATTGAAATTGATATACCTTATTTTGTTTAGAACTGTTCCAAAAGGGAAATTTTTACCATTTTTTCTATAAAACTGCTTTACTGCTTATCATGCCATGTATTTTTATTTAAAATAACAATAAAATAATTTTTTATATCGAGAATTGTTATGGAACACTTGGATGGGATCCTATTGAGCCTATTAGCTCACACCCTGTGCACCTCCTCTATAGTGCATAGACCTTTGTTTGTATTCTATTGTGGGGAAAAGAAAGGCGCTGCAGTGAGTCGGTGAGATTCGTCTTAGCTGGTTGGGTAGCTGGTGCTGAGATGGTTGGAGTTGTCCATGACATCATTTGGAGTAGATATTTGTCTAGGGTCCTTTTCAATTGGATTTTTCCTTTAGATTTTTTAGATACTTTTTCTTTTGTCTAATTCCGTTGTCTTCTTATAGTTATGGCATATATATCTTCTTCATCTTTCATTGTTCCTTTTTTCTTAGTACATATATTCCATGTGGTTATTCATGTTGGGTGAAATAATCCCCTATATTGTTTTTTTCGATGCTAGTGTGCTTATCATCATCCCATGGGGATCGGGAAGGCCCTTCGAGTATATGAAGGAATGGGTCGGGTACCAGGTTTGAGGGAAACCTAGGTCGGTTGATTACAATAAAAGATATGAAAAATGGATCTTGGAATGAGTTTAATGATAGTGAATAGAAGTATATAATTAAAAATACATAATATTCACAACAATTGGGGATCTTATAAATAGTTTACATCATAATAAATAGAGAATCAAAAGGCTTATACCACAAAAGCACTAGAATTGAGAAAGTAGAGGAATAGAACCTTTAACTTCAGAGGATGCTTCTTAGATCAAGATAGAGACTTATTATAGGATTATTAAGACTTTGGGTGGTATTAATAAATGTATAGGGATAAGATATTCATTCTCAATGGGTTTTTTAATGGAGTTTAATAGGAGAATGGTTGGCTATTTATACTTGTATAAGAGTGGTTTTAAGGGTTCAAATTTTGGTTATTTTTTGTATTAGGAAACTACATCTGGGTGTAATCAATAATGAAAAAAAAATTATCTTATTAATTACTAAGGGAGAGTTTATTGACATTAAAATTCTTCCCAATTCATAATTCACCTTCCAACCAACCCATTTAATTCACTGAATCCAAGAATAGTTTTTATCTCAAAAATCCAATCTTTGGTTCCAAAATGTAAACTATACATTTTTCAATACAAAATAATATTTTTAAATTAATTTTTATTACTATTAAATTAAAATTTTATTAAATAAAAAGTTTCATAAATTTTTTAATCATTCCCACATCATAGTGATTTCATAAAACCACAGTACTTGTAAAACGGTAATTTTCAATTTTTCACAAAAAAAATAACTTTTCTAGAATATTATCAAAAAGTTTCCGAAATTTAATTCTAATGTGATGAGTCCAAAAATGATATTTATTTGATCAAAATAATTCTCTAAATTTTTTTATTTTCACTTTTTAATAAAATCCTTATTTATTGAAAATTAAAAGTTTTTATGACATAGTAAACCATATGTCCATTATAAACGATACTTATGCCTTTGTTAATTTATATTAACATTTTAAAAGAATTTTATAATATTATTTCATGAAAATAAAATTCATTTAAAACTTATAAATTTACTATAAAACATAATTTTAATAGAATTTAAATATATTTACAGTATCAAAAAATATAATTTCAGTTTCTTCCTTCGTAATCTATATTGTCAATTTATTGCATCTTTATAACCAACAATAATAATGACCAAATGTCTTATTGATTAATGGTCACAATGTACATTATACACATTGGACAATTTTCATAATGTCTAATGGCCATATTTCATTATAAATACACCATCATAATCTCTTCATCATCTTGTACTTACAAAAGTTCTTATACATCCTTTCATAATGTTTATTGATTTTCTAACGATTCTCTTTCTTTTTAAAATCATTATGGATGAGTGATCCTTATAGGGGAATTCATGCCTTTGGAGTTTCTTTTAGTGAATTTACTATTATTATATTTGTATATCACATTATTATTCCTAGTTTTGGTAGTCCATATCAACACGATATTTGTAATATTCTCATTGAATGTGATAGTCTTTCTATGTGCTCATTATAAAACAGTCAGTATAAAATAATTGTAATTATATTAATAACATAAAGGAATTTATGGGTTTATATATTTACTTTTATTAGTATTCATGTCTTCTAGTAAAAATTTTAAATTATCCTTCCTTTTTTCTTGTGCAACTTCTCATTCCCGTCCTCGTCACATCTGAAAGACCTCATCTCCTTTCTCCCGCTTTCTTTTTTTACTTCCATATACACCCTTCAAAACCCTAATCACTCATAATTTTTCCATTCATAAACTATAAAATTATATCAAAATCTCCTTCCCCCCCCCCCACTTGGGATGACAATCTAAACATATTCAATAAAATTATAAAACTATCCACCTTGTTTCCTCCCAGAATTTTTTAACGGTGTTTTTGTTATTGTTTTTTACCATTATTAGCCTATCTCTATTAATATTTGTAGTGGGATTATTATTAATTGACTACCACTAATTCATATTTTATATTTATATATTTAGCATCCATGGAAGGTTCTTTGTTCATTTAAATGATCAAATTGATGGAGAATTAAGGTATTTTCATTAACTTACATCGGTGTAATTGGATTTATTTGTTTCATGTTGAGTTTTTTTATTATCATGTTCCAATTATTATTCTTCCATGTCATTTTTTAATATCATTCGGGTTTCATTTGAACTTTTTTATTATGTAAATAATTGGTTTGTTCATCTAATTTTTATCCTTTGTTTTTTAATAAATTTTTTTACTATTCATAGTTAAGATTATGTTATATAAAAATGAAAAATCTATATTGTAAGATTCAATTAATGACTATGTATTAAAATATTGAATGTTTTTATTAAAATTAGAGAATATAAATATTAAGGAACCCAATCCATTCATATAGTATAGAATCTCCTCTTATAAATTAATGATCCCTTGACATTTTCTTTCTAAACGTTATCCTTATCTTTTACTTTTTTAGAGATCCAAATCCTTTCATTTAGTGTGGAAGATACTATAAGAAAATTATTGATCTCCATCACTCTATATTCCCAAATTTTTCTTCATCTTGTCATTTTATTTTTATTTAGAGATCCAAATCCATTCATTTTTTTGGATGATCCTTTTTTAAAACGTTGATCCCTTTATCTCTATATTCTATATTTTATCTCAATATTTTAATTTTCTTCAATATAATATCTTAAGAGATTAAATTTATTTCTTGAGGTTTAAAAAACTTAACTTGTGTATTATTTAATATATATTAATAACTATATAAAAGAATATATACTATTATCCTAATAAAAAATGATATAGATACTTATGCATTAACTTATAGAAGCTGTTATATTTTTATTTTCATAATAAATATCATCCGATATATTTTTAATATATTTTTAATAATAAGAATGTTTAATTTTTATAACTTCTTAATATGAATTTCAAATTTCATTTCACTAAAAAATATTTAGAAATAATTTTTTATTACCTTGTTTTAAATTAAACTCTTAAATACAATAGTTATCAATGTTAAATACCTTTTTATATTATTAACAAGATAGCACACATGCCTTACAATCATGAAGAAAGAAGTAAGGAAAAAAGGTTTCAAAGGAGATTATGAATTTTGTAGAAAAACTATCACACTTCTATAGGATTTTATTTTATTTTTTTTTATTTTTTTGAATTATATATTTATTTTTTTCATTATATATATAAATATATATTCATGAGATTTTTAACCTATTATATAGGATTACATACATCATAAAATTTTTTACCTTCTCATTCCCCAATTCCAAACAATTCACATATCACAACAACATGTCATGTCTGTAACATAGATAATTAAAATGGTTTCCCATTATCAATATAGTTATAAAATAATTTAGTTAATAAACTATACTAATATTTGATATTTAATTTTTTTCTTCAAAATTGTTTTTTAGTACCATAACAAATTCTATTTATTTAGTTTCTAGGTCCAAAAATATTTTAAATAATAATATTCATCTAACCCTTAATATTATTGCACCCATAACATCTCAAAATCCTTATTCAGATTCTTGAATATGAATTGAACAAGTATATTCATATACCTTTAAATTTTTTTCATAAAACAATATGTCATTTTATTCAAATTTTAAAACTCTACTCCAATCATAAGTAATTTAAAAATATTTTTAAAATTAAATTCATTTATTATAGTTGAATTTAAATTTCAAAATAAGAATCATTTTTCTAAAAAAATAATTAGTTGACTCAATTCAATAAATACACAAGGTACACATTGATTGTTGATATTATCTTCTGCATTGTTTTTGATAAATTACTTTCAAATAAATGATTTTATGTATTATTTTTTCTGTAATAAAAATTAATATATTTATTATTAATTCACATTAATTAATAATTAAAGATAATAAAGTAATTCTATAAAATTATTTCTCATATTTAACTATAATATCACTCAAAACTACTAGCCATGTTTTAAATATTTTTCTTTCCCCCATATTATTTTATCTAAATGATGTGAAATCCTAAAAATGTTTTTTATAAGTTGTTAGATTAATTTTTCCCTCTCTTTAAATACTATATGTTTAGTTTACAAGAAAAATAGTTACATTAATATTATCTTTTAATGTTAGATACAATATGAATATTATGTGATGTAAAATTTCCTTTTTTCACCATTATTACCTACTCTTTGAATTTTGAATTTTTATCACCCCATATTTATAAATATAATATCCATATTTTTGTTATACTTTTTATTTATTTCTTCAATATGTTTGTACTTTGGATAAGAATTTCTAAAAACATAAACATTAAATTACCCTTTGGTTACCTTAATTTTGAGTCTATTAAACATATTTTCACTTCAACTATTATATAAGAGTATTTAATATAGATATATAGTTTGGTAAACATTACCTTCAGTTACCATTTTCTCACTACAATTTATATTCCAGTACAGATATGTCGAATTTAACATTTATATAAGATAATTACGTTAAATTCACTCCATAGTTAATTTGTAAACCAATTTTGATATCAGTATACAAAATATTAGTATTATGTAAAAAAATTAAAGGTGACATATTTAACATTTTTTTCTAAAATTTTAGTTTACCTTATATATATATATTTATTTATTATTCACATTTTATAATATCTTTAAATAACAATGAATATCATGATGAAAATAGTTTTTTTAACCATATCTATTGGGTTACAGTCTGTATATGGATAATTACCAACAATTCTATTAACATGATATTAAATATTAATGAAAAATTAATTTTCCCATATATATATATATAAGTCTTTTCAACTCTTTATAGATCTCTTCACTTGGAATCATCCACCGACAAATAATTTTTCATGACCCCCCCTTTTTCATGATGAAAATGTAAACCTATAAGCCTATATTTAAAATGACCTTGAAGATTTTATTTCTAAATTTTTTCATGTGTCGTTATACGACACTTTCTTTACCTTTTTAGTTGATTTTAGAGACCAAATCGTTTGTAAATTGAGATTTTTTTCTGGGTTATAAATGAGAATGATCATCTTATTCATGATATTTTTCTCCTGGTTGATTTTTAACATGTGGATACATAGAATGAAATAATTTTCACAGATATTCTAGTAAAATTTTTATGTGGGAGAATAAATTCCCAAGCACATGAGAATCAAAAAAAACTTTAAAATTATATGCCTTTATTTTATAGTCTTCGTTATATTGATAGTGTTGTATATGACTGTTAGTTAGATTGATTCATTTCTAATTTAAACAAGGTATATTGATAATTCAAACATCTACAAGGTCAATAAACTTTTTAAAATCATTATTATTTACCACTTTCCTTTGATTCATTCATGCATGGATCCAAAATTTTAAGACATTATTTCTTCTTATGGAAAAATATACATTATTAGCCTTGTTAATGGTCTCTTCATAAACCTATTATTAGTAAAACGTATCACTCACAAGGCATAAGTATTGATGATATTGTTGGTTAAGTTGAATTTTCGATCCATAAAAAATTCATTTGATAGTGATTATAGTGAAACTCTAACTCTTTAGAGTGATTCCAGGACAATGTTTCATGTTAATACGGAGTAGTTAAAAGGTGAGTATAGATATGAGGACGTTGAAAACACTAATACAGTTCCAATTTATAAATATATAATATAATTATGAATGGAAATATCTATGTAAGATAAGAAATGTTTAGTTATGAAAAAATTTCCCATTTTCATTTTCTAAAATGTATTGAATTCATGTTTTTGATGGTATGAGAAAGGAATAAAGTATAGGATTTACCTAATTTAGGAAACATGAAAACAGGTTATTTTTAACCCTTAAAATATCTCATTTTAATTTTAATTTACATAATTTATTATATCTTCTAATCCATGCCCATATGATATTCATTCCGGTGACATACTTAGAGAATAATAGTGTTGGTGTTACATTGTTTGGATTTTTTTTGGATCATATTAATGTTCATACCATATTCAGTGTTCAGTTTTCCTTAATTATTTTCTTTTCTTAACAAGATAGTCTGTATTTCTTAATTCATCCAACCTATTCCCTTTTACTCATGTAATAAAAGTTTATAAATTTTCTTCATAACCTTTAATAATAATCATTTTTGGATTACAAGGTTTTCTTTCAAGTAATTTGTTTATATTATCTAATGGTTAAATGAATATTATTTTTTTCAATAATTGGATTGGATTTTAATCATCAATTTTATAATTTAATTATCATGGCTGGTCATAAGATTTAGTAAAATTTAATATATATGTTTTCAATTTGTTGTTATAATTTTAGAGTGTTACATTATATTTTCTTATCATCAACTATTAAAATATGTTTTGGGTTGTCAATAGTCAAGGTATTATCTTATATGTATCTTTATTATAATCAATATAAGTTAACAAAATTAATTTATTATAATTTTGTATATTCATTAAATTTTATTTCTTTTCATTGTGTTTTATTTATTTTCATTATCCCCCTCCTTTTATTTTTCTTCTGCATATAAAAATTCTAATGATTTCTTTTAATAATTCGTATGAATTTCCTTAATAACTTGAAACTCTCATCCTATATTACATTACTGATTAAAAAATTCACTTGTAGTAGCCATCTGGATAAGTTGTATTATTCTCCCAATCATATATATTTTCCATGGTTTATGTAGGTTTTATTGTTCATCTTTTGATGGTATTTAAAAATATGGTTTTCTGATTCATAATTCATTTCTTATAATTTTTACCTTCAGAAATTTTATTTACATATTATATTTGTATCCTTTATTTATTTCTTTTTTATAATTTATTTCTCTATAATATGGAATTTACATTCACAATTTTTTGTTTAATATTTTGTGTGTTATCGTCTTGTATTGTTGTGTACTATTTATGTTCACATCCATACACTATTTTATCATTTTCTAATATAGAAACCTCATAAATTTTCATAATATATAAGTAACCTAGATGATATTATTTTATAAAAACACAAAAAAATCCCTACTATCAATTTTAATTCATCCTCTAAATAAATAATCTTTTTAAAATATATTTATATTTATAATAATAAGAATACATATAACATTATTGATTTCCTTTTGTATCTATATGTCATTTCATTATAATTTTACAATGTAAACATCTTATAATTTTTTAACATCATGTTAAATTATTTACCAATATTAAAATCTAAATCTCATGTGTATCCAAAAAAGAAATTAAAATATAGTTCATTTTTAATTATACATAAAACATTTCTATAAATATTCATATTTATTTTGTATAAAAGAATTGTAATAGTTATTTATATAACATTTTAATTTTTAATAAATGGTTTATAGGTATAAGTTATTTATTAATGATTTATAATTGTATGTAATTAAAAATCATAAATATTTTGAACATAACATTTAATTTTTTTATACATTGCATTTTTATTTGTTATGTATAAAGAATTTAAATTTAAATTTTATAATTTATAACCATTAATAACTCATAAATGGTTTATAGATAGTTTATAAACATGTATGTATTTTAAATTATTTATAAATATAAATTTTTTATCAAATAAATGAAATGTATGTTGGGATAAAAATGTTTCAAATACCTATAAAAATATAAGTAACTGAACTTAAAATCAAAATTATTTAAGGTTTAAAATCAATACCAAAACATAAATAAGAAATTTCATACTTTTTTGAACACCAAACTCATTTATTACTACTTTAATTATTATTTTATTATTTTTATAATGTTTCTCTATGGTAAAACCCATTTAAAACTTGAACATCAATGTAATGTTTTACATAATATTATGAAATTATAATGATAATGATTATAATGGTAAAATATGGGTCTGTAAACCATTCCAAAGAAAATCTACACTCATTGTTACAGAGTACTCATGGAGACTCATAATTGAGTCCTCCATGATTCCCCTCAGGGATGAAGAAAACACACGTATTCCCTATGGGTAATAATCAAGGAAGATAAGGGTGATGGACCAATTAATCCCATACCAAAAAAATATTAAAAAATATTTAAAGGGTAAAAAAATTATAGAGGTAAAGGTGAGTGTAAATATCACCTCGTATATTAGATTCATGAAAATGATAAAAAGTATCATCGCGAATAAAAAACAAAACATATTCATTTCCCTCCACATATTTTCTTGATAGTATCTTAGAAACCACATTTCACTATCTATAAGTGTTTGAGACCATTTATTATATTCATATGAGGTATTTGATACACTCCATCCAATCTCAATAAATCTAATAAAATGGATAACCGCCCAGATTTCCTCTTTAAACCTAAGATTTTCCCAAGGATACCCAATGGTGTGACCGATAGACCGAGATAAATATAATGAATATGACCCATTCACTTACGTGGACACACACACATAATGGGAGGCTCAAACATGATAACTTGTGAATATTAGTCAAGGCAACAACCAACTAGTCTACAAACTCATCGAGTATTACTTATAAGTAGAACCGAAACCTAGAAATTAATATAAATTGTTATTAAATATAATACCCAAACACATATGAACTACTAAAAAAACAAATAAAAATGTGATAATTTTTGATAACTTCTAAAAAAACACTCATAAAAGTGTGCTTTCCTCATTAGTTTTTAAAAAGAATTGAGAACTAATCCACTTTTCTCAATACTATTTTTTAAAATAAAAATGGAAAAACAATTATATTAAAATATAAATTACAAATAATGAACTTGAAAAGGGGACTACACCACTCCAAACCAAATAACTCAAACAAGATTAAGAGTGGGAAAAAAAGTATAAAACCCTATTACCATAAATTTTAAGTTCCTATAGAATAGAACATCCTAATAGTAAAAAATAATCTTTTTGATCACAATCCCTAAAGATTTTTGATAACTATAATCATGTGATAATGTCACAACCACATGAAGATAGTTAATCTCAATAAAAAGTGTCCAAACATGATCTTTCATTATGAAAATCCTATAAAGAATATCTTTAGCCTCTAAATTTTGGACACTCCAAATATCCTTTAAAACCATAATACCTGCAATAATAACATTACCATAATAAATAATATAAACCAAACTAGTAGAAATGAGAGACTAGGTCATTATAGATACAAAAAGATTATTCTTAAATTAGTTCACCACTGTTTTAGCCCAAGGATAGTCCAAAAAAATCTCCCTTAAATATAATTAGTTTTTGTCCTCCCTACCTTTAAAATTTTCCAACCACATTGAATCCATAAATACCCAAGAGGAAAATTATTATTTCTACATTGGTCATTCTTTTTTCTCTAAATAATAGAATTGAGAAAAGTTATTTTTTCATATAACATTTAAAATTAACCTTAATCAAGAGTAAAAACTATTTTCCATGACAAAATTTACTTCTTTTCCCCCATTTAAACTCCCCAACAATATTTATATTTGGATTTCTCTTTAATTAGATAATTTGTGATGGAGGACAATAATTAATTCTATATCTAAAGAAAAATATATAAATTTTAAAGATAATATCCATATTTGGACAATTATGACCATACTTGATTCATTTTATCTAAGATCTTTGACCAAAATTTATCAAGTATTAAAAAAATTATACACATATTTTTTATAAATTTAAAATTGAGATATAATCTATTTTCATATTGGTTGTAAAATTTTATCTTCTTCACATATTATTTAGTTACTTTGTATTCTTCACCATCACTAATGTATTCATATCTTCATTGTGTTCCATGTTATTTCAGTTTTTTTCATAAATAATTCTTTAACAATGTCAAATTTTAGTATGGATAAAATATACATTTATAAAATATATATTAAAACTAATAGAAGTTTAATTTTATTTGTGATAGTTATAGTAATTTTTATAAATAATTTTTTGAGTAATCTGGTTGAACCATAAGGATGGATTTTGTATTGTGGGTGTTCTTGGTCAGGTTTTAAATGAAAACAAAGAAACAATAGGGTGGATGTGTCACATCCACTATGATGGAATGAAAGACGATGAAGATAAAACTTATCCTAGGATTTAACTAGTGGATATATTTCCTTAAGACTATATATATATTATGTATATTATCCATATCATATGTGATGGTATGGGGATATCATATGGTGTGATATCTATGCATGTTATTTAGATGTATAATTCCTTATGATTTATAGATATCATAACTCACCTATACCTTAGCCAGTCATAGTGCAAATGATAAGTAAATCTTACGGTTTGATTAAGGTATTCAAACCTTAAGTGTAATGCTCAATAATATTCTATAGATGTATATAATTATTATTGGTAATTCATATGATAAAACAATTGGGAGTTATATTGGACGAAATTTACAAAGAGTTGAAACTAGCATTAATTACTCAAATGTTTTGAAACATAAGAATAAATGCTTGGGAGGATTAGTGAGTATATTGGAGGCCTATATAAGAATTACATAGGTATAGAGACAGTATTTTCTCTTCCTTTTGTTTATCCATGTCAATGGTCTCTTCCTCCTTCCTTTACCTCAATAGATAATAGAATATCATGGTGTGGAGGAGGTTCTTGCACAATTGTAGGGTGATTTAGTCAACTCATGGATACACTTTGGAGGGAAGATTCCTTTGGTTATTCCTTGTGACCTTAATAAAGTATTTGATTAAAGATATAGGATCATCCATCTATGGTGAAAGATATATTCACTTCATTTTTTTATACATGGTTTTGGTTTTTAAAAGCATAGTGATCTTGATTTAGAGTTTTTTATTGTCTTCTATGGAATTGAATAAGTGTTATTTTATCCTTGTAAACCCTTCAGTGGTATCAAAGCCATATCATGACTCTTGATCATTGAAATAATGTTGAAAAATAATAAAAAACTTGGATATTTTATTAATTTTATAATGAAAGTTATTTAAAATGATATAAAATTTTTTATATGGATTGGATTATGACTTTATAGAACCAAATTTGTGATATAATTACATGTCGTGATATGGGATATTTTAACACATGACATAGTTTAATTCATTTGTTTCTTTATGCATCATAATGTATGATATGTTGGGTCTTATTTTATTATGTAACCAATCCTCATGTTCAAAATTGAACATCATACCGCCATGGTGATATCGATGCTTATTATAAAAAATGACTCCTAGCCACTTAAGGGGATATCATAGGCCAGCCATTAGTTATAATCAGCTATCCATGAAATTGGATATGTGGATATCATAAAACATGATGTGTACTTTATAATTATATATCATAAGTCATGGTATGCCAATCTCAATCCATGACAAATGTATCATGAGTGATGACTTGATTATATCATTAAATATGATATAGAGGGAATATATCTTTTCCTAAATTTCATCTATGTATTTAATTATATAATTTATAAAATGTTTATAAATTATAAAAAAAAATTAATTTTGGATATTTATTTAATTTTTGATGTCTTTAAAAATTAATGAAATATAAAAAAAGTTATAATTAATTATTAATTATTTATAGAACATTTGATAAATAAATATCCAATTGTAAAAATTCTTGAAAACCTTCACTAACCCGGGCCCGAGGGGGGCTTCAAATTGTACCAAAAATGTTTTAATAGTTGTAATATTGGTCTAATGTGGATTTATATGATGAATAATTTATTTAGTGTTTATAAATTTAATATAAGGAAAATATAAAAGTGTTTATATTTATTTTTTAATTTTTCATAAATATAAATATAAAATATTTATATTACTAAATTTTTTTTGAATATTTATTTAAACACTTAAAAAAGTTTTTTTGGATGATATGATCAATTTTTTATATAAAATAATTTATGGGATATTAAAATTATGTAAATTATTTGCATAAAGAAAAAAAAAATCTTATTATTCATTAATAAAAGTGTTCATAAAATATCTCATTTTTGTAATATGAAGAAATTCAAATTAAAACCATGTAAATGATAATATTAAAATTTCATATTGCATAAAAGTTAATTTTTCAAGTTTATCTTTGAATAAAGTAAATTATAATTATTTTATAATTTATTTATTTATAAATTTTTCATAAATCATTATCTCATGTTAAAATATATGAATTGTTAATTTATTTGGTTTATTTTGTGATTTATACATGAATATAATTGGTATATTATGAATGGTTGTATGATTTAGTTTAAAGAGTTAAAATTATTCTATAAACTTCCATACATTCATTTAATGATTTTCATTCTAGGTGTGATAATTGATTTAGTTTTATTGTACCTTAACTCTGGCTTGTTCATAAATTGTGTAAAGAGTTCCACATCATTATTTTGGGAACATCTTGATTTTGTGGAAGGAATAGGGATTGCAAACTGAATAATTATTATCATTAAAGAATTTAAAGATAATACCTAATTTAACATAGTGAGATAAAATACCATTTAAAATACTAAGTGTTAGATTTCTTCCAAATAAAACACTTTTCTAGACCTCAATCATCCAATTGGGATGCTTCATATTAAATATGGGTTCCCCTAGATGATCTTGTGTAAGGAAATATAGTAGTGAGGTTCCCTTAAGGGTAAGGTGCCTCGTTTTTCGCATTTTATTTGGGTTACACTTGGCTAGGAAACCCTTATAAAGGATACTATAGGAATGGTGTTGATTTTATCAATTTCAAATATTAGGAAAGGAGTTTTCTGATCAACCATACAAGATTCATATATAATATGATTGGCATGATGCCCTATATAAATAGTTAAGTGGTGAGATGAATAATAAAGTGGACTCATTACTTAGTGAAATATGGATCTTAGACCACCAATGTATATGATGTAAAATAATCAAAGGGATCACTATTTCTATGGGAGTAAATTTATTAAAAGTCTTTATTAAAGGAATTTAAAATATGATGCTTCTATTATAAAAACATCTGTTGTAGATATGGAATTATCATCATTGAACATTAGTTTGAGATAAATCCTATAGAAATATAGATCTCAATGTATTAAACTTCTTAGACTGGTAGAAAAACGTAAGAATTGATATTAAGTGTTGGTTTAAGACATAGTGGAAGAGCCTATTGAGCCTTTGGACAAATAAAATTTTTTGGATTCAATAAATTAGTTGTGATGTAAATTACATGAATATCCAAACCAATGGAAATTTTTTGAATAATATTGAAAAAAAATTTCACCAAAACTAAGATAGTATCTTGTCAAGTAAAATTATAGTTAATTTAATAGCTTGAAGAAATAACTCAGTCTTGAGTTCCTTCATCAATGTAGTTTTTGATCATCTGAATGTTGTTTAGTTTTATTCCTCTTACATTGATGAGGTCCTAAAGTAGATCCCCTATAATGGTGATCCAAACATTCTCCTTTGATCTTGTAACATCGTCAATGGTACACAAGGTGCTAGCACTACTGTGTCGATCATCTTGTGTTTCTCCAATGATCATAACCATGATCCCTTTAGTCTGGAAAGGTTCATCTCTTTATCTCTCCATCTTGATAAGAAATGGAAGATGGTATAATTTTCCAAGCTTGAGAGAAAATCTAAGATATGTTCTTAATTGATAGATAATTATATATGGTAGGGAATATTGTGCATGAAGACAAACATCTAAAAATTCTCATTATTATATATTTATATACTCTTTATTAGATTTTAACATTAATTAATTTCACAATGGACCTTAATATCTTCAATCCAAAAGGAACATCATTCCATCTAAAATATTATTATTATTATTATTAATTAATGGAATTCACTAACTCGTACACTGGTAAATATATATTTTACAACATAATAAATAAATATTTGTCACCAGATTAAATATGGTCTAATCATACTCTTTAAAATTTATTGATATCTCAAATAAATATTTAAATATTATCCATTCAACAAATAAATAAATATTTTATTCAAAGTTGGAAAAATAAATATTTATTTAATATTCACATAATTAAATAAATTATTCATTTAATAAATAAATATTTATTACTGTGTGGATAATAAGATAAAAATATTATATATTTGTTTAATTAAGTAATTAAATTGTGAATAGATACTTATTTAATATTTGGGATCATTTAATATATATTGAATAAATATTACTTCTTGATCTGGTGATTAATATTTATTCCAACAATTAAATATAAATAATATTTAACTGAGATCAAATGAAAAAAAATTGCATGACCCTATAGGTATCTTCTTTTGTAGAATTGGTTATACCTTTTTAATGTTCAAGATTATTGTCTTGCAGTGGGTCACATCACCCATAGATGAAGAAGATATATCACAATGATAACAACCACATATGAATAATCACTATGTAAAATAATCCATTTGTTGTGATATCTCATCAAGCAGTTTCACAGCCGTGTCATCAACCTATATGATTGATATATATTTATTTTATAATCTAATACAAAATCATCATTACACAATGGACATGGAATTTAATGAAATGGTTCTATTTCAATAAAAAGGGCATGGTATCAATTTCTATAAAGATAAAAGGTACCAATCCTTCCTTAACTTATTCATTAATAACATATCATTCATGAAACACCCTATGTAAATTATTTATCACAAACATATGGTGACATGGTTTTCGTTAGTACATCAAAGTATTCATGTCATTACAAGAATTAAAAATAATCTTAAAGTCTAAGGATCATTATGAACACTCATAGATAAGAATATCTAATGACATGCATACATGTGTGGGCCTATTCTCATAGTCTTCCATCTCAAAGTGTAAGATCCCAACCTTTATAAATATTCCTCATGCTCATTTTTAGGTAGTCATTTACCATTTTTTTTATCCCTTACTAGGTTTTTTGGGAAGTTTATTGTTGGCTCATAGTTTACCCAAACTGCACGCCCAGCCCCAAAAAATTGTGCACCGATAGACAAAGGGGGTTTTTATTGTTGGAAAACAGTTTGTAAATTTGTACCCCACTTAATAGAAACCCTACACCCTAGATAGTAGGGGTACACAATTTGGGTTCATGGTTTGGAAAACCATGCGGCCCCACCCTGGATATCATGCATGTGGGTTTTTAAACCATCAAAATTTGATTAAATTTTACCAAAACCCAAGTTTTTATTCAAAATCACCAAAATTGACTTTATATTATTTCCTTTAATTTGGGAGTCACTTTGGAGGAGTCCAGGGCTCTAAAAACCTTTTTTGGTGCAAATCGAAGATCCAATGGAAGGATTTGACCACTCTTCCATTATGTGATCTCTTTCATTTGGTTTCTCTCTCTCTCTCTCTCATATTTCTCTCTTACTTTAGTGGGTTGATTCCCTCTATTGGTGATGATTTTATATCTATGTTTTGATGAATAGATTTTTGTTGGATCTTGGTTCGAGGTCTTGATCTGAGATCTCCTCCAATGTTGTGATTTTGATCATTCTATACCAAATTGAGTGTTATGATATAGTGAGCGTTCATCAATGATCTTGAGGTATGTGGTCTAGTTACATTTTTCCATAGTCATTATTATGTTTGAGTGTATTTAATTTTGTAATATTTCATCCATATTAAGAAATTTCATTTAAATTTAAATCATAAATTGGTTCCCTTGTGAATGAGAGACCCTCCACAAATTCCATTGGACTATTGGAGATTTGAGATCGGGTTTGATAGCGACCCATGGGGTGTGAAAATATAATTGAAATGATTATTTATGGGATTATGAAATTGGTCGAATAATGGATTATAAAAATTGTTGATAAATGGGATTATAAATTTGTCTAAATAATTGATTATGGAAATAGATGATAAATCAGTTATGAATATAAAACCGTTATATGTGAAATTTGTGAATGATGTGAACAATGAGTTTTTGTTCAGGGATTTCTACTCAAAATACCCATGGGGTTTCAGACTACTACTCTAGGCCCCCAAGATATATATTTCATGTTATCACTGAGTTATGGGATAAGGACTACTACCCCAAATACACATGGGATACCAGACCGCTTCTCTAGGCCCCCCAATGTATTTATGTGAAATTATAATTAAATTAATAATGAAATTCCATGAAATAAAGTTCTATGAGAATTATATGGTATATGGTTCAGACTCCAGCATGGGCCAAAGCAGGTATGATTGGTTTAGGTGTCACCATGAACTCATGGGACTATATGGTTAATTAAAGAATAATAAATGTGAAAACTATTTACTTTATCATTTTAATTTATTCTTTATAAAACTGTACATGTTATTATAGAATAGATATTGATTTAGACACCATTGGTGGTGGACTACTAAGTTTTACTCACACCCCACTTAGGAAGCCTAGTCAGTCCCCGAATAGACATCTTGTTTTCAGGATAGGATAAGGCCAAGAGCTATATGTTAGATGGATGTGTTGGGATTCATGTTTGATCATGGATGAGAGAAATGGACATGAGTCTAAGAACTTTTTGGGAGCTATCATAGTGTCTTTATTTTGGGTTTTCATTTGATACCTGGAACTTATATGGCATTAAATATCTACTACTTTGGTTTATGGTCATCTTTTTCTATTTTGGATTCATCATGTGGTGTTGGATGATTATTTATTATGTTATTACCTTGTTTTTTTATTATTATTTGGATACAATTTATTGACTTTTTCTATTATACGGTTTTGATAAAGAGGGTTTATACACCTCAAATTACATATTAGACCCTTACTTCTATTCAATAGCCTCTGGTATATTGGTAGGAATGCCTGAGGTCATGTAACGAACCAGATTAGGGAAACAGTAGTGGAAGTTGGACTGGGAAGCTATGAAGAGGTATTAAAGGATGTTTTCTTTTCCTTTAATTTCTCTTATTATTTAGGAAATATATATTATATTAGGATGAGTAGGGACTTGGTCATGAGTTCATACATGACAATAGCTAACCCATGTGTGGGGGGGAACCCAAGTACCCAGGGTGGGAATATTGTTATTTATGTTTTCTATTACAGTTCAATGTTATTTCACCTCAGGTTATGCACTTGTTGTGTAATGTTATTTTTTATAATATTTTACTCGTGTCCTAGTATGGAACGAGAATTGAGTATAAATTCATCATTCTAGGCCCTCAGGGTTTCATGTGGCATGCATTATTTTAGGTACGCATGGAAAATACAATTATGAGAGGGTTATGGAAAATGAAAATGATTTTCATTACTCGAGATTTTTATTTAAAAAAATGAAATGGTTCCTAATATGAAATTAATAGTTGTAAATGATTCTAAATGTGGTAATTTGAAATGTATGAATTGCTGACTAATGATAAACCTTGAAATGTAATGACTCCGAAATTCTGTGGAACTTTTTTTCTTAAATACATGGGAATTTTACGAGTCCACCAAAATGGACAGCAAATGATTCTGAGGCCCAGTGTGCCCGGAATCAATTTTTGAAGTTTTGTTCGGGTAAATTCTGTAAACGTACGAGCGGGTTTTTATAACTTTTGAACTGGTTCTCAGAATTGAAATCTGAGGGCACCGTTGAACTCACAGCGCCGGTATTCGCTTAAAAAGACTTTCACTTCGATGGTAGTGGGTCGAGTTTAAAAGATAGTTTTTGGGTTTTCATGGAAAATAATAAAATAAAGTGAGCTTCACTTTATTTTTATTTTAGCCGCCAAGTGGGTGTTTTGTGGTTAAAACCGCCTCATGGATGCTAGAGGTGGGACCACCACACCTTAACCTCTTCTAAGGGGTTATGGTGGTGGGTCCCACCCGAACCTAACCTCCCATGAGAGGTTACGACGTGGGGACCACACGGGGCTAAACCCCCTATTGATGGAGGAGAGTAAAACCTCTCAACTCTAACTAAATAATAGACAAACTCAATATATTATTATTTTTCATGGAATTTCTCATTTGGTGGAGCTTGGGAAGAGAAGAGCTTGGGAGAAAAGTTCTTCCAATGAAGAAATCTCCACCGACAAAGAATGCTCCACTGATGAAGAATGCCAACCTTCTTCGACTTCCTCCCTCGGATCCTACTGACGTGAAGCATCTTCAACCGAACTACCCTCCACAACGTCTTCAATGTGCCGATACAGCTCAGGATTGGGAGTGCATGGAGCACACGACGAATGATGAACTCCTTCTTCTTCTTCCTGCGACTTCAACATCGACGATGGACAATCAAAGGTAGGGGGTTTATTTTGTGTAACTTTCCTTTTCTTTTTCTCTTCTTCAGATTGGAGAGGAATCGTAGTGTGGTTATAAAACAATTTTTTTTCATATTTCTTAATATTTTATGAGCCAAGTGCTACCACCCTAAACGTGGAGGGTGCGGGCCAAATAAACATCTCCCGACCCCTCTGTCGTTCTTGTTTGTGTTGTTTCCCAGCATGGCGATGAAGCGGCATTGAAAGTGACGAAGGCATAGACAAAGGTCGCGCTTCCCATTGTCTCCATGAACCGAGCCACCCCGAAGCGTTATGGTGCCCCGACCGAGATGGATTTGTGGGCCAAACCACTTCCGGCCTCCCGCGCGCCCGACCGCACCGCTGTCGGCCTCCCGCGCGCCCCGGCCGAATCTCGTCGTCCCGCATTGAACTGCGTCGTCCCGAACTGCACCGGCACGGCCTCCCGGCCGCCTGACGGCTAGGCCGCGCCCTATCTGGTTGCCCACCGGCCCACCTGGTACCCTGCCCAACTACCTCTCAGCCTGGCTGTGCCATGCTCGGTCGCCCGCCGGCCCGCCTGGCGCCCTGCCCGGCCGCTTGCCCGCCTGGCCGCGCCCTGCCCGACCGAACCGGCGCCATGGCCGCGCCGGCCTCCCGAGACGGCAGTCGGCCCCCCTCATGGCACACTGGCCAATCTGGCCCAGCCGTGCCCTCCAGGCCGATCCACTCCGGGCTGCACCCTCACGATGCTTCGGGACGAACCGGCCCCGAGCCCGGGCTGAACCTCCCACGCAGCCCGCTGGGCTGGGGCCAGTGGGCCAGGCCGAACCTAACAGGCTAGCCCACCCAATGGGTCAGGCCAGACCCAACAGGTCTGACTGGGTTGACCCAGACCAGGTCAGCCAAGACTGGGTCAGACCGGACCTAAGCCCACTACCGACCCTTTACTTTCTTTTGGCCATATCTTTGGCACCGGACGTCTGTTTTGACAAACTGTCAACGGGGATGGTTTTCTTAGAGAAGGATGGTCCCTTTGAGTATACCCCACCAGAGTTTGGGGTATAGTTGAGGTACGGTCATGTTGGTTCGTGCATGAATCCAACCGAGCCCCTGGGACTAAAAGGTTAATAACTCACAGAATGGGCATCTGATTGATGCGTTTTTAGTCGCGTTGAGACCCCTATGATGAGGCAAACCTTTGAGATACTTCTACATGGTATTTCTTGATAGTTGGAGTATCTAACTACAGTTCTTGGAGCGGATCCTCCCAGATATGAGCGAGCATAGTGTGGAGACCTAGTAGCTGGCTAAGACTTGACGACTACTGACCAATTCGACTCAGAGTGATTCGACTAGCCCAGTGGGGAGCGCGTTGGTGTCATGGCAGACCCATGGTGGGGAGTGCCTCTGTGTGAGCATGGAAGACCCACGGTACTCAGTAGGAGGAGTACCTTAGCAGGCTACGAGGGCGAGAAACTCTGTGTGACGTGGCAGACCCATGGTGGGAAGCGCCTCTGTGTGAGCACGGCAGACCCATGGTACTTGACAGGAGGAGTACCTCAGCGGTCCAAGGTTAGTGGGAAGCGCCTATTTGTGACACGGTAGGCCCACTGTACTCGATTGAGTAGGAGTTCTCCAGTAGTCGTGGTTTCGATAATAAAAATCTCGGTTTGATCTGAGTCAGTAACTTTTTTTTACCTCATGATTGAGATGGATTACTTGATAACTTAGGTATTTTTATGGGCACATACCTAAGTGAGGTTATCTGTTGTTTTCATACTTTTTGGTTTATAATTTTTGGATTTTGTGAGACCTTGAGGGTCTCGGGGTCCCTATTGTGTATCATTATACCCACCCCTGCACGGGCTATGCCTGCACCACATTGTGTTGGTTGCAGACGATGAATAACACTAACTGAGGCTAAGAGTACTAGGACTTGACGGTACCCGGAGTTAGACCATACGACGTGTCGGTACACGGAGGAGACCGATAGGTGTGGAGTGTTGTGGAGGCTATCTATACCTACCCTTCATGTAGGAATCCCAGAGGATGACCCAGCTGCTATTTTACTCTTCTTTTATTGTACTTGTTTTTCATTTGTACTTGTACTTTCCTGTTTGGATTGTATTTAGGCCCCTCTACTTTCAACACTCTTTTGTATACCGTTTTACTTAGTGTTTTTCTTCCATCTCGTACTATGTTTTGTGTGTTTTCAAGTAGTAAAGGTAATTCCTTCCCAGTTTAGGGATTTATGCCTTTGGTGCTAGTCTCCAACCCTTGGCCTATGGAAGGTGGTCTTGGGGTTGTCACGGCATGGGCCCTGGGGGATGAGTAGTGACAAATTGGCATCATAGGAGTCAGTTCTACCACACAACTTAGGACTCTGACCTTTCTTTTCTGTGAAGCAATAGTGTTAAAGGTACTGAGTGTGGTTCTTAGTTCAGGGATTCCAGTGTGGTGCAGTGACCGACGTATCCATACACCAGGACCGTGACTTCTGATTTTTGACTTAGTGCACAAAAACACAGAATGCGTGTGTGTTTTCAAAAGTTTTTTTTATGTCAGCTAAACTAGGTTAGCTCACCAGGTATAATATTTTGACCATGCCGCATATTTTTCTTTCATGATGACTCCCCACGGATGACCAGCTAGAGTCCTAAGAGTTGTACGTGCATATAGCCCACCGAGCGATGAGGCCTTGGTGCAGGGCCCTTTTCTAGTAAAGGCACGAGCGGTACAACCCCCTATTGGGCCACCGGTGCCACCATCCCTCGTAGCAGACGATGCATGCCACTTGAGTGTGTTTCACGAGTTCCAGTGCCAGAGGCCACCCAAGCTCAGGGGAGAGACAGACCCACAAGAGGCTAAGGATTGGCTGGAGGTTTTGGTTAGAGTTTTATGACTGGTAGGGACACCAGCCGACCTCATGGTGATCCTTGCTATTGGCCTTCTATATGCAGAAGTGGGCAGTTGGTGGATCTTGATGCTCTAGGTTCACGACGATGTGACACTTCTCTGGGTAGACTTCAAGGGCCTGTTTCAGGCAGAGTTTGTCCCAGCGACTCTTTCCGCAGTTCACATACAGGAGCTACTTCATCTGCAGCAGGGAAGCATGACAATAGCTCAGTACTCAACGAGGTTCACCGACCTCTCACATTACTCCACCGATATGGTGTGAGGCCCATTATTCAGGGCCCGGACCTTTGAGCAGGGACTCAGGCGAGAGATCAGAGCTTCAGTGATCTCACTCAGCATCCCAACGCAGGCAGGGGTGTTAGAGAGAGCCCTCTTAGTGGAGAGTTTCCTTGCTGAGCAGTCTCCAACAGCGAGATCCACCACCAGTCGACACGTAGCGGAGTCTTCTATAGTTGGTCGTAGACAGATGTCGTAGAGGTCCAAGAGGACCATACCTATAGGTGGATGACTGTATGACTTAGGATCAGTTGTGTGGGGAACCCGGGGTAGAGACACACATTCTAGGAGTGGGCAGTGTTACACATGCAGCGGGCATGGTCAAATGGCTCGTGACTGTCTGACCCACCATTCAGATGATCAGTAGACGGTCGAAGGACTGCCCAAGAAGAGACATAGATTTGATCAAGGCCGTCCTCAGGGAGCAGGTAGACGTGGAAGAGGATCTGGTCGAGCAGCTGGCGATGGGAGAAGTTTCGATGTGTTTTCGCCACCACCACCAGGAGGTCCACCCCCGACCATAGGGAGCAGGTGGATAGGGGAGAGCTCAGCTCCAGGCAGCTGAGGCTTACGATCATGGTGCTTCAGAGATGATTTGAGGTATGATTTGTGTCTCCTCCACCTTAGTTTCAGTTCATATAGACACAGGTGCTAGTCACTCTTTCATTGTCACTGCCCTTGTTCGGAGCTCGGAGATTCTGATGGAGTCATTGGCTCAATCTTAACGGCGAGACACTCTTATGGGAGTAGACTCAACGATTATGCACTGGTGGCAGTAGTGTGAGCTTACTCTAGGAGGCGAGAGATTCAGTTGGGATCTCCTAGTAGCAGCGTCAAGACCTTAGGATGTCATCTTGGGTATGGACTGGTTATCTACAATCCATGCTCAGATAGACTGTATTAGGTGCATAGTGCGGTGTGTCTACACGGATGGGACCATGTTTACCTTCACTGGCGATAAGGGAGACTTTGCAGCACATGATGTACTTACTCGGAGGAGGGTGCAACCGATCACTCATCAGTTGGCCTGCCTTACCCTCGGAACAGTTGATGTGGAGAGTCTGAGCTATCATATAGTGGTGGACCAGTACGCGGATGTTTTCCCTAACAATGTTCCAGTACTACCTCCTCGCAGAGAGGTGGACTTCTACATTGAATTATACCCTAGGACGGCACCAATATCTACACGAGCATATTGGATGGCTCTTCCTGAGCTTTGTGAGCTGTAGGTACAGCTAGAGGACTTGTGGGGGAAAGGATTCATCTGGCCCAGTGTTTCTCCCTAGGCAGCCCCAATTCTGTTCACCAAGAAGTCAGATGGGAACTTGAGTCTTTGTATCAACTAACGTTTCCTAAATCAGGTGATCGTGAAGAACAAGTACCCACTCCCGAGGATTGGAGACCTCTTTGATCAGCTGTAAGGAGCATGGTGGTTCTCAAATATATACCTTACATCAGGCTATCACCAGCTCAGAGTTTGAGACGAGGATGTGCAAAGGATAGCCTTTAGATGTCGGTACGGCCACTAAGAGTTCTTGGTTATTCCATTCGGTATAACCAATGCTTCAGCAGTGTTCATGGGACTCTAGAACAGAATCTTCCATCCATCCCTCAATCACTTTGTCGTAGTCTTCATCGACAACGTTCTGATCTACTTGACTACTGAGAAGGATCATGCCTACCATTTGCAGGTAGTATTGGACACACTCCGAGAGCTCCAGATTTATGGTAAGCTCTTGAAGTTTTAGTTCTAGATCCAAGAGGTTCACTTCATGGGACATGTCATCTTGAAGGCCGGAGTTTCAGTGGATCCAGTGAATATTGAGGTGGTACTTTCTTGGGAGCCACCCAGGAGGGTGACGGAGGTACGGTGTTTCCTGGGATTGTCTTGATTCTACTAGAGGTTTGTTCCAGACTTCACCAGAGTTGTAGCACCACTATCTACCTTAAAAAAGAAGGGGAAACCCTTTGTGTGGTCAGAGATATTCCATCAGAGCTTTCAAAAGATGAGTTAGTGTCTAACAAGTTCCCCCATCTTGAGGCTTCTAGAGGAAGGCGTAGGGTATGTATTTTACTGCGACGCCTCAGGGACCAGACTTAGGTGTGTCCTAATATAGGGGAGAGAATTTATCACGTATGGTTCTCGGTAGCTGAGAAAAAATGAGAAGAACTACACTACCCATGACCTAGAGTTAGTAGCAGTGGTCTTCACCATGAAGATATGGTGACACTATCTGATGGGTGAACATTTTACCTTGTACTCTGATTAAAAGAGTCTCAGGTATATCTTCTCTCATAAGGACCTGAACCTGAGATGGTGGTGATGGCTTGAGTTCCTCCAAGACTATGACTTCGAGATAGTCTATAATCTTGTAAAGGGTAATGTTGTAGCAGATTCACTCATCAAGAGATCTGGTATACAACTTCTAGGCGAGGTGATAGAGCAGTTGGATGCCTTACATATATCCTTTGTGGATAGAGATGGAGCATCCTTCCTTCAGTCCCTTACAATCACTCCCCCACTTCTTTAGCGAGTCAGGGAGGTACAGCATGGGGACGCTGACTGCGAGACACGATGTGCTAAGATATCCACAGGGTAGGCACCTGATGGATTTTCTGAAGGTGGGGAGCACGTCATTCTCTTCAGAGGATGTACTATGGTGCCAGTGTCACTTCAAGAGCAAGTGTTGAGGGAGTTCCACACATCCCCTTCAGCTATATATCCAGTAGTGGCTAAGATGTACAGGGTCATTCGACGATAGAATTGGTGTCTAGGTATGAAGAAGGAAGTAGTGGAGTTTGTCTCTTGATGCCTCACTTGTCAGTAAGTGAAGGCAGAGCACCAGGTACCAGCAGGCTTGGTTCAGCCTTTAGAGGTCCCAGAATGGAAGTGGGATGGGATATCCATGGACTTCATGACAGGACTTCCACATACATCTAAGGGTCACGACTCGATTTGGGTGATCATTGACCGACTCACCAAGTTGGCCCACTTCCTACCGATCATAGAGCAAGGTTCAGTAGAGTGCTTGAGACACCTCTACTGCAGAATTTTGTGCAGCTACATGGATTACCTTCTTCTATTATCTTCGATCGCGATTCACAGTTTACTTCCCGGTTATGGAAGGGGTTACAGGAGGCTTTCGGGATGCAGCTTCGTCTGAGCACCTCCTTCCATCCTTAGACGGATGGCCAGACAGAGTGGACCATTCAGACTCTCGAGGACATGCTCTGTGCATGCATCATCAACTTCAATCACAGTTGGGAGGACCACTTACCATTGGTGGAATTTTCTTAAAACAATAGTTACCACTCCACCATAGGGATGGCGCCTTTTGAGGCATTATACCGGTGACCTTTCATATCACCCTTGTGCTGGACTAACCCTGGGGAGTCAGCACTAGTGGGACCAGAGATGGTACGAGCTACCAAAGAGAAGGTATAGATCATCTAGGAGTAAATGATGACTGCACAGATCAAGCATAAGTCATACGCTGACAGGAGCCGGAGACCTTTAGAGTTTGAATATGGAAACCACATCTTCCTACAGGTCTCACATCGATAAGGTCTATAGAGATTTGGCTGAGGTGGCAAGACATCTCCACATTTCATCGGACCTTTTCAGGTCCTCAGCAGAGTTGGCAAGGTGGCATACCATTTAGCTCTTCCACCTTAGTTTCACTGGGTGCACGATATCTTCTATGTATCCCAGCTGAGGAGATACGTGCCCGAACCTTCTCACATCATCGACCATAGAGAGATGTACATCGATGATGGGGAGACTTTCACAGAGGTTCAAGTGGAGATTGAGCATCGACAGAAGTGGGTCCTACGTGGATGGTCGATACCTCTGATGCACATTCGCTGGCAGCACGGTAACTTCCATGAGAGCACATGGGAGCGGGAGGCTTAGATGCGTCCTTAGTACCCCCACTTGTCCCCATAGTTTGAGTTCTAGCTTACGGGGACGTAAATATCTAATGTGGGGAGAATGTAATGACACAGAAATTCTGTAAAAAAAATCTTAAATACAGGGGAATTTTATGAGTCCGTGAAAAATCACGGTGCAAGATTCTAAGGCCCATTGTTCATGGAATCAATTTCTGAAGTTTTGTTCAGGTTTGTTAAGTAAACGTATGAGCGGGTTTTTATAACTTTTGAACTGATGCTTGGAATTAAAATATGAGGGCACCGTTGAACTCGCAGCGCCAGTATTCGCTTAAGAATACTTTCACATCGACTATAGTGAGTTGAGTTTAAACGATAGTTTTTGGGTTTTCGTGGAAAATAATAAAATAAAGGGAGCTTCACTTTATTTTTATTTGAGCCTCCATGTGGTTTTTTAGGGTTTAAAACCTCCTCATAGAAGTTGGAGGTGGGAACACCACACCTTAACCTCCCATGAGAGGTTATGGTGGTGGGGCCCACCTGAACCTAACCTCCCTCAAGAGGTTATGATGAGGGGACCACACAAAGCTAAACCCCCCTATTGATGGAGGAGAGTAAAACCTCTCAACTCTCCCTCATTAATGAGGGAGAGCCTCTTGACCCCCCCCCCATAATTAATTGGTGCCAACTCCCCTAATTAATTTGTGCCAACACACATGAATTAATTAGGGGATCCAAGTTATTAATTCACCAATTTGATTTTTGTGTCAGCAAATAATTAATAGTCAAACTCAATCTTTTATTATTTTGCTTGGCATTTCTCATTTGGTCTAGCTTGGGAAGAGAAGAGCTTGGGAGAAAAGTTCTACCAACGAAGAACGCTCCACCGACAAAGAACGATCCACTGACGAAGAATGTCAACCTTATTTGAATTCCTCCCTTATATCCTACCGACGAGGGGCATCTCCAACCGACCTACCCTCCGCATTGTCTTCAATGAGCCGATGCGGCTCAGGATTGGGAGTGTGTGGCGGATGTGATGAATGACGAACTCCTTCGTCTTCTTCATGTGACTTCAACGTCGATGACCGAAAATCAAAGGTAGGGGGTTTATTTTGTGTAACTTTATGTCCCTTTTTCTCTTCTTCGGATTGGAGAGAAATCATTGCGTGGTTGTAAAACAATTATTGTTCATCTTTCTTACTCTTTGATGAGAAAATTGTTACCACCCTAAACACGGAGGGCGCGGGCCAAACCAACATGGCCAGACCTTTCCGTCATTCTTTTTTGTGTTGTTTCTCGGCATGGCGACGAAGCGGTGTTGAAGGTGACGAAGGCACAGGCAAAGGCCACGCTTCTTGTGGCCTCCGTGAACCGCGCTGCCCCCGTGGAATTTGGGTGCCCCGACCGAGCCGGCTCCGCGGGCCGAACCACCACCGGCCTCCCACGTGCCCGGCCGCACCTCCGTCGGCCTCCCGCGCACCCCGGTAGAACCCCGCCAGCCCACGTCGGCCCGAACCATGCCGAACCGTGCCGTCCCAAACCACGCCGTCCTGGTCTCCTGGATGCCTTTCAGCTAGGCCGCGCCCTGCCCGGCTGCCCGCCGGCCCACCCAGCGCCCTGCCCGACCGCATGCCCGCCTGGCCACGCCCTGCCGAACTGATCTGGCACCCTGGCCGCCCTGGCCTACCGAGCCGGCCTTCAGACCCCCTCGCAGCACCCTAGATGAACTGGTCTGGCCGCGCCCTCGGGGTCAATCCACACTGGGCCATGCCCTCACGATTCTCTGGGCCAAACCGGTACTGAGCCCTGGCCAAACAGCCCACATGGTCTGCTGGGCTGGGCCCAGCGGGCTGGGCTGAACCTAATTGGCGGCCCACCCAATGGGCGAGGTCAAACCCAACAGGTATAACCAGGTCGACCCAGACTGGGTCGGCCCAGACGGGGTGGGACCGGGTCGGACTGGACCCCAGCCCACTACCGACCCTTTACACTCTTTTGACCATGTCTTTGGCACCAGATGTCTGTTTGACGAACCATCAATGGCGCTGGTTTTCTTGGAGAATGACGGTCCCTTTGAGTGTAGCACACTGAATTTTGTGGTATAGTTGAGGTATGATCAGGTTGGTTCATGCACGAATCCAACCGGGCCCCCAGGACTAAAAGGCTAATAACTCACAGACCGAGTGTTCGATTGACGCGCTGTCTGTTTCATTAAGACCCCTATGACGAGACATACCTTTGAGATACTTCTAAGTGGGACTTCGTGACAGTTGGTGTATTGACCTGTAGTTCAAGGAGAAGATTCTTCCAGAGACGAGCGAGCATAGTGTGGAGACCTAGTAGCTGGCTGAGACCTAACGACTGCAAACCGATTTGACTCAGAGTGATTCGACTAGCCTAGTGGAGAGCGCCTTGGTGTCGCGGCAGACCCATGGTAGGGAGCACCTCTATGTGAGCACAGCATACCCATGGTACTTGTAACGACCCAAACCCAGCCAACCATCCAAACAGTGCCAAACGGGTTGGGTGTCACTACCTTAGGCACACATCCCCTGAACGTCAAAGGCTGCCGACTAGCAGCGATGGTCTGATTAGGTATAGTGGGGAGGATACACCCTCTCGGAGGAATGAAAAATGGTACTGGTCCGAGTATAAAACTAAAGTATGCAACAGAAAATAAATGACTCAGTAGACTCAAACCAGACCCGCAGAGCGGAAGCATAACAATATCAATAAACCAGCGGAAGCAACATATTACAATAGCAGCAGAAAGTAAACAGAACATCATGCCAGCAATCAACTGCAACAACTTATAAAACAACCAAGCATGCATCCAAGAAATTCATACAAATCAATATACATATTACGGCACCAATGGCTAACCAGAAGTAGCTACAATATAAATTAAACATGCTGATGCAAGAAAATGAATACTAAACAAGTAACTCCAGTACAGAATGACCTCAAGGTCCATGCCAGTCTCCATGTCAACAACACTAAAGTCCATCTCCTGAGGCTGACCCTCTACCTGCACGCAATTTCATAAAGTTTACATGCATTCCAAAGGGCCCGTGTAGGGTGTGAGACAAGTCTCAGTAGGATACCACCCAGAGGTGCGTACCTAATATAAGTGTTTAGGAAGGCATGCTTATATAAGAAAAACGGTAAATAGTGCAATGCCCAAAAGTAAATAAAGACTTCACTGGTGCTCAGCAGCCACCAGGTAGTGTCACATGCTTCATCCAACGCCGGAATCTTTGGTCTGTAGCCCGGCACCTTGTGCCACCTGAAACCATATGGCTAAAGTATCGATATCCTGAAGGCATGCCCAACCTTCGTAACCATGCTCGAAAGATCAACCTTCCCATGGCATAACATCCGGAGGAACATCGATACCTGTCCTCAAATAATAACTGGAGGGACAGCGATGTCAGCCCTCAAATCACGGCGAGGCTATGCCCCCAACCTGACCGCCTCAAAGATGTCTCCCGAAGGCTCCTCACCATCCACGTGGATTCCTATGGAAAGCACCCCCAAACCAAAAATGCCTAACTGCAACTATCAGGGGCCTCTACCCAGCGAGTGGCCATACCACCTCATCTCGGAGTCTATCTGTGTGAAGACTACTCAAAAATACCAGGTGATCGGTAATCACCTCAACAATTTCCCAAGCCACAACTCCTATGACACCTCGTGTCCTTGCGAACCTGTCGCTCAAGTCTGATGGAATCACCATCCAAGTAATCGGGGCTAAGCCCAACCCGACAGTCCAACTGCCTCAACCGACGTCCATGACGCCCAATCCCATGGTAGCAACAACCCAATGTAAACCGAGAAAAATCCCCAACCTGTGATTCCCATCACTCAACAACATATATCCGGCCACGCCCGACACAACGAGAAATTTAACACAGGCCAAAAACACACATTGCATAATCATACGTGGAAGCATCACTTTAAACAGGAAATTACTGAACAGTTAAATTGCACTAACCTGTGATAATCCATACCAGTACCTAAGGTCTCAAATTCCTTAAACAAATTACTAACATTCTTTAACAAATCAAACTCAGCAGTTTAATCCAACAGCAACAAAATCAATCTAAATTCGGTAGTTTAAATAATGGTCTGATTCATACGCATTTCGGCACCCCTGGCCGAATTGCCCCAAACGAGTTATGACCTCTAACTCAGCCTCGCTCAAGCACAACAAGGGTCAGGGAATACCCAGAGGCATCCCGCAATGTAGATAAACTATCAAAGATAAATAATCAAAGGTTTCGCTCAATACCCAACGTTGCACTTGAAGGTCGCAACCCCCTAAAGTCTACAAAAACACGAAATAAGGTATGAAACACCCACCTCGTACTTGTACGATGACACTCCTTTGATTTCAGACTCTGAATCGGTCTGAATCGCGGTAGATCTGCGTTTTCGTAAAATACCTCAATTTTGTTTGGATGGAATCTGTGGAGGTACAAGTGAGGGATCAAAGACGAAGAAGGGTGTGCGAGGTTAGCCTTTCCGATGCGGTCCCGCTGCCACTGACGAATCGAAGAATAGAGGTCGTATGGAGATTCTGGGAGGTTTTTTGTTTTTTGGAAGTTCTCGGATGAACTGTTCGTCCGAAGGGGAAGAAGAAGGGATTTCTGGGAATGAGGCACAACGGCGTCTCGATCGCTCAAAAAAAATAAAAGTACACAGCTTGTATTTCCAAAGAACACGCCGTGTAGATGTGTTTCCGTACTCCAACTTAAGCGGAGTCCGGTACACGGCCTGGACTGAGTACACGGTAAACACACGGCCAGGGTCTCGGCCGCTACACGGGACAAAGGTACACGGCGTGTCAAGGAAGTCTACATGCCGTGTAGATTGAATTTATACCTAGGCACCACACGGCATGTACTTGGCCATGCACGGGTAAGGGTTACATGGTGTGTCTATAAATACATGCCATGTAGTAAGAAACCTCTACACAGTCTTCACACGGCATGTACTCAGTGAGCAAATGGCTGGTCACTCAGGTAACTCATACATGGTGTGTAATTAAAGTACGCGGCGTGTAGTCTAGAAATTTCTAGAAATAGCCCAGATTTTCTAGACTTCTCAAAAACCAGTCAAAAAGTTTAAATAGGGTTGAAATTTGACCCGTTTCTAAAAACTCGGGTTCTTATAGTACTCGATAGGAGGAGTACCTTAGCAGGCTACAAGGGAGAACGCCTCTGTGTGACGCGGCAGACCCACGGTGGGGATCACCTCTGTGTGAGCATGGAAGACCCACGGTACTCAATAGGAGGAGTACCTCAACAGTCCAAGGTTAGTGGGAAGTGCCTCTCTGTGACGCGACAGGCCCACTGTACTCGATTGAGCATGATTTCTCCAGCAGTCGTGGTTTCGATAATATAAATCCTGGTTTGAGCTGAGTCAGTAACTTTTTTTTCACTTCATGAATGAGATAGATTACATGATAACTTAGTTATATGTAAGATCATATACCTAAGTGGGGTTATCTATTGATTTCATACTTTGTGGTTTATCCTTGTTGGATTTTGTGAGACCTTGAGGGTCTCGGGGTCCCTACTGAGTAACTTTATACTCACCCCTTCACGAGTTGTGCCTGTACCTCATTCGGTTGGTTGTAGATGATAGACAACGCTGACTAAGGCTGAGAGTACCAGGACTGGATGGTACCCGGAGGTAGACCATACGACGTGTCAGTACACGGAGGAGACCGACATGCATGGAGTGTTTTGGAGGCCATCTGTACCTACCCTTTAGGTAGGAATCCCGGAGGAAAACCCATCAGTTTTTTTACTCTTCTTCTGTTGTACTTGTTTTTCATTTGTACTTGTACTTTCCTATTGGGCTTGAATTTCGGCCCCTCTACTTTCATCACTCTTTTGTATACAGTTTTACATAGTGTTTTTCTTCCAACTCATACTCTATTGAGTGTGTTTTAATGTTTTAAAGGTAATTCCTTTCCATTTTAGGGATTTATTCCTTTGGTGCTAGTCGCCAACCCCTGGCCTATGGAAGGATAGCTTGGGGTAGTCACGGCACAGGCCCTGGGGGACGGTTCGTGACATGAAATATGAAAAACATTTACCATATGTTAGTCATGACCTAGGTGAGGGATGGTTGAAGGTAGTGATAGTGCCTCAGTTTTGACCTTATGACAGGGTAGAGGTGACTTATTTTGAATTGATGTGAATCCCTCTCATTAAAATGTTTAATGATGTGTTATTTTTATTAATATTTTTGTTTATAATTGTAGATATTTTCATCCATGATGATTCTTATTGATAGGATGATAGGAGGACATTTCTAGAAATGTGCCTCCAATAGTGGAACCAGAGGCTCCAATAGTTCCAGGCGAAGGATCTAAATAGTAGTTCCTTGAGAAAAATTATATCTTTATGTATTTCATGGATAGATACACAAGGTGTTTTGTATGGAATATGTCTAACCTGACACGAGAGTTCCAGTTGTTGCACCCTCCGACCTTCACCAGAGAGGGTGGACCTGAGGTAGCTGAATTCTAGAATGAGTCTATCCAGATGATCATTGAACATTTAGAGACTCATATTGAAAAGATAGTCAACCTGGATGCTTATATGTTATGTGTTTGATCAAATAATTGGTGGGACATTTAGATACTGGATGAGCAGTGGGAGAACATGGAGTGGAAATAATTTTAGGATAACTTCCAGGAGAACTTTTACCCTTAGAAACTCATGTGGAAGAGGGTAGCTAAGTTTATGCAATTGACCTAGGGGAATATGTCTATAATGGAATACACTGGTTGATTCACTGATTTGAAGTTCTTTCCCCCATCATTGGTATGATATGAGGCCACTGTGGTGAACTATTTTCAAGATGGGATTAAATGTGATATTAAGTCTCATGTTAACATCTTTTGGCTGAAGAAGTTTTCCGAAGTGGTAAATCAAGCTCCCATTTATAAGGGTAACCTGAAGGATGAATCTAGTGGAATGCATGTGGTTTCTGTTGGATGACTAGAAGGTACGTCTTCTATGAGTAGGAAGTGTCACTAATAGAATGGCCACTACAAAAATAGCAACCATAGTGGCTAGGGTGAAGGATCGGTTACTCAGATTAGTAACTAAATTTACTTCCACCATTTTGGTAGGTCAAGTCACATTTGTAGCTAGTTTCCCGGACAACTAGTGTATTACTGAGCTTGCATCAGGATGGATCACTTGTAGATATATTTCAAAAAATTACAACCAATGGGTAGTGATAGAGGATCTAGGTAGTGTTAGAGTACTAGAAGGGGGTCTTCTACCCCCTATTAGTTGGGTAGTTTGAGTTACTCTAGAAAAGGAGGTCGAGGTTGTGGATGTGTTACTTCAAAGAAAGATTTCATGTATCATCAAAGTAGTGTGGATAAATGGACTCATACATTAGAACAAGTTAGAGAGATTTAACATTTTCATTCAATTCATCCTGCACGTGTGGATAGCGAGGTTGGATCATCGATAGATAGAGGTAAAATTATTTTAACTTATACACTTTCTAGTGCCTTATCTGATACATCATCCTCTCATTATTTTATATATTCTCAACAAGTGAATTTTTTGAGTTTGACAGTGGGGGTTTTGAGTGTGGTTATGACAATCGACACACCATTGGGAACACGATCAAGGGGTATCTATTTATATAAGGGGTGTTCTCTTGAGGTTGGCGAGTATCATTTCTATTGGGATTTTTACATACTTGAAAAGTCAGGTTTTGACTTTATTTTGGGTATGGAATGGTTGGTACCATGCTGACCCCACATAGATTGTTACTATAGGAGAGTGATCTTTACATCTCTTGCGGGTAATAGTTATCTTCATCATGGAGAGTGGGATACCCAGGCAGTCTATACAGGGCCAATTCATCAGCAACTAGGTGAGTTTACCACCCATGTTTTAAGAATTTTCAGAGATGATAAGGGAGTGAAGCATGAAACCTTTCCACACCCATAATGGATTGGTTCTATGACATATTTCCTAAGCAATTATCAATCCTTCCACCTAAGAGGGATGTTGAGTTTACAATTGATCTCATATTGGTAGTTGAACCGGTTTCCATTCTTGCTTACAGAATAGAACTAATATAGCTTCAAGATCTTAATACTTAGATGGAAGAGTTAATGGATAAGGTATTTATCCATTCAAGTATGCCACCTTGTGGTTCTCTAGTCTTGTTTTATAATAAGTATGATAGGAACTTTCTCTTATTTGTTGCTTACCTAAAGTTGAACTGGATGATAGTAAAGAACCGGTATTCTCTTCTATGTATAGATGGAATCATTGAACAGTTTAGAGCAGATTGTGTTTTCTCCAAGATTAACTTGAGGTCAGGGTATCATCAGTTTTGAGTTTGACTATCTGGTATACCATGGACTGCTTTTAGAAGCAGGTATGACCTATATGAGTTCATTGTGATGTTGATCGGGCTTAAGAATGCTCTGGATATGTTTATAGATTTGATTAATTGAATCTTAAACACGTACCTGGATTAGTTTGTGGTTGTTTTTTGAATGACATCTTGGTATACTCCAAGACTCATCATGATCATGAACAACATCTTCACATTGTCCTAAGTACACTAAGAGAGTATCAGTTATACGCCAAACTATCTAAGTGTCAATTATGGATCAACTGGGTACATTTATTGGGTCATATGAACTCAAGGGAAAGGTGTGTCAGTGGACCGAGATAAATTTTAGGTAGTTTTTTATTGAGATCATACCATGAATGTTTTTTATATCGATGGATTTCTGGTTTTAGAGGGATGTTATTAGAGGTTTATCTAGGAATTTTCCCACTTAGAAGCACCAATTTCAGGTTTTACCAAGAAGAGAATCAATTTTGAATAGTCTAGATCATTTGAGAATTCTTTTTAGGAGTTGTAGAAGTTTTTGACTACCGCCCCAATATTGATCCAACTCAAGTTGGGTGAGGTGTAGACCATGTTTTTTATGCATCTGGGATTGGATGTGGATTAGTGTTGATGAAGGGGGTTTGAGTTGTATGGGATATAGAATTTGGAATCACATGAACGGAATTACCCTACTCATGACCTAGAGTTATCTTTAGTGGTTTATGATGTGAAGTGTTGGTGGAATTATCTTTTGGGGAAAAAATACCATGTATAATGACCATAAAAGATCAAAGTATACCTTTTCACTATGTTATTTAAATCTATGGTAGTGGAGGTGGGTTGAGTACATGTATTCATTTGATTTTGAGCTACCATATACTCCTATAAAGGGAAAAAATGTTGTTGATGATTTGAGATGGAAGACACAGACTCAGGCAGTTCTGGAGTCCAGTTCTAAATAGAATATGATGACCTTGCTGGTTGAGATTCATTTTGTGGTTTAGAATGGACAAGATAAAATGAACCTAAAATCAATATTTGTGGAGTCCACACTGTTAAGCTAGATCAAGGAGATATATTATGAGGATATAGAGTGTTTATCCTTGAGGGAGATCCTGGAAGATGGAGATCCACCTTATGATTGGACTATAGATGAGGATGAGATCCTCTATATCTAGAACTATGTTGTTGAGCCTATGAGTACGTGATAGGAGCTCATGTGTGTGTTTTATTCCTCAAAGTGGGTGGTGAATCTAGGTTTGACCAAAATGTATTATGACCTATGTTGATAGTATTGGTGGTCAGGAATGAAATAGGAGATTTCAGGGTTCATGACATGATTCTACACCTGTTAGTAGGTGAAGACTGAGCATCGATGACCTGGTGGTTTTCTATAGCCATTTCTCATTCCGGAATGGAAGTTGGATGATGTTATCGTGGACTTTTTGGTGGTTCTTCAAAGTACGCCATGAAATAATAATGTTATATGGGTTTTGTGGAGTAACTAATGAAAGTATCTCATTTCTATCCTATCCAAGAGGCTTTCAAAGTGGATCAGTTGGGAGACACATGCATTTGGGAGATAGTATGTCTGCACAGGGTTTCACAAAGCATAGTTTTAGCATGTGAATCTTGTTTCACATTATGATTTTTTAAATTATTATAGAAGGCATTGGGTACCCAAGTATTTCTAAGTATGTATTTTCTCTCATAGATATATGGGAAGTTGGAACATACTATACATGTATTGGAGGATATGCTATGGACAAGAGTTCTCAATTTTTTTGGGACTTGGGAGAAACACTTAGTTCTTTTTGAGTTAGCATAAAACAATAGTTAATGGTGACTATTCATATGAAAAAATATGAGGAACTTTATGGTAGACCATGAAGATCACCACTATTCTAGATAGAGGCTGGTGGGCCTATGTTATTGGGACCAAGTCTCATACAGGAAACATTGGAATAGGTCTAGTTGATTCAGAAACATATGGCTATGACTTAGAGTGGGTAGAATTCATATGATGATCGATGTCGACGACCCCTTGAGTTTACAGTAGGTGATCGTGTGTTCCTTCAGGTGTCTCCTAGATTGTCTCACTATATGATTTGGAGGTAGGGAAAGTTGGATCCCATGTTTGTCAGACCAATTAATCGTGTGGAGGGAATTGGACTAATGGTGTACTGATTGGCTCTTCCATAGAGGTATAGTCTTATTCATGATGGTTTTTATGTATCAAAGTGTTGACAGTATCACCCCATCCCATCTAATGTGATCTATGTTGATGATGTTGAGCCTGAGTGTGATGCATCCTTTGAGGAGCATCTGATTCATGTTATGGATCACAATGATGAAGTGTTTTGGGGAAATACCATGTCAATAGTTCAAGTATTGTGGAAACATTCCCATGTTTGGGAGGATACATGGGAGAGGGAATCAGATATGTGCGTTCAGTGTCCCAACCAATTTTCCAATGACTCTTAGTGATTCTTGGGAGTATATATCGAGGATGAGTTTTTATAAGGTGTGGAGGTTGTAAGATTTTGAAATTCTAGAGATGTATTTTTCTCATTTTGACAACTCCTTTACCCATGTTTTGGTTATACGTTTCTGGTGTTTTTGGGTAGTGCACATTTTTCTCAAACTGTACGCCCACCCCCAGAAAACTGTGAACCCTTGGATAGAGGGGGTTTTCAAGGTTAGTGCATGGTTTGTCAAACTATTTGTTGCTTATAAGAAACAGTGCACCCCAGATAGTAGGGGATCATGGTTAGGGTGCACTGATTGGAAAACCTTTCTTCCATGCCCAAGAAACTATGCATACAGATTTTTAAACACCCAAAAAATTGAATAAATATTCCTGAACCACCGATATTTATTCATAATCACCTCAAATTGACCTAATATGATTCTATTTGGTCTTCAAGACTCTTTAGAGGATTCCAAGGATCTGAAAACCACTTTTGGTGTGAATTGAAGATCTAGTGGAAGGATTTTACCCCTCTTCTATTATGTGATCTCTTCTCATTTGGTATCTATCTCTCACACATATTTATTTCTTCTTTCGAAGGGATGATTTACTTCATTGGTGTGGGTTTAGATCTAGGTTTTGATGAATCTAGTATCTTCAGATCTTGGTCCTAGGTCATGATCCTAGATCTCCTCTTAATTTTGATCATTCTACACTGAATTGAGGGATAATATTTGGAAAGTGTTCTTAAAAGATATTGTGGTAGGTGTTCTAATTAATTTTTACCATAGTATTGATATTGCTTGTGTGTATTTAATTTTTTAATTTCATTTCTATATTGGGAAATTAAATTTAAATTGAATTTATAAGCTATTTTCCCTTATGAATGTGAGACCATCCACAAATCCCATTGGAACATTAGACATTTGAGATGCGGTTTGATGGAAACCCATGGCGTGTGACAATATAATTGAAATAATGATTTATGGGATTTTAAAAATGGTTGGATAATTGATTATTAAAATGGTTGATAAATGGGATTATGAATTTGGATGAATAATGGATTATGGAAATGGTTTAAAATGGGTTATGAATGTGGAACCATGATATGTGAAATTTTTAAATGATGTGAACACTGAGTTTTGGGTCAAGGAATACTTCTACAAATAATCACTAGGGGCCATACTACTCCTCTAGGCCCTCAATATATATATATATATATATATATTTCATGTGATTACTGAGTTGTAGGACAATGGATGCTGCTACAAATACCCACAGGGTGTCAGACTGCTACTCCAGGTCCCCAATGTAATTATGTAAAATTGGAATTAAATGAATAATTAAATCCCAAGAAAGAAATATCTATGATAATTATATGTTGTATAGTTCAGAAATCGGCATGGGACTAAGTATGTTGGACTGGTTCAAGTGTCATTGTGTACTCGGGGGACTTTGTGGTTAATTAAAGAATACTAAATGTGAAAACTATTTAATATTTCGTTGTAATTTATTCTTTATACAGATGTATACAATGTTAAAGACAGTATATTTATTTATATGTTGTTGACAGTGGCCAACTGATTTTTACTCACACCCTACTCAGGTTTTCTGGTCAGTACCCGAATAGACATCACGTTTACAGGACAAGATAAGTGAAAGATCCCTATATTGGATGGCTAAGTTAGGATTTGGTATAGAGCATGGATAAGGGAACCAGACATGATTTTAGGACCCATTTGGGTGTTGGCATAGTGTACTTATTTTGGGTTTTCATTTGACACTTGACACTTATATGGAATGAAATATCTACTTCTTTTTTTATAGTCATCTTTTCTTGTTTTGAATCCATCATTTGATGTTGGATGATTATTGATTATGGTATTCTCTTGGTTTTTGTTTATTATTATTTGGATACTTTTTATTGACTTTCAATGTTATACTAATTTGATAAAGAGGGTATAGTCTCTCCACGTTACATATTAGACACTCGTTGTTAGTTTCTATCCTCTAGCATAAGAGGAGCCGCCCCTGAGGTCATGTAACGAACTGGTTTGGGGAACCAGTATGTGGAACCTAGGTTGGGATTCTACATGAATATTACCTAGTGTAAACTTCACGAGATGAAGTATCATTCACTTAAGAGTAATCACACACATTATTTAACATACTTTGTGTCCCATCATAGAATTCAATATGACCATATAACTAAGTTTAATAATATCATCAATGCATATCAAGGCTCTCATCATTGCGGGGAACAACATAGGTCCTCTTTAATGTGATAGATATTTTAATAAATTATCATATTGATAAAATTAATAATAACAATCAATATGTGTTAAGGTATTTATTAATATTAAAATCCATGAATATATAAGAAATCTAAAGTAAAAAGTATTTGTCTCCAAGTCACCAACTCCAAAACACTCCCATTTTCACAAGAGCCAACTACTAATGATTGGTAAGTTATCACATGTTAAACATGATTATACTGAGTATGGATACAACTACTAGGTATTCTATGTTTACATGGATAGGTTTGGTATATACACATGACCATGTGGGGAACATCCACAAAACCCTAATTTTGATGCTCATTCCTTTGCATATTTCATTGTCAGGTGAGTTGTCAAGTTGACAGAATATCCCGAAAACCCGATTGCTGATCCTTAAATTAAACCCAATATGTTTTGACATCGAGGTCACTCAGATATATCAATCTCTTTGAATGATGTACTCCTCCTATCCTCGTATCTTTGATTCATGCTTATTGGTACTTTTCTGAAGACTAGTCCCTCTTTGAACTAGTTAAGAAAGTCACTCAAGGTTATTGAGTTCATTAATTTTCATATTGGCTTGTTAAACTCCAAAAATTTTGTATTTTTATTTTCTTCTGAAGATGAATACTTATCATTTCTAGATGAAAAATTTGTGGTTTTTTGGGGGCTTCTATATTAAAGTTATTAAATGGACCCTAGACTTTGATACTAGCATCCAACTGCCCATCATTCCAATCTAGTTATAATTTTTTGTCCTTGTTTCACAATTCAAACGGCCATCCCTTTTTTCAATTTCCAGCCTAATTGTCCAGCACTTGAAAATGGACTATGCTACCAAAAAACTTTCAAGACCCTCAGTTTCAAGGGTTTTCATAGAAATTGACATCTATCAACCTCTTCCATTCAATGTTTGGATACAAAATGGTTATTCAAGCTTCTATTAAGAGGTAACTTATGAAAATTTGAAATCCTATTATAACAAATGCCACAAGATTGATCATTACTCTAAAGCTTGCAATCATGAATTAACTATCTCACATACTCTCACCTGTAACAAGTGTAAATGTGTTGAAAAGGGTAAGTAGAATTTAGTCCATGAGGAATCTAAGGATCATGATGATAGGAACTCTGGAAATTCTATGGCCCCTACTGGATTTGTTGATTCCCAACCACCTTAGGAGACCATGCTGCTAGATAATGCCCACCCAAACATTGAATCAGTGGATAAGGTGACTTCTATGAGGACCACACCTAATAAGGATGTGTTTGTCCATTCTAAATAGTCCAATCCTATAAGTCCTATTGTTGATGCTTTCTCTAGATTTGTGGATGTTGTTAATAATTCCCAACCCACTTTTGTTGCCTCAAAAGGTTCACCCACAATTTGGAAGGAAAAACATGACACACACTCTAAATATAGTGAATCCAATAAATATGCACTTTATAAAGTATTCCAAATTGAGGATGACTACCTTCACTTGAGTGATAAAAAAGGTAAGAAACTGATTTTCGATCCAGATGGATTTATTACTCCACCCCCTAAGAAGACCCAAAAATATATTGATTACTCTAAGTTGGAGGCAAATATTGTCACCAGATCCTTGGGGATTTGATTGAAAAAATATATGATCCCTCCTCATCTAGGAGTTGGTGGGGATCCCTCCTCATCATCGGATTAAGAGGATTCCTCTTCATACTCATATTCAAAGGAGTCATAGGAATTAGAGGCTACCATTTAGATCAAGAATTGCACCCATGTTATTAAGGATGGTTATAAGGAATAATTTTACCGATGGATCAAATAAAGAAAGAGGAAATCCTTTGGAAGGTATCTTAACAAGGAGATAACTATAGATGAGTATCTAAGTATCTGAGAATAGATGTTGGATAAGGTAGAATTTGAAATTGATAGAGACCCTGATTTGGTTTTTCTACACCACCCTTTGTAATATCTTGTTGATGGATGCTAATGACATACAAATAGTGCATGTGGATTTTTATGAAGATTGGAGGAAGGTTTCCCTTGAATCTAATGTTGGAAGATGTTGAACACAACCAAATGCATGTGCATGCCCTTGTATAAGGAATAGTGTATGATGACATGTATTTTGTCTTTTTTATGTTGCTTATGGTTTTTCTATAGAGTTACTCTACTTGATCAAGAATTGAAATCTTTTACCTATTTAAGAGGGGGATCAGTGGATTTTTCTTTTACTGAGGGAACCCACTGGTTTTTAAAGACTACTAGAATTTTGATTTATATGATGAAGACTGGATCTTTTCCAGGAGAATCTGCACAACCTTGTTTCCTCCCCTTTAAGCCAATGTCCAAAGATATAAATGTCTTGATTTTGTGTTTTTCCATCTTTAGTGGACTTCATCATGGACTTTCTGTCATGCCATGTCAGCAAGTAGTGTGAAATAGGCAGAAGACTATTGGGTAGGTATTTCCATGGGTTATGTGAAGGAGTGCTAGAATCAGTTTGTGCATATTTATTCTTGAGTAAGATGTTAAATATTGTGTTTTAGTGATTTAATTCAACTAAAAAATTTTCATATTGAGAGCTTTTTGATGCCCTGTTTTTTTGTTATTAGAGAAGAGGCTGCTTGTGCAGTTAATTTATTGTCAGGGTTGTTTCATACTACTCAATGTAAGGAAATCCAAGGTTCCACAGCTCTAGGAGGGTGTGGTAACCTTCTTATGGTGTTCATCATGGATCCATTGGAGATATACGAGTCTTTGGTCATCACTTTAATTTTCCACTTGAGTTCATATCTGATGTTAAGAGGGTTTTTGCTACGTGATCTGGACATCTTCACGTTGTGCGTCAAGCTGTCAAACACACATTTTTTTGAAAACTATTGGTTTATACATGTTTATTTAGTGATGACCTAAGAATTGGGGGATGATTAATTGGTGAGTCTTGAATTTATTATTGTTGAGCTCTCTCATGGCCTTTCATGTATGGTTTAGAGGTATTCCTTATCTTTTTTTCTTCTTTTCAATTTTTCTCTTGCCGGTAAAAGCTCATTATTCCTCATGTAATCATCTAACTTTTATATTTTTGTTAATAAATTTTGGGGAGCATGGGTTCTACTCATGATCGTAGCCATGATGAGTAAGAAAATTTCACAAGTAGTGATACTACCAAGTATCTACCTCTTATTCCTTTGTCATAAACCCAACATATTGATTAAATATATAGTTAATTTTTATCATACTAATGATAAAATTCATATTTTTTAACCTAAAATATGAATATAATTTTTTTAAACTACTTCTTAAGTGGAATCAGAATCCAAAACATTCTATGATGTTATGGATATAGAAACCACATGCTATAATTATTTTTTATTGCATATTACAATAGTTTTACTCTGATACAATAATAAATTAAACTAAATAAAGATAAGTGTTTAATTTTTTTGATCACTAGTAATCCCACTTATCCAAATACAAGGAAACCATCTAGTTCTAATTTTTCATGTACTGTCGGATAGTTCTAACTTCAATTGAGTGCAGTTTTGTTGCATCTGTTTGATATTATCCTACTATGAATCATGCATCAATAATCTCAATCATAATTTATATTAAGTAATATGATACAAGTTCTTATAACTTAATATAGTGGAATTATTTTAATCTAAATAATATATACCTATGCCAAAACATGTTCTAATAGATTTATTATATTCTAACAAAAATTTGGTCTTGAATTGTTTCAACTTGTATTTTTTCAAAAAAATCAATATATATACTATTAACAGATTTAGAAAACCCATGGATATATATTTTTAGATCATGTTCACTAGAACATGGTTAATAATTTATGTAATTATTATAAAAATTCATTCCTTAGTCTAACCAAATTGTTAATACATTAAATTTTTTCCATATGTTATCAATATATTTATCTTGAAAACTTATAATGCTCCCACTAACAGATTAGAGACACATGTGACTCCATAATTTCCATATGAATATTCAATGATCACTATGTAAGATTTATTCATAAATGAATTTATGTAATCCACAAATATTATTAGAATTTTTTTATCCCATTGATCCTTTCTAGTTATGTCATATTGACATATACCATAGGGTCTCATTTTGGTCAATTCCTATAGACATATTTTGTATGGTTTCCTCCAAATGAGGATTCCCTGACAATCAATAGCCTAATATGATGATTATAAAAGTCTGATTCGACAAGTATAATTCAAAAGTATTTTAATCATGATGTTAAGTTAATAGGTTTTTCTATAGGATAAATATTTTAATAATCGATCATGATTTATTATTACCAGTTTATACCATCCATTTCCAATTTCTCTTGAATAATCACTAGTAGTATAAATTCTTAGAAACATTAAAAATACATAGTATGAAAATATTTATACATGGAAACCATTACTAGAATTCATGTATACTTTTCAACCTTAGTATATTTCTATTTACTACTTATTTATAGTAATATTTAGTCTAAAATAGTGATATATGTATCACTCACTATGGTGAATATACACCTCTTCTTTTTTATGAATTCCTGTGTAGTCTCTGTCTCTATAAATAATCCTCCCAATGAGCTTAGTGGAGTCTAGAATTACTATGCCAACTCATGTGCATCTTGATTCTTAACCTATAAAAGTTATGTATTCTCCCACAATCATTAATTAAATTGGTTTCTCTTTATGAAAATATTGTTAGTCTTGACTAGATGATAATATCCTTAGTTTCTATAGGATTATTAATAGAGATGCACTAAACGTGTTGATATTTGTTTGTAACTAAAACCATATTCTAAAAAATAGTTTTCAACAATAACTTGAAGTTATGAGATAATAGATACTTATCATGTCATAATTGATATGATATATATTAGTAAATATAGATTTCATGGGGTTATTTTTTAAACTTCTTTTTTTAAAACATGTCTTAGAGGAAATTATATAAATCTTATAATATATAAATGACTCATCATTAATCTTCCTTTTACTATTATCACTATATTTATGTATATAATGAAATGTGAGTTTTGGAATAAATTTACACTATATGTATGATCAATTATTACTTGGATAATATGTTCTCTAATAAGCTATCTCAGAGGTACCTATATCTTTACTAAGTGAACTCATTTACATAACTAAGAAATATTAAAAAAAATTAAAAGAATATCATGAACTATATTATATTAACACTAGATTTAAAATATTTTGTAAGGATTTATAAAATCATTATATAATATCATGTGTCATACATTTAATCAAAAAAAATTCTAAAACATAACAAGTAATGTTACTAGTATACCAAGTTTTTTAGCTTATAAGAGACAAAATAATTTTATGTGTATAAACAATTAAACTGCTTCCAAGTTTCTTTGAAAAAAATTATCTTTATAATATCAGGTATGAGTGTTATATTTTATGTTCATCATTCATTAAAATGGATATTTTTGATCTAATAGTTACTAAAGCATTATTTTAGAATGAAGTTCTATAACAAATTTTTTTCCAAATATGATATAATTTCTCATTGCTTCTAGTAGGACACTAAGTTAATTTTTTTATAAAATTCATTATAAACTAAAATCAATCTATTTAGTAAATTTAGAATTTTTTTATACTCAATAATGACATAGGAATTACCATTTCTCAGACTCTAAGGTAATGCACCCTACTTATTAAAATATTTCTGAAATTTATTAATTCTAAAATGAGAATATATGCAAAAATATATATTTAATGCTCAATAAGTATAATGTAAATATTATATTATGTATCAACCCTGACTCCAGTAACATAGAGATGGTGTATTACTTTATTACATTGGCATAAAATATAAGGATTCACATCCTAAAGGACCGAATAGTTTAGTAGTCTTGGTAAACCAGATACATACATGATTCCCATATTACATTTGAAAACACATATTACAACTTTTTTGAGAATATAATTATTCCCTATAGCATATACTTACATATAATTATTAGTAAACTTCCTAGATTTTTGGGAAAAAACAAAATGAGGATGGTCTCAAATTATCTATAAGGGTTAAGTACAATGGAATATTTCATGAATCATTAAGCATAATCACCATGGCAAGGTAAATAAATGAATGAACATGCCATTTAAATAATTTGACTAGAATAAAAAATACAGAAAGGAAAATAACTAAAATTTTATATCATCTAATCAATAACATGACTGTTATAATTGGATAAGGAATAATCAATATGAAAAGATAAATAATTTAAAACAAATTCCATTTAATCAATGAACTAATAATTAAATGCATCCATATATAATTTCATTGTGAAAATATAATGGATAATAATAAATGAATTCTAGATAAAGGAAATTCTTAATTATTGGAAACCATGATCTCAGATACATGATTCCTCTACTATCAATACCTTTCACAAGATAGTTTAAAACTGATGGGTAGGTACACACCAAAAACTCATTTAACTAAGGCTAGAGAAATGATCATCTCAGGAGACTACTGATGCCTCAAGGGCTATTTGTAATTGGGCCAAACCCATATATTCATGTCCAAATCATTCCTCATATATCAAATAATTGATTTAATTTATGAATAATATATATTATTAGTAAATATCTTTATTGAGTAAAGAATACATATTTATCAATATTTCCCCAGTCAATCAAATAACTATCAATGTAAAACATCATAAATATAAATTAAATGTGGTTTAATAAATATGTACATGATAAAAAATATAGATATTTGGTGTAAATTTAATGTCTAATGATCATAGGAAAATGGATATTTCAATGTAAAGTTAATAACTACATAAATAAATCAAGAAAGTGAATATCAATATTATAATTTGTAAACAAAGTCCATAAACCATCAATAGAATGAATAAGGATGGTATTAATACAACATATTCCTAGTGGATTATAAGTAAAATAATGTTTTTTTATTGATGATGAATATAAATACCATAAAAAATAACTTTAAAAACACTCTGTATTAAAATAACCTTTTAACTTGGAAAATATCTTTTTAAAACTAAAAAATTAAAAAATACTAAAAAATAGTTTTTTATATAATCCTTTAAAATTATAAAATAAGATTCAAATAAATGAGAGGTCATTATGGTAGAAAATTTCATACATTCCATATAATTTGAAAACACTCCTTTCATACTCTTGTAAAAAGGGTAAAAAGATCCTCGTTTGGAAAGTGATAAAAATACTCCTATCAAAAAAAATTAAAAGTTATACAAGGATAGTTTTTTTATATAAATCATTTGGATAAGGTTAAAATATTTTTTACGGGTGAATGGGTAAAGAATTGTATGATATATTAATTTCATAGAATAAATATCATTTTATATATATCACATATATTCATTAAATTTATCCTTATTACTTACAATGTAAATCATAATTGAAAAATGAATCACATCGCTTAGCGAGGATGTAGATTGTCGTACACACGAGCTACGTGATCATATTTTAAAAACCATGTATAGTAACAAGATATATATGATATTATAATAAAATAAGTATAATAATATAATAAATATAATATAAATGTGTCAAACACGTCATTATATACCGCCTTGAAAGTTGGTTATGAAAAAAAAATTACATCGCTTCACGAGGGGGTAGTCCGCCATACACACGATCGACGGCTTCATTTCCCATTTAATGGAAGAGAAGATATATATATATATATGTCATTAAATTAATATAATAACATATAATTATATGTAATATAATGGTTTTATTATATTATCATTATTAAATAATATTTTATGGATTTTGAAAAAGAAATAAAATGAAAATACTTGTATAAGAATGTTACCTCTTCTTCAGGGATCTTCTTTTGGTTTGCGCCAAAATCCTTCCAATGATAGATTTTTTATAAAAACAAGGTATATAGAATATATATATTGGGTAAATAAATTTATTTTTTCATTTATTTTCCTACTCAAATGTTTTTTTACATTTGAAGAGGGGAGGAGATAGGGTGGCCTTTTATAAGTGGGGGAGAGGGCACACATGAAATTTTTAAAAAGAATCAATTCCACCAATGTTTTATCATTCCAAAAGAATCCAAAATTGGCCATTATCGATAATTAGAGGTGATAAACTCAATATATGTCTATAAATTGTTGTTTTATAATTTATTGGGTCATTTTTAATCATTATATTCTTATTTTAGTTCCCTAGAAAATCATTTTTTACCTTAACTATGGTAATTAATTTTTACAGATCTCAATATTCATAATGGTCAAAAAAAGTTGAAATTATTATATAATATAAATTATTATTAATAAAAATATTTAATCCATTTTTTTTCAAAATCAATTCAAAGAATTGGAAGAAAATGAATAAAAATAATACCCACAAACTTGATAAAAAAATAGATTTTCAATGAGAAAATTCTCATAAGTATATAAGGTTTTAATATTAAAATTAAATCTGAAATTGATTTAAATGAAATAAAATAGTTTAATTTGAATATAATTTAAAAAAATACTTTAAAACCAATTTAAAATGTAATTTAACCTTTTAAATTATTTAAGAGAAAAGGTAGTTTTCAATAAAAAATAGATTTTTTCACTATTCATCAAAAAATGAAACATTTTAGAAAAATACCAAAAATTAACCCTAATATAAATTTAATATTATTATTTAAAAAGTGAAATTTATTTTATAAAATAAATTTTCTGAAATTGATAAAAAAAAATAAGTTTAACTTATGTGTGCAAAGCATGACTAGATCGTCTTTTATAAAAAAATCTGAAAACATTTATTTTTCATTTAAATGATTCTTATTTTATTTATAATCAATAGATAACAATAATTTTAATAATTTAGTTATTACTATTCATACCTTCCAATTTTATGTCTTGGTTATAATGGTGTACTATATTAAGGTTCATTTAGACTCAGGTTTGTGTATTCTGCAAGCTCTCGAAGAGATTAAATTTAAAGAATTATATTTTGTGCATTGTTTAGTCTTGGTTTTTTGTGTCGCATATTCAATAACATACAATGTTATTATTTTTAAATATTAGGGTGTTAAATTATCTTCAAATTAAATAAATTTTATTCCAAAAATTTGATATTTTTCTCAAAAATCAAGGGTTTGATATTTGAAAATTACCTTATTGAAACTAACATCCTAAAAATGGTTAATAAAACATAACATTAATAAGAGATAAAGGTAATTAAAAAGTTCATGTGGAATAACATATAACTAGGTCTATATGTATGATAAAATTTTTGAAAATTACATATATAGATATGGAATAAAAGTGTAAATAATTATAGATAATGATAAAGGTTATTGATCATAAAAAAGTAAATGATAAATGGAAAGTTGTGGACCTTAAAACCATAAATCTATGATGATTTCAAAGATCATTTGATTAATAAATTTGAAATTAATAGGATGAAATTTTTGTTTCAATATCCTTTTCTTAAAATTGAGGAATTATTTTTATATCTAATAATATAAGGAAATATACTTACTTGATATGTTTCTATTTCATAAGCACAATTTTCTCTTTTGGTTATTCTTTTATAAACATACAATTCATTATTTACTCTAAGAAATAAATATGAAAAACTTTTTTTTATTCCTAAATCACTAAAATTGACTTTTAACATATCATAATATCTATAAAATAGTGAAAATTATTTTTTTCTATCTCTAACTATATTCCAAAACCAATATAGTTAGCATAAGTTATCTAATGTTATACATTAATCTATAAAGCTCAACAGTAACACCAATTGTTCGTCATTAATATTTATTCATCAAATAATTTATCTAATAACAATGAAATATTAATCAATACATCACATAGGATAGTTTTAGGCACTAAACCATTATCATCCTTTGGTTATAGGTTCAAGCCTCGTGGCCTTTCCAGACGCGACGGGTTATCACTAGGCATGCTGGTTTCCCTTTTTCTAAAAATATATTAATATAATTCATATAATGTTCCCAAATTGTTATAAACCTTAATTACATTAATATCATAGATAAGATAAAACCAAAAGGTTAAAAATACCTTTAAACTTACTCCCATGAAAAGTAAGGGAATTCTTCCTTAAATAAATTTTTTACTAAAAAATATACTAAACCAATGGGTTGTATTCCAATATTTTTTTTCCAAAAATATACTTAATCTTGTTATATTCCTACCACAAAAAAATCAAAAGGGGTGTTTAAACTTTTTAACTTATAATTAACCTTAAACTTATAAACCCAAGATGGTATCCATAACTCTTAAGTTAATGAATACATATATGCATCTAAAATTTAACATAGTACTTAGATGTTTCATGATTATTATAAACAAATTATTTTTGGTAAAAAATACTTCTAAAATTTAATTCTTGAATCCTAATACATAAATAATTTAGCTATTTTATTTCAATATAGTTACTTCCTTGGTCTAGGATTTAACCTTTAGAAGTGGGTATTCTTTTAGATAATTCCCAATTTCCCCATATTTAAGACAATGAGCTATAATTGGATCCCTTATATGAGATTTACTTCCTTCCACCGTAGTCAACATTTTTTCTCAAAAATTCATTGCTTTGTGCCCTTATTTTACACACATAAAAAGTTTTCATCTTCCTTTTAGAAACATTCTTGGGTATCTATTTCCACATTCTGACATGAATAGAATTGAACCTTCTTTCCTCCATGGTCTCCATCACTCGAGCTCTTAGAAACCTCCATTTTTCTATTATTTAGTGATTGTAGGAGTTGGTTAAGGTATAGGTTATTAATCAAATTTCAAGACAAATGATTAAGAATAATAATGATATCTTTCACTCATATTAAAATATCCTTTGGTTTCTCATAGTCACCACATTATCCATCATATTCAATGTTAACATGATTCCTTTGGGTTCTAGTCATTGACTAAAAACAAAAAACATAGCGTAAGAAACAATAATCATAGTGGGAAACCACATAATTATCTATAATATATTTAAATCATGAAACCTTATTTTCAATAAAGACTCCTTAGGTTACCTTGGTCATTCATTGTCATCGTCTATTCAAATACTTCATATTTCTTTGTAAATGTGTATGATCTTGGCTTTTTCTGATGTCATCTCAGGAACATTTTTAGGTACTTTTTGATGTTTTTAAGTACCTTTTATTTTGAGTAGTGGCTTGGGGTGTGTTTGGGTTAAATTTTAAGGAAAACTAAAGTACAGTGGGTTGTGCATAGTTTACACATGTTTTGACAAACCGTGCGACCAAACCGTTCCAAACGTGCAAAACTGTACATAGGAGTCAACACGGTTTGTGCAAGGTTTGATAAATCGTGTGACCAAACCGTGCCAACCATGCAAACTGGGAAGTAGAGTCTTCACGGTTGGTGAATGCTTTACCTAACCATGTGCCTCTTCCTAGAAAATTGTGCGAGCAGTTTTTAATATCTAAAACTATATTTTAAAACCACATGAACCCCCCCCCCCCCCGGGACTCCCATATTTCGACCTTATCTCAGGCTTGACAAATTCTAGGTGTTTCCAAAGCCTTAAAGAGGTATTCCAAGGCAATCTGGACACTGATATTCGAGATCAAAAGCCCATATTGAATATCCTCTCTCCTCCTGGTAAGTAGATTTAATCTTCTTTCTTCTCTTGTTCTTTCTTCTATCTTTCTATGATCTTTTCATGGAGTATCTTCACCTTTTTCATGGATCTAAACCTTTGAGTTGATATCGAGATCAAATATTGTAGATATAGATCTAGTTTTTCATTATTGTGATTCCTTTTATCTTAATTTTGGTTTTAAGGATTTAGATCTATAGTTTGATCAATGACATTGTGTTGTTCAGATTTTGAGGATTTTTATTGGGCTAACATCCATCAATAAACCGAGGTAAGTGGTCTAAATAGATCTCCCATAGTCATGATTTATGATATGTGTATGAGTTTATGAATTTGATTTATTCCATTGATAAATTATTTTCTAAATTGGAGTAATTAGGAAAGTGGAATTGATGTGTGTTTTCCTTGGTGATTAATTGATAATTGATCATGGATCAAATGAAGGGGGTTACCCAAATTGATAATTTTTTGGAGATTTATTTTGGGTTGAGATATTGACTTGAGATATTTAATTTTTGTAAAAAGATAATTAATTATGGAATTATTTTTTCTATGAAAGATGATTAATTGTGAAAATTAATTATGTGCCATGATGTGATGAAATAAAATTAATTGTGAGAATTAATTTTGACTTGTTGGGTTTTGTTTTGGATAATTAATTATGAATAATTAATTATGGAAAGATAATTGTATTGATTTATTAATTAATTGATAAATTAATTAATGAGTTATATGCTTAGTTAATTATTGAATTAACTAATAGTCTTCAAAATGTTTAACTAATCATTGGATTAGTAAATGAATAAGGTGGACAATTCTTATGACTTAAAGAGTGATTAAATGACTAAGATTTTGGGGTTCTAGGCATGGAGTCTATGACCTATTAGAATTTGGTAGTTGGACATGGCGTTCCTCCCCAATAGTTATCCAATCTTGAGATTATGGGGTTCTAGACATGACAACATACACCGAATGAGAATTGATGTGCTAGGAATGATAACATACACTCAACGAGATTTGTGGTGCTAGGAATGATGACCTACACCAAATGATTAAAGATAATAATTAATTATGATTCAACTGAGAATTGGGGTGTTATGAATGAATACCTACACCAAATGATTAATGATAATGAATTATGATTCAAATGGGAAAAATGATTTGAACTTGGACTAATATATTGATTAATTATTAAATGACAATTTGATAACTATTTAAATTATGAATTGTATTTATTGCTTCATAAAAATGTATGCACTATATTTTTACTGGACTCATTTTAGACATTGTTGGTGGTGGACTACTGAGTTGTACTCACACCATATTTGGGTTTCCTGATCATCACCAGAGCATAATTTTTTGTAGGAGGAAATGATAAGGACAAGGCCCTAGGAAAGTTCTCAGTTTGGGATTGGAGCATGGGAGAGGGAACCAGATGTGGTTCAGGACCCATTTGGGAGTCTTTGTGTCTTTACATTTAGTTACGTTGTAGACACTTAACATTTTCATTGGAATATTATATTTCACCTTTCCGTTGAGTATTTTATTTTCTAGTTTTGAATATCATATTTCATGGTATTGTTCTTGTTATTTATATATGCTTCCACACTTGGTTATTTTTAATTTCTTCCACTGGTGTTTTATTCTAACCAAAGAGGGTATAGTCTCTTCAAGACTGACTTACCTGACCCTCGCTGCTAGTCAGCACCCTCTGGAATACGAGGAGGCGCACTTGAGGGCATGTGTCCAACTAGCTTGGGGCACCGTTCTATGGCTCCCAAGTCGGGACGTCATAATATGGTATCAGAGGAGTTTTCTTTTCTTTCTTCTTCTTTTGTCTTACTGTTTTGGGGAAAGGTAGACAGGAGACTAGGAAGAGTCAAGGCATGGTAATGAGCTCATGCATGGGAGTTTCAGACCCATGTACAAGGGAAAATCTGAGTACTCATGGTGGGATTGTTGTGATTGTTGTTTGTTGTTACAATTGTATATTATTTTACCCTATGTGATGCACTTGTGGTGTGATGTGATATTTGTTTTGAAAATTGTTGAATTTGGATTCATGAACTAAATAGGCATAATAGTTGAGTCTACATACATCATTCTAGGCACTCAGGGTTGTTTTGACATGCATCATTCTAGGCACTCATGGGAAATGGGTTATGGGTAAGTTGTTGAACTTGAACTATTTTCCTTGATGTGAGATAGAAACAATGATGAAAAATGAGAATAAATGGGTGTCTAATGGGAACCTTGATTGAAGAAATGAAAATAATTAATTAATTAATTTTTGAATTAATTAATTTGAAATAATGTGATTAATTATTCGATGAATTAATTAATGAGAATGAATATGCCCTTGCATACCAAGACAAAGGAGTGGGAAGGTTAAAGGTAGTGAAAAGGAATTAGTGTTGACTGTGTGGTGAGAAAAAGGGGTAATGGATATGTTGAAACATGTTGTGTTAGTTTCTTCCCATACATAAATATTATAATGTTGTTTTATGAGACCTGAGACATGTATTTGTCTTTGTAGGAGTATGCATCCACGACGCTTGTTGAGGGAGAGAATGAGGGGTATTCCCCAAAACAATCTTCCATATAGGTATCTTGAGGAACCATTGGTGCAAGATGAGGAAGAAGGGAAATATTTCCGAGAGAACTTTTCTCGTTTCATAAAATTCAAGGAAAGATACCCAGGGCCAGTTTAGAAAATCATGTATGAGTTTACAAGGGAGTTTTAGCTGCACTATCCTCATACTTTTACTGGAGAGGGTGGACCTGAGGGAGCTGAATTCTGGATTGAATCCACAAAGATGATACTTGACCATTTATGGACTCCAGCTCAGGGGAGGTTCAAGTTGGCTGCTTATATGATGTGACGTTCCATGAAGCACTGGTGGGAAATTCGGGTAAGATCTGAACAGACTAATGGTATGTTATGGAAGGAATTTATGGAGAAGTTCTTAGATCACTTCTACCTAGATACGATGAGGAAAGAGAAGGATTCATATTTTATGAATATGAAACAAGGTAGCATGTTCATAATGGAGTATACTAAATGTTTCATAGATTTACAGTGTTTTTCACCAGCTTTGGTGGAAAATGAGGCTTCTTCAGCAAAATGATTTCAGGATGGACTTATGTATAAAATTAAGTCCTAGGTGAATATCTTTAGGCTAAAGACATTATAAAAAGTGGTTAATCTGGATCTCATTTCAGAGGGGAACCTGAAGGAGGCTTCCAATATTGGACGGGTATCTGGATGATCTGGGATTATGCCATCTGAGAGCAGCAAGCATCATCATAAGAATTTTAGTCAGGATAGTGGAAAGAAAGTTGGATGGTTAGGAGGAATAGTTACACTGGATCTTTCTCATGTGCTTTTCCACCAGTGCGGTAGGCAGGGACACTATCGTACACATTGTCCTCGACCACTAGTGGAGTGATGATTTTTGGGAAATATGGGACATATATAGAAGTTTTGCAGGAAGAAGCGGAAGGTTGGTGCTGAGGGAGCAGCTACTCAGATTCAGAGTGTGGGAAGGGGGTCCTCTACACCATATAGGTCTGGAAGTAGGAGTTCCGCTATCAGAGACAGTAGAGGCAGTGGACGTGGTGCTTCAGGGAATGAGTGCCTATATTAGTAGAGTGGTGCTACTCAAGGAAGTTAGACGGAACCACAGGTAAGAGGGGCAGGACAGTTACATACAGTGTAGCCTACACTTGTGGAGAGCATGGTTGGTCCATCGACAGTGAGAGGTACTATTCTAGTTTCTTCTACTTTAGATACTTCCCTATTTGATAATGGTTCCTCTCATTCCTTCATATATACAAATCTTTTTAATGTATTGAACCTGTAGGTGGATTCCATAAGTGGGGTGATGAATATTGATACACCATTGGGAACACGGTGTAGGGATATCTATTTATGCCAGGGATGTTCTCTAGAGATCGTAGGGTATCATTTCATTTGGGATATCAATATCATTGATATAATGGTCTTTGTTTTGATTATGGGTATGGACTGGATAGTCGCATACTAATCCCACATAGATTTTTATCACAGGATAGTGACCTTTTTACCTCCTGAGGGTAACCAATATGTCCTTCATAGAGAATGGGATATCCATGCTGGGAGATCTGGGCCAATTACTCAACAATTGGGAGAGCTCACAACCCAAGTTACTATTCTTTTTTCTAGATGATGGGAGTGGTAGGAAATATGTCCTTCCACCAGTAGTATAACTGTTTCAGGATGTCTTTCCTGAAGACTTTTTAGTGTTTCCACCTGAGAGATATGTGGAGTTCATTATTGAGCTCAAGTCGGGGGCTAATCCAACATCTATTCCACCATACAGAATGGCATCGACAGAGCTTCACAATCTCAAAACACAGTTAGAGGAGTTTGAGGATAAAAGTTTTATCCATACAAGTAGGTTTCCTTGGGTATCACTTGTTTTGTTTGCAAAGAATTCCAACAGGAGTTTACACTTGTGTATTGATTACCAAAAGTTGAAAAAAATTACTGTGAAGAACAGATATACTCTTCTTTATATTGATGATTTATTTGACCATATGAAGAGGGATAGTGTGTTCTCAAAGATTGATCTAATATTAGGTTATCATAAAGTGATATTTCGGACCTTTGATAAAATAATAACTTCTTTTAGGATCAGTTATGGCCTTTATGAGTTTTTCATAATTCTGTTTGGGTTGACTAATGCTAAAGTAGTGTTTATGGCCTTGATGAACATGATCTTTAACCCATACTTAGATTAGTTTGTGGTGGTGTTTTTGGATGAAATCTTAGTGTACTCTAAGACTCATGACAATCATGCTCAACAACTTCACATCATCCTAAGTACACTGAGATATCATCGGCTATACGTCAAGCTATCGAAATTTCAGTTTTGGATTAACAGGGTACACTTTTTGGGGTATATCATCTCAGAATAAGGTGTGGTTTTTTACCCATATATTGTGCAGGTAGTGATTTCTTGGGGGAAACCCAAGAATGTTTTTGATATTCGAAGATTTTTGGGATTATCTAGCTATTATAGGAGGTTTATCCAGGACTTTTCCCAAATGGAAGAACTGCTTACAAGTTTGACAAAGAAAAGGGTAAAGATTTTTTGGAAGAACCATGCAAGAATTATTTCTATGAGTTAAATAATCACTTGAGATCGGCACCAATTTTGATTTTACCTGAGTCAGGTGAGGAGTACACTGTGTATTTTGACGCTTCTGGGATCGTACTTGGAGATGTGCTGATGCAAGGGGATAAAGTAGTTTCTTATGGGTCTTGTAAGTTGAGTCCACCTGAATGGAATTACCCTACTCATGACCTCAAGTTGGTAGTAGTGGTTTAGTCTCTTAAGTGTTCGAGAAACTATCTTTTGGGTGAATAGTTTACAGTTTTTATGGACCAAAAAATCTTGAAGTACATCTTTTCATAGCATGACATGAATATTTGGTAGCGAAGATGGGTAGAATATATTTAGTTATTTGATTTTGAACTGGCATATACACCTAGGAAGGGGAATAGTGTGGTTGATTCCTTGAGTAGAAAAACTCAAACTCAGTTGGTACATGAGTTGAGTGCAGAGTGGAAGATGATGACTTTGCTGGCGGAAATGAATGTGGTAGTTCGGGAGAGTTAGGAGAGGAAGAATCTAGGTTCTGTAGTACTGGAGTCTACACTCTTGAGATAGATCAAGGATAGGAAGTTTGGGGATCTGAACTGTTTAGCCATGAGGTAAATCCTTGAAGGTGGGGAGACACCTTTAGACTGGAAAATAGATGACGATGAGACCATCTATATGAAAAATCTGGTTGTTGTGCCTACAAGTATACAAGAGGAACTCATGTGATAATTTCATGCTTCAAGGTGGGAGGTACATCCTAGGGTGAGAAAAATGTACCATGAACTTTGACAATAGTTTTGGTGTCTAGGAATTAAAAAGGAGATAGCAGGGTTCGTAACAAGATGTTTCACCTATCAGCAGGTGAAAGTAGAGCATCAACGACCTGGAGGCCTATTACAGTTGTTACCTATTATGGAATGGATATGGGATTACATGACTATGGATTTTGTGGTAGGACTTCCAAAGACTCTAAGAAAGAATTATTCTATTTGGGTTGTTGTGTACTGACTAAAAAAAGTAGCACACTTATTTTCTATCAGATAAACCTTTACAGTAGAGAAGTTGGGAGAACTGTATGTGAGAGATATAGTTTGTTTACATGGGGTTTCATGGACTATAGTTTCATATCGTGATTCACTCTTTACTTCACGTTTCTAGAAGGTCTTAGAGAAGGTTCTTGGTAAACAGGTTCTATTAAGTGCGGCCTTTCACCCAGAGATAGATGGGAAGTTGAAGTGAACCATACAGGTGTTAGAAGATATGTTGAGATCATGTGTACTTGACTTTGGTGGTTCTTGGGAAAAGCACTTAGATTTAGTGGAGTTTTCCTATAACAATAGTTATTAAAAAACTATACATATGACACTGTATGAGGAGCTTTATGGTATAACTTGTAGATCACTAATATATTGATTAGAGGTGGGTGAGTCAGAGTTGTTGGGACCGAGTCTCGTTCAGGATACATTAGAGTGGGTGCATTAGATTCGAAAGTTTATAGCTACAGATCAGAGTAGGCACAAGTCGTATGCTGATAGACGGATATGACCCCTATAGTTTACATTAGGTGATAGTTTTTCCCTTCGGGTATCACCTATATTGGGTCACCATAGGATACATAAGCAAGGAAAGTTAGCGCCCAGGTTTGTGGGACCATTTGAGGTGCTGGAGAGAATCTGGTCGGCGGTGTACTGGTTAGCACTTCCATAGAAATTAAGATCTATGCATGATGTTTTCCACATGTCACAACTATGACAGTATCACTTGTACCCTTCTCATGTGATTTATGTGGAGGAAGTTGACCTCGAGACTGATGCGTCCTTTGAGGAGCATCTGGTATGTGTGTTGGTTCATAGTAATAAAGTGTTACGGGGAAAGACCATGTCGTTAGTTCATGTGTTATGGAAACATGGAAATGTTTTAGAGGAAACTTGGGAATGGGAAGAAGCCATGACGGATCGATGGCCCAATATTTTTGGATCGGAATATTAGATAAGTTTGGGAGTGTATCACGAGGAAGAGTTATTATAAGGTGGGGAGATTGTAAGATCCCAGCTTTTTTAGTTTCATATCAGGATCTTTTATATGTACTTTTTGAAGTTTTTAAGTACCTTTGATTTGGAGTAGTGTCTTGGGGTGTGTTTGGGTTAAATTTTAAGGAAAACTAAAGGACAGTGGGTTGAGGGTTGTGCATGGTTTGACAAACTATGCGAACAAACTGTTCCAAGCATGCGAAACTCGACAGAGGAGTCCATATGGTTTGTGAACGGTTTGACAAACTGCGTGACCAAACCATGCCAACCGTGAAAAACTGGGAAGTGGAGTCTACACGGTTGGTGTATGGTATGTCTAACCGTGTGCCTCTACCAAGGAAACTATGAGGGTGGTTTTTAATATCCAAGAATCTATTTTAAAACCACCCGAACACCCCCCCCCCCTCGAGACTCCCATATTTCGACCTTGGCTTGGGCATTAAAAATTTATGTGTCACGAAAGTATTACAAAGGGATACCAAGGCGATTAGAACACTGTTCTTTGAGATCAAACCCAGAATTGAAGATCCTCTCTCCTCCCATTAAGTGGATTTCATCCCATTGCTTCTCTTGTTCTTTCCTCTATCTTTCCATGATCTTTTCATGGAGGATATTCACCTCTTTCTTGGATATAAACCTATTAGTTGATATCTAGATGTAGGATTGTAGATCTAGATCTAGTTTTGCAAGATCTTGAGGCCTTTGATCTTAATTTTGGTTTTAATTATTTAGATCAGGAGTTGGATCGACAATATTGTACCGCTTGGATTTCGGGGATATCTGTTGGGCTAACTTCCATCAATAAACCGAGGTAGGTGGTCTAAATCGAACTCCCATAGTCATGATTTATTATATGTGTATGAGTTTATGAATTTTATTGATCCTCTTGATAAATTATTTCCTAAATTGGATTAATTAGGAAAGTGTAATTGATGTGTGTTTACCTTGATCATTAATTGATAATTGATCATGGAACAAATGAAGGGGGTTTCCCAAATTGATATTTGTTTTGGAGATTAATTTTGGGTTCAGATATTGACTTGACATATTGATTTTTGGTAAAAAGTTAATTAATTGGGTGTTATTAATTATGGAATTATGTTTGGATATGAAAGATTATTAATTGTTAGAATTAATTATGTTCCAATATGTGATGAAAGATAATTAATTGTGAGAATTAATTATGACTTGTTGGTTTTTGTTTTGAACAATTAATTGTGAAGAATTAATTATGGAAATAGAGTTGTATTGATTAATTAATTAATTGATGAATTAATTAATGAGTTATATGCTTAGTTAATGATTGAATTTACTAATGGACTTTAAAATTTTTAACTAATTGTTGGATTAGTAAATGAATAATTTGGAAAATTCTTATGACTTAAATAATGATTAAATTGATGAGATTTTTTGGTGATTGGCATGGTGTCCTAGACTGATTAGAATTTGGGACTTGAACATGGATTTCCTACCTAATAGTTATCCAAGCTTGAGATTACATGGTCATAGGCATGACGACCTTCACCAAATGAGAATTGGAGTTCTAGGCATGAAGACCTGCACTCAACGAGATTTGTGGTTCTAGACATGATGACCTACACCAAATGATTATTGATAATAATGAATGATGATTCAACTAAGAATTGTGGTGTTAGGAATTATGACCTACAAAAAATAATTAATGATAATGAATGATGATTCAAATGAGAAAACATGATTTGAACTTTGTCTAATGTGTTGATTAAAGATTAAATGATAGTGTGATAACTATTTAAATTATGCATTGTATTTATTTCTTTATAAAACTTCATGCACTATCTTTTGATTGCACTCGTTTTAGACACCATTAGTGGCAGCCTACCAAGTTGTACTCACACCCTATTTGGGACTCCTAATCGGAACTCGAGAATACATTGTTGTTGAAGGACATGATAAGGGAAAGGGTTTGAGATAGGTTGCATTTTGGTATTGGATCATGGGAGAGGGAACCTGACATGGTTCGGGACCCATTTGGGAGTCGTTGTGTCTTTACTTTCAATTTCATTGTAGACACTTGACATTTGCATTGGTATAGCATGTTTCACCTTTTAGTTGAGTATTGTATTTTCTTGTTTTGACTATCATATGTCATGGTATTGTTATGGTTATTTATATATTCTTTCAAACTTGGTTATTTTTAATTTCTTCCACTTGTGTTTTATTCTGAAAAAAGAGGGTATAGTCTCCCCAAGACTGACTTACCAGACCCTCATTGTTATTCATCACCCTCTGGCGTATAGGGAGGAAAACTTGAGGGCATGTGGCCAACCATCTTGGGGCACCATTCAGTGGCTCCCGGGTCAGTACATCATAAAATAAAACATGAATTATCCAAAACATATTCCCTAAGATTGTCAAACTAGGTGCACAGTAAGGCCCTTTGTCGTGTACCAGGTAATGCTCAAGTCAATCTTGATGTGCCTTTTTCAAAGTTATTACAGCTAGGTACATCTATTCCAGAACCACGTCCAATTTTAATATCCATTTAGGGATGTATTTCTAGGAAAACCATATAATATATACCTTACCAAAACTTTAGGATGTTATACTATACTTATCATCAGTTTCTATCATAGGGTAATATTCTCCCATCTATATTCTCCAAAATCTAGTTCTCAATGTTTCACCTAAACTTGCTATGATATTAACCATAATAAACCTGACTCCACAAATCCTGAGCCAGTGTCTTACTTTATTACATTGGTATAAGATACAAGGAATCACATCCCAAAGGACGAAATAGTTTAGTAGTCTTGCTAAACTAGATATATACATGATTCATATATTTTATTTCAAAACACAAATTATAACATTTTCTTTGAAAATATCATTTTTCCCTCTATCATATACTTGAATATCATTCTTATTACACTTCCTAGATTCTTGAGAAAGGAAAAATGAGGGTGAGGTCAAATTCTCAGAAAGGGTTACGTACAACGGAAGCTATCATTAATCAATAATCTTAATCAATATGGAAAGGTAAATAACTGAACAAACAAGCCATTTAAATAATTTTACTATCATAAGAAATATGGAAAGGTAAATAACTAAAAACACATTCCACTTAATCAATAACATTTCTATCATAACTAGATAATGCATAATCAATATAGCAAGGTAAATAATTGAAAACACATACCATTTAATAAATAAATTGAGAATTAAATGCATATAGATATAATATAATTTTGAAAGAATACTTGATAATAATAAATGAATTCTTTATGAAGGAAATTTTTAATTAGTGGATGTCATGATCTCAGGAACATGATACCTCTACTATCACGACCTTTCACAAGATAGTTTAAAATAGATGGGTGTGTATACACCAGAAACCCATTTAACTAAGGCTAGCCAGCTAATTCATCTCATGAGACTATCGATGCATCGATAGATATCAATAACTGGGACCCAAAAAAATCTACATGTCCAAATCTTTCCTTATATATTTAATAATCAATTTAATTCAATGACATTATGTCTTATAAAAAATATCTTTATTGAGTAAAGAATGAGGATTTACAAATAGTTCCCTAGTCATTCAAAGAAAATTAAATTTAAAACATCATAAGTAGAAATGATATAATTTTTAAGTAATAATTATATATATGATAAATAATATGGATATTAAGGGGAAATTTAATTTTTGGTGATCATAGAAAAGTGTATATTTCAAGTGAAAATCAATGACTACAAAAATAAATTAAGAAACTGAATATCAATACTTTCCTTGGTAAAAAAAATCATAAATAATCCAAATAAAGGATAAGTATGGTATCAATAAAACATATCCCATGTGTATTATAAGTAAAATTAATGGTTTTTTGTTTATCAATATAAATAATATAAAAATATCTTTAAAACATCTTGAGGAAAATATACTTTTAACTTTGAAAATCTATACTTAAAACTAAAAATTTCTAGAATATTAGGTAAAATATTTTCCTTTAAAATTAATATTTTAAAATAGTAAAGTATGATTCAAATAAATGATAGTTTATTATATTAGTAAATTCCATACATACCATATAAGTTAAAAATTCATTCTTTTCATACTATTGTGAAAAGGTGTAAAAAGATCCTCATTTGGACAGAGATAAGAAGATTACTTTAAAACAACTTTTTAAAAATTAAAAAATGGGTAAAAATTTATTTAATAAATCACTTAGATAAATTTAAAACATTTTTGGAATCATTTTCTCAAAACATTGATTTGGAATAAAAAGGATTATCGATCGAAGAGAGAAATGAAGTCAGATTTTATTAAAAACATTTTCTCAATAATTTTAAGTACTAAAGAGTGTGAAAATGATAATATTACTTGAAAACATCATGAATAACTAGAGGATATGAAAATTAATTATTTTATTATAAAATATGTTAATAATTTATTTTAATTTAAATTCAATTATAAACAACCCTCATTAAAATGAGATTGTGAAATAAACCCTAATAATGATTGTGGCATTGAAGTGAGAATTAATAAATGAATAAATTATTTATATAGAATTAAAATCAACATAAAAATATTTTAAATACACCATAATATCTTAAAAATTATTTACACATATGATCTTATAATTTCTAAGACAATGTAGAAGTAATATAACCAAATGAAAAGAAATTGAGTTATGAAATTCCTCACCACTTGGTAATTTTCAAGTCATATATACTTAGATTAAATAATTCAAATTAAAACTCAAAATAACATGAATTATGAATTATTTATGAAATTACATGAATAATGGGTAATATATACACCATATAAAATAAATTAAGGGCATAACATTACAATATACCTCAATGAAGAGAAATTGAGATGAAGTCCCTTACTTCACACTTCCTTTTGGTTAAACGTACTTTAACCTCCTGTATAATTGCTTAAATCTTGTTATTAATTTATAATATAAACATTTTCATATTTATAAAATCATATATTATCCCCTTATAATATTTTACCACCCATTTTTTAATAATATTTTACTATTTTCAATGTTTTGGGTGTTAATTGCCTTATTTTCTCTTGTTTGTTTTTTAATTAAATCTTAATTTCCTATAAATATTATATAATTACATAATATAAATAATTTTATTAATTTTATAAATATATTTTTTTTATATACATTTTTATAGTCATTCTTGAAGGTCTTACATGGAAGATGAATCGCATCGCTTCATAGACACGGTAGTTCGTACGTATGCACGAGAAACAATATCATTACCTTTATGAGTGAAAGTGTAAGGAAGTGTATGATAAATTAATTTTATATAATAAATATGATTTCATATATATATATAATATAATAAATAAATTTATCATTATTAATTTCCATGTAAATTGTAAGTGAAAAAGAATTACATCACTTTGTGAGGCGGTAGTCTGTTGTACACATGAATGATGATATCATATTTTAAATAGAATGGAATGTAGAAAGGTATATGTGATATTATAATTAGAGAATAATAATAATACCATAAATATCATATACATTTGTTAAATACATCTTTATATCTATCCTTGAGTGGTGGAAAATGAATTACATCGGTTTGTGAGACGGTAGTCCACTATACACAAGATCGAAGGTTTCATTTCAGATTTGATGGAAGGGGAGATGAATATATGTTTTGATATTAAAAAAATAATACATAATTATATGTTAGATAATTATATTTTTATATTATCATGATTAAATAATATTTTATGGATGTGAAAGAACAAATAAAATGAAAACGCTCGTTTAACAATCTCTACTTCAGGGAACTTCTTTCGGTTTGCACAAAAATACTTCCTAGGATGGATTCATGATCACAAAAAGGGATATAGGATGTTGTTAGGTGATTAAGGTAGTTATTTGGTCTGGTATTGTATGAAAAAATGGCTTTTTAAGTGTGAATAGGGCAGAAGAGTGGGTGGACTTTTATAAGTGGGGGAGAGGACACATGTGGAATTTTGGAAAAGAATCAATTACACCCTCATTTTTATCATGACCAAATCCACAAAAATAAATACTTATGAACCCTTAGAGGTTATAAGGTTTAAATATGTTCATAAAATGGGTTTTCTACATGTTTTTAGGTCCTTTTTAACCCTTATCTTCTTAGTTTAACCCCACAGTAAGCCATTTTTACCTTAACTATGGTAATTAATTTTTACTACTTTAACTATTCATAAGGGTCAAAAATTAATATGAACATTTTATATAATATAAATTTTTATTATACCAAATATTTAATCTATTTTTCCAAATTCAATTCACATAATTGGGATAATCCAATTTAAAATTATAACTGCAAACACGACGAAAAACAGATTTTCAAAGAGAAATTTATCATAAGTATATAAGGTTTTCATATAAAAATTCAATATTAAATTGTATATAATTACATAAAATAGTTAAAATTTAATATAAAATAACTAATTTTAATTTCAAACAAATTTATAATGTAATTTTACCATGTGAATTATTTAAACAAAATGGAAGATTTCAATAAAAAATAGTATTTCTCGATATTCATTGAAAAATGAAACATTTCTGAAAAATCCAAAAAATTCAACATAAGATAATTTTTATATGAATATTTCAAAAATTAATTAAATTTTATAAAATAAATTTTCTAAAATTGGTAAAAATTAATTTTAAATTATTTTTTTAAAGAGCGACTAAACCATCTTTAAAAAATAGTTTTTCAAAAAAAATCTTTTCTTTTAAATGATTCTTATTTTATTTATATTAAATATATAACCATAATTTTCATAATTTAGTTATTAATATTTACACACTAATTTGATAGATAGTTTATAAAGTTATACTATATTACAGTTCATTTAGACTCTATTTTCTGTGTTCTGCAAGCTATCGAAGAGATTAAATTTAAAGAAATATATTTCATGGGTTGTTTAAGCTAGATGTTGTGTAAAATATATGATATCAAATACAATGTTATTATTTTATAATTTTAGGGTGTTACATATTCAATTATAAATGTTTATAAGTTTATATATTCTTCTTATTTGAATTATTTCAATTCTTGTAATAACTATTTCATTCCACATAAGAAGTAAATAGCCCAATGTTCACTATCCTCCCTTTGAATACATAGACTATTATAAATTATTTGTAAGGAAACCATTGGATTTAAAATTCCATCATATTTTCAACCATGAATTTAAATATTTCCACTATCAAGAGTGAGAAAATAAGTATCCACCAAACCCTATTTTTCTAGGTGAAGTATAGACAACAGGATTTAGGAGCCATTTCTCCATACTGTTCATCTAGTCATGGATGAATAAGGAGAACCTTGGTGGTAAGGATGATAACATGAGATTCATAGATAATAACATTACAGGATGTAATCTTAACTTTAAGCAATGTACTTTAATAATTTAATACATGATTATAAGATAAGAACCCCATTCTTGTTTACACTAAAATAGTTTAAGGAGAATCTGTGTTATCTTTAATCCTCTCTTTCTTCATCTGAAGATATAGAAGATAAGATATCCCGGATGAATCACCCTCCATATATCTTCTATTTGAATCCTTTTCACCTTATATTTGTGGTAATGTTATTTGGTTAAGGGAATTTTAACACATAGAAAAAATTCATGGATAGTAAAGTAGTGTAAATTCTTTATGCTAGACCAAGAAATCTATGCATGTGAGGAAATTACATGAGTTAAGAAATGGAAAAAGTTTTTATGAGTTTTTTATTGAATTTTTTTTACAATAATTTAAATATGTGATCAATAATTTACTTTATTAGAAAATAAGTGAGTTGAAATAATTGAATTACTCTACTAAGACTCCCACTATTTTATCAAGTCACAGTGTCCCCTCACGGTTGACTTAGAATACCCTATCGTGTAGACATTTTAATGTATGGGACTCATATTTCCCTTATCATAACTCAAAAAGGGCTTACTCAATTACTCAAAGGTATTTGGGTAGGTATTCTACCTAACGATGGGCATATAGCTTCTAGATATGTTGAATAGACTCCCAGATCCAAAATTCATGACTCATATTTCCTCAACACTTTCCTTCAAGACATATTGAGTCTAGAAAGATCTACTCCCCCTATTTTCAACATGGTTAAGTTAACCCAAACCCATCATTATAAAACTCTAATAAATGTAATTTTCCTAAAAAGGGTTATTCAAACATTTATTTCAATGGTTTCATTTTATATCTAATAATGGAAGGAATAGTCTGACTTAATATTTTATTTAGAGAGTTTTTTTATTATGAGAAACATTATTTTTTTACCCATTTACATTTCTGTTTAATATTAAGTTAATTTTAATAAGTTATTAACCTTGTGTTGATAAAATATTTATACATAATCCATTTATTTTAATTCCTTATTTTCAATTTAATACCTTAATTTTTATGGTCGTATTCAAGTATCTATAAACTAAATCATACAATAGACAAAAAAAACATGGAATGTTCATGAAATTTAACTAGAATTTTTTATTGATTAGAAAATAAAAAAACCATTTGCCCTGTGGGGAAAATCCATGAGTAGGTTTGGGCTCAAGTTACAGCATTTTTCCTTGGTCTTGTGTATCTCCTATGTTTTGTTTTTATTCAAGTCCATCTGAAACCATCTCTATGACTTTGAGAGATCCATCATTATAATTTATTTACTCTACTCATAAGTGAAGGGAAATATGAAGGGGGTTTACATAAAATAAAATATTGGCACACGGGCCTAAACATAACTAGGGGTATGGATGGTTATCAAGCCATCAGATTAATTTAATAAAATAATTACCAAAACCATGAAATAATTAAATTTAAAGAAACTATAAACATACATAGTTTGTTCTAAGCTCATGATCATCCCTTGTTCTATGAATACGTATTTGAAATATCTAGCTATAATTAATTAAAATTAATTCTTTTGTTAATAGAAAACTAACATGAATTAATATAATTAATCTATTAATTCATTTTATCTTAATCTTAATCCAATATACCCTGGAGATATCCATCCAAATTGATTTTAAATAAATTAAATAACTTAATTTTATTTAAAATTTAATTAAATATGTACACATATTTGACTTCAAAGAAAATAGAAATGTACTTATTTGAGTAACTCGGTGTGTATTGAGATTGTATACAATCTACTCATGTGGAATATATCAAACATGTATTGTCATGTAATTACATAGAGTTTACAAGTCAATAAATGACACATGAAACACATTTTAATTAACACAACATGTAATGATTTTTATATGCATAGATTATTTGATGTATTATGATTATAAATAGTATGTAGTTCATAATTTTATGCAAAAAATAATTAACCATTTAATAAATATGTGTGCGTGTGTGTAACCTCTCGCACTGTGTGTATGAGCCAATGAATGATAGATAGAACACATTTTGATAAGGTTTAAATGAGTAATAAATTAAATTTTAATTTTCTACATAAATTGGTTGGGTACACAATGTGTAGATCTAGTTACATGTCATGAATATTACTCATCATTTGTCTGTGATACATATCAAGAGACAAGGCATGTACATATTCATAGAAATGTTTTAGGTACACAACATGTATAGCTAGTATATGCCACATAACAACTTTGTTGCATGGGTTTCAGTCCTTGGGTCATGTAATAAATTCACAACATGGCTTGGATTCTATTTTTTTCACCATGAAAACATGTGTACTACACAGTGTGTAAGCGAGTTACATAGTGTGTAGTCTGTCCAACTTTGTGCCAACCTAGCCTTATCAACACATAGTGTTCATTTAATGCATACTATGATTAATTAAGGCATGATTCTCCAAATTATTTTGAGATTAGTCCCAATGTATTGATCATGGGTACATTGCATATACTTTCAAGCTGCATGTCGTGTACTCTTCTATTATCTATAAAAAAACCATGTTACCTCCAAATGAATTATTTGGATATTATTTTTTAATTATTAACCAAATTTGGGTTATATAGGAGATAAATAAAGAGGGGGTGAATAGATCTTGATGATCAAATTAAAATAAATAATTTCTTAAAATTAAAGCTAACTTTTAAATACATAATGGATGTACAATCAACAAATAATTTTAAATTAGATGTGTCTGATCTGATACCACTTTTTAGTTCTGGACATTGCATAAGTTCCTATTGTCCCTATATCCAACTTGGATTTTCTTGGATTAAATGGATCATATGCAATGTAATTGATTTGAATGTCATGACCAATGAAATGTTTATGAATAATATTGACAAAAATTCCAACCAAAATAAATATAGTATCATTTTCACATTAATTTACAATTAATTTAATGGAATGAATATATACCTTCATATTATGGCTATTATCATGGAAATACTGGTCATCTTGAATCATTCCCATGATCGCAACCATGGTCTATTCTGTATAGAAAGGATCATCTCTTGATCTCTCTAAATTGGCAGAAATATAAGAAGATATAATCTCCCAATCTTGAGAGAAAACCATAGAGACATTCTTCATTGAGTGAGAATTCTCTATGGTGAGGAATGTTGTGCACACTGACCAACATCTCACAATTCTCAGAATTATCAGTTTATAGACACATATTTGGGTTTTCATATTAATTAATTACACAAAGGAACTTAACATTATGTTAAACCCCAATTAAACCTCATGCCCTGTAATACTATAATTTATTATTTTTATTTAATGGTGTACTCTATCCCACACAATTATAAATATTTATTTCACGATATTTAAAAATATATTTCTTATCATAAAAAATTTGGTATTCTCATCCTCTTAAACATTTATTAAACTCTAGAATAAAATTTAAATATTATAAATTAAAAAATATATTTTTTTTATTTATGTATGGCCTAAAAAATAAATATTTATTTAATATTTATGTAACTAAATAAGTAATTTATTTAAGAGATAAATATTATATTCATGTAATTAAACAATTAGCTTATGAATAAATTTTATTTAATATTTTTAATAATTTATAAAATAATGAATAAATATCACTTATCATTCTGTAGATTAATATTTATTCCACTTCTAAAATATAAAAATATTTAACAGAGATCAAAGGTAACACTTTTTGTGTGAACCTCTTGGCCTCTTTCTCGGTGGTATTGGGAAGGTTTTCAAAAAGAATAAGATTACTATCTACAAATGGGTCGAGACACCCACAAAGGAATAAGATGTACCCGATTGAAAATAACAACATATGAATGGTTGTTGTGTAATATAAACCCTTTATCACAATATCTCATCAAGAAGGTTTCACACCTGTCTCATCAACCCAATATGATTGATAAGTATTTCATCAACTATCTGAAATAAACACTTCCTTACACCATGGACATGTAAATTAATAAAATGTTTCCATTTCAATCAAAGGGAAGATATATCAACTTCCATAAATATGGAAGGGAAAATTATTCCTCAACTTATTCATTAATATCATATCATTCATGAAACACCCAACATACCTTACTTCCTGTGAACTTATAGTGTCACGGTTTTGGTTAATACATCAAATTACGCTAGTCATGACATGAATTAATAATTATATTAAAGTCTAAGGATCATTATTCATGCTCACATATAGTAATATCTAATGAAACACATACATATAGAATTTCTACTGGTGGGCCTATTCTCATAATCTCCTGTTTTGAAAATTACCAAGTGAGAACTTCATGAGATGAATTCTCATCTACTTATGAGTACTCAAAATAGTTAGTAAAAATACTATGTGTCTTATAATATAATGTTATATGACTATAGAACTATGTTTAATAATATCATCATTCTGTATCAAGGTTCTCATCATAGTGAGGAACTTTATGACCTTTTCAATTTGATAAATATTATAGTATATTATCATATTAATTTTATAAAGAAGAGTAATCAATATATGATAAGGTAGTTGTTAATATTAAAATCCATGAATGTAAAATAAATATAAATGAAAAAGTAGTTGGTTTAGGGACACCAACTCTAACATTAAGTAGGAAATAAAATTCTATTTCTTAGAGACAATCCCTTCCTAAAAACTCTAAAATTAAAGTTGTTTAACAAGTTGATCTAAATTTTTATAAGAATAAAATAAATATTTACTTGATGTTTAAAAGGAATTTTATGAAATTTAATTAAGGGAATTTAGTCTCCACTCATATACTCAATGTGATTTAGTGTTCCAATAACTTGATTTGATTGAGTATATTCTCTAAGGCTTAATATGGATATTTAATTCATTTTACAAGCATTATTGGAAATGTTGTGAAAATGTGAATAAATTTATAAAAACATCACCCATTTTCATCAAAGTGTTGGGGATAGGATATAATGACATGTAGTTTATAGAGACTATTTTTGTGTAGGTGTTATTAAATGGTAAAAAATTATCGAAAATAAGATTACACTTTTCCAATATTCATCCTTAATTATTAAAACATAAGGGTGGAATCAGGAAGGTAGGATAATGTTTCTATATGTTATAATTATTTTAAATACTTGAAGGGGTTTTTGAAACTCCATGGATAGTCCATGTTAAATATTTTTTTATAGATATAATTTATTCAATTTTCAAGGGTATATGATACTAAATGTATATTTTACTAAGGTTTTTAATATAAATGAGTTCAAAATCAAGGAATGAATTGATGAAGATTATAGTTTTCATTTAAATAGTGAAGAAATGGGTTCCTGAATCATGGTTTTAAATGAAAAGTAATATATCAAGATTATATTTATCTATATAAAATATGTGTATAGTTATATTATTTATCTTATATAATATAAGGGGTTTCTTGTAAATAATGTGTTTTTATGAACAACATAAGATAATTTTTATATTTAACATGTTTTATGATTCATTAGATTCTATAATATGTTTTGAAAATATTATGAGGATATAAGGAGTTATATACAAGATAAAAAAAATTAGCTAAGATATTTGTAAAAAAATATGAGGGATGTGATCTCATCCCACTTTAGTGGCCTATTTTAGAATAAAATCATCTTTTTAGAATAGTGATATTAATACATAGAATACCATATATGATATGGATATAATAATTTGTTAAATATTACAACTTATGGAAATAATTTTTTATCTCCTTAAAAAAGGACTTTTTGTTTCTTAGAATAATATTATAAATATAATATATATATATATATATTATAAGAGTCTTATGGGATTATATTTGGGCTGACATGTGTTCTAATTAAAACACATAAACGTAAAACTGGTCAATTTATAAGTGAATATCTCTTTATATCCTAAAGGAGTTTAGAATGTGTTGGTAAATAAATAATGTAAAGAGTCACATTTTATTTCCAAAATTTTCTCCAAGAAAAGGCTTTATGTAAAAGTTTGAATAATTATGATGATGATAAACTTAGAAAGACTTCTAAGTAGACAATAGAATTTAGTAACTTCATAATATTTAATTTCTTAAAGTAAATGAGTTTTAATACCTTTTTAAAATAACTAAACATCAGGAATATTATCCTTAAAGTCTCGCCATTTTTCAAACATCATTACTACATATATATTACACACTAAAAAAGTTTAGTGGGAGGGTTTTATATAATGGTCACATAGATATGTGGTGGTAATTAGATAGATATATAATAAGGTAAACAAAACCCTAAAAATGGAGTAAAAATTAGGCCTCTTTGGTGGTATATCACATGGTATGTGAATATATATATTCTTATGTATGTTTTTTTACAAATTCTTAAAGGAGATAAAGAATATAAAATTATCATGTTATAAAAAAAGCAGGATGCACTTTATTATTCTTTTACATAGGTTGCAAATAATAGATGAATTGAAATAATTATTGGCCTCTAAAAGTGTAGTTTTGAGTTATAACTAACTTATATTCATAATGTAGTCTTATATTTTGTGAAAAAATGTTCATCATGTGTATGATTTTGTATAAAGATGGATAATATGTTCATAAGGCATAAAAGGAGTTATATGTGTTTGATGACTCACCAAGTATACCACGTGTAGTTTCATACACTATGTATTTTATATATTAGGGGTTCATTTTTCATATCAAATACATGTAATAATGGTTACAAGGATACCTATCATTGGAACCTTTATGCATTGATACCATTATTATGCAATCATTTAGGTTTAGCTAATTAAGGGGTGGTTAAGTATGATATTGATTAGGTCATCAGTTGATGCTTAACAAAGATAGGATTTATACTCTTGTATAATGAGCATGACATGTGATCCCTATATTTAGACAGACTAAGGAAGTGTATGTTCATACCAAGATTAGTTATATGTGATTTTTTATTATTTGGATGAGGTGTATGTGATATTTTCATTCTCTATACCTGTGTTCACCAGTTTTATCACATGTTTTATAGAGATCATTCCAAATCTATTACTTGTTTGATAAGCACTAAATATTTTATAGAGGCTTCAATTTACTTAGACTAATGAATTTAGAAATTAATATATATTTTTTAATGCTATAATGGCATGTTGGGTCACACTTTTTGATTGACTAAATGGTCATTGAGTTTTATAAAACTCTAATAGATGTTATAAAAGTATTTAGAGTTTATTAAAGAGGGGTTTTTTATAGATATTCCCAAGTTATTACATATGATTTGATACATCGTTAATTTGATTATATCTTTACAAAAAAAATAGAAGATATCTAAAAGGTGTTTTGAATATGGTTTCGCAAGTTATTTTATGTGATATGATACAGTATGAAATGATATAAAGTCTATGAGACATTAGTGTAAGTGGTATATTGATGGAGATATACCCAAAATCTTATATATATTATTTATATTGTTCATATCATATGTGATGATATTAGGATATAGTATGGTATGATATCCATTCATTTTTTTTGGGTATATCATTCCTTATGATATGGATATGTCATAAGGCACTTATACCTTAACCAGGTGTAGCGACTGATATAGGAAAATCATAATGCACAGTGATAATATTTTATGATTTATATTACACCCAATGATTGATTAAGGTATTATAATTTTTAGTATTAAAATTATATAATATTTTATAAATATCTATCATTATTATTGGTGTTTCATATGACGAAACAATTGGGATTTATTTGAGTTAAACTTTAAAAAATTATGTAACTGGTATGAATTACTTGTACTCTTTGTAATGTATGAATAAATGATTGATAGGATCATTGAGTGTCTTTGGGACCTATATAAATATTACATAGCCATTTATATGGTTTGTTCTCTTTCTATCAATTCTCCCTATCAAGGCTCTCTCCCCCCTTCCTTTTCCTCTAGAGATACTAGCATATCATGGTGTGAATGAGGGTCCAACCCAGTTTTTGATTGATTCATTCAACCCATGGGTGAACCTAAAAGGAAAGATTCCTTTTGGAATTCCTTTTTAATATAATTAATAATTTTATTAAAAAATGAATCTCAACTATATTTAGGGAAAGCAACATTTTATTCATTTTTTTACAAATGGTTTTAGTTTTTTATAGCACAGTGAGATTTGTTTTTAAGTTTCTATAATATTCAGTTATGTGGAATAGGTGTTATTTGGTAATTTGAAACCCTTCATTAACTAATAATAATTTAAAATATAATATTGTGGACTTTACTCATAGGTAAATGGAATTTAATATATTTAATCCAATATATATACTATTTATGGTAATATAGTGAGAAATTACCACTATGTACCTCAAGAATGATCTCTTAGCTCATCTTTAATCCCTCCTAATGAAACCATAGGGCCCCACAAGGTTTTGCTTCAAACCACACATAGGAGAACAATTTTATCACACTTGGTGTTGTTTTGTGTTTCTAATATGTAAATATTTGAGTCTTGTTATGTGGTTTTTCAGTCAACACATATGTGGGTTTTAAAGCCACACTACCTTCCTCCTGTAGTAGTGTTTCACTCCCTAGTTCTCAATGTGATATTCCACTTCAAATAATTCCCTTACACTCAATAATCGTCGACCCATTATCCAAATGGGTGAAGTATTAATAATAAATTAGTTAATCAGTGACATTAACACTAATTATAGATGAAATAATAGAAAATATATTAAAAACTATTGCATAACTAACACACAAAAACAACTTGATCAACATAAGTAATAAAATATGAAATAAGGATAGGTAAATAAAGGATCAAAAGGTCTTCATAATGATATCTTTCTAACTCATAAAGATCATAAGCGTGTTCTTCTAGATTCATCTTCCATATTGAGTTCATCTCCAAGGATCAAATCTAATACACACATCCTCCTATGTGCATATTCTCTCATAAAGATTTATTTATATGTGATCCTCATATATTCCTCAACCACTTATTTAATAAATTGGAATCTCAAAGAATTAATTATGTTAGTGATGATTAATCCTTATGAATGGGGATATACATGTGATCCCACCACATGGTTTTAGTATCCTGTAGTAATATTTCCTATGGTAACATAAATTTTAAGGCCAAGTCCATATGATCTCCTTGTCATCCTATCTCTAGGATCCTACTCTATGTGGCCTTCTTGTTAGGTTTTTAGATAATTTTTTTAGGAAGTTTTGTATTAATAGTCACTTTTCTTAGGTGTTTTCATGCAAGCCATATGGAATTCTATTTTATCGATGGTCAAGATTTATTCCTTTCATCAATAGATTAACCATCACTTACATATTCTTTATATACAATATATATTCATCTAGGGTGACTTGGGTGATTTTTTATTGATTTATAATTGGTCTAGTATTTTTTATAAAAAAATTGTACTGTATTATGATATAGGTATATTTTATGTGATCAATTACATGGAAACCACCCTATGATGTAGGTAGAAAAATAGGACATAAAAGAAAAAAATGGAAGAATGTGTTTTAGATTGAATTTCAATTGAAATGTATCATTTTAATATAGATATAAAATTATGATATGTAAATAAAATATTAATAATAATATGTACCTAATTATTTTATCAAATACATGATTGTTCTAAATTCAAAGGCTTTTTGATGAAGATGTAATAGAAAAAAATTAAGAGATACTAAAATCTTTATAGCAAGATATCAAGGGTTATTTCACACTCTATATATGAAAATGCAAGATGGAGTAATAGTTTAAATAAAAAATACTAGATGAGAATATAGACCTTTAATTGACTATAATAAATGATCTAATCCATCATGTATTATTTAAAACAAATCCAATATTTAATTTCCCTAAATTTTTGAATTATAAAGCATCAATTCATTAATTCATGGATGTGAGGTAATAAAAATATCAATTCATGTATATGTAAAATTGTTCTATTTAACCGATACAATTAATTAATGTTATGAAATTAATTAATGAATGAAAATCCAAATTTTATTTTAAACATTCTCCCATTTAGATTAAATTAATTAATTAAAACTAAAATATTTATATAAATTAAAATAAAGCACATTAAAATGAGAAGTATGACATATTGAAATTGAAAAAATAATATCTTATAGGTACATTATTCATATAATTGTCAATACTCATACAAAAAAATATTAAGAATTACATAATTAAATTAAACAAGATATGTAATTCCAATAATGGAATAAACATCACGAAATTCATTTAGAAATATATATTTTTTGATTATTTCATTTAAAAAATATCTCTATAATAAAAAACTTAATTTACTAATATATTAAAACCCACACTAACCCAATACATAAAAATTAATCAACCTAACCCCTGTGGATTATTTGGCTCTAATAAACACAAACGGTTAAGTCTTTGGTTAGTGGCTTGTCCAACACACTCTCTATAGAAATATGAGAAATTAGAGTCTAAGACTCTAAAATATTCTCTATAACAAAAAAGTATTTTATATCAAAATACTCTAAATAAGAATCACTACTCTTGTTATAAGATAAATTTTATATCATAAATATTATCCCAATACATAACGTGTGGTATTTTAATGTTTTTAAAAAAGTATATTCTCATAACAAGAGACATACTCCACTTTCATAGTATAAGTGACTATACATTCCCATTTGACACTCTTCTAATAAACAATCTTTTACTCTATTTTAAAAATATATATATTTTTAGTCTTCAGGGTTCCCAATAAAATCATAGTCAAAATAATCAATGTCATAAATTTGATGATACTTATTAAAGGTAAATATATAATATTTGGTGCCATGTGAATATCTATATACCTTTTTATTACTTTTATGATCACAATTCCATAGTACTTAAGTATACCCCCAAAACAATAATAATAAAATAAGCATCAAGGAAAATATAAATTTGAGCATACATAAAATTCCCAATAGAAAAATTATGTCAGTCCTTTTTTATCTGATTTTCATGTTTTAATAATTGGTTTTATACAAGTGGAGTAAGAACTAAAATTAATCCTATTAAGTATATTTTCAATATATCCTCTTTGAGAAAACCTAAGAACACCAAATTACCAATCATGATGAATTTGGATGCCTAAAAAAACAAGTATTTCCATGGTCTTTCATATCATAGTGGTCATTAATTTTTATCACTTACAAAAGTTTAACATGATTATTGGACATAATTATGTAATTAAGAAACAAAACATAAAATTTCTCCCACTAGTTTTGTGATAAATACAATGGTATGAATAATTCTCCTCTAACCTAAAGGAAGTTATTGCTTTGTCAAATTTAAAATACCGTTGTCTGGAAGCATTTTTTAGCCCCTAAATAGACTTATTAAACATGAAAACTAGATGATCCTATCCCTTTTTAAAAAAATCATCAGGCTGGATCATATAAAATTTTTCAATCAGATCAGCATTTTAAAAATCCATTTTAACATCCTTTTGATGAAGCACAAAATCATAATGAGATATCAATTCTGTGACGTCTCGAAATGAATCTATATAAATGAGTGGATCGTCCATATAATTTAAATAAAATTCATTCTATTTAATATATAAAATATAATCATTAGGTTTAGAAAGTTTACAAACCTTTTGAGAAATCATTAAAGCCAAATTGATATCCAGTGATTACTTACAGTCCTTAAAAATAATCCCAATAGATAGTTTTATTAAAGTATGTAATAAATTTTTCACATTTAATAAAAAATTAATCATTTAATATACATAAATATTTATACAATAAAAATAAATTATACTGAATTCACAACTAATATGTATTTTATGAAAAAAAAATATTATTTATGATCCTCGATAAGGGTTCCAAATCATAAAATTATAATGTGATGTGTTAATTTTATGTTAGCCAAAAATATAATATTGATAGATTATTTGAAATCCATATAAATTAAAAAACACTTATACATCATCATCATCATAATAAGGATCTCATGTCATACAAAATAAATTTCAATATTATGATGTGTTAATTTTATACTGCATAAAATATAATAACAATGGGTATTTTATTTTGTCATAAATTAAAAATAATAAATAAAATTATAATAATGATGATGATCCCAATTCAAAATAAAATTATAATATTAATATGTATGAATTTCATTTTAGATAAAATATAATACTAATAGGGTATTTGATATTAACATAAAATATAAAACATAAATATACATCTTAATAATACCAAGGGTCCCAATATCCTAATAAGTAAAACTATAATTACATGGTGTTAAAATCATATGTTACATAAATATTAACACCAATAGGGTATTAAATGAAAAGTGACATAATTATTACAACACAAATACATCATATCAATAACAAAATTACACTAATAATAATATATCGATACAATATACTAATTATTAATGCAATGTAGTCAAATAACAAAATTATTATATCAAAAAAAATTCATAATTATTCCCATGATATAAAAGATCACAATTAAAAAATATATATATTTAAAAAAATGATAGATTTATCCATATAAAATAACAAAAAATATCATTCACAAAATTATGTATAAGCATGACCACGATAGGTGAGTTCATAGTTAAAAAAATATTTCAAAAAATTATATGTATAAAAATATGGTTATTTATACAATATATCTTCAAAAGTAATAATTTCAAAAATTCAAATGTAATTGAAAAGAAAATTTATCGAACATATTTTCCATGAAGAAAATATTTCAAATCTATTATGCCCGTAACAAAAAACAATTGGGATTTATTTTATTAAAATTAAATTCAATAACATTTTAATATGTTTTGAAATCCATGAATTACAAACTATATATATATATTGTGTAAATATATAGTTGTAATAAGACAAACCCATCATGAATTTCATGTCATCATAAAAAAAACTAAACTAAATTATAAAAATAATTGAAATGTTGGATTATATATTTCATTGATGGAAAATGGATAATAAAATTTTATTATAATTATTAACATATGTGACACAATAGCCAAGAAAATATGTATAGATTTAAAACTAATTATTACACTACTTATCCTGAATTTTCCAATATATATATATATGATTTTTTTCAAAATCACAAATTACTGAAATAATATATATCCTTATTTGATTTTACATATATCATATGTGACACATGATATCATAGGTTTTACTTATTATAAACGTATTCATATGTTGCAACATTCCTGTTTTTTAAATAAACTAAAATAAACAAGTTTTTTGTTCAACCAAATTTGAAAAGTCAAATAAATAAAGATAATCATAACTTATATATGAATAATTTTTGGATCTGATTCTTGTGGCATAAATGTTTTAAAAAGCACAAGATAGAATAAATTTTTTTTAACTGAATTGGAAGATCCAAATAATAATAATAATAAAATAAAAAAATCATAATTTATATCTAAATTTGTGGCTCGGATGCCAATTGAGTTAAAAAAATTGAAATAATGTGTATTATATTGAATTACAATTGAAATTGATCATCACATTGAATATATATAATTATGATATGTTAATGAAATAGTAATAATAATATGTACCTAGAAATTAGATCGAATCAATAATGTATCTTACTTTAAAGGATTTTTTATGAATATGTAATGGAAACACAAATAAAGGTGTACTAATCTCTTTTTAGTAATTCATTGAGGCTTACTTCACACACTATACAAGAAACTAAGATATGATGACAATAGGAACCTTTCATTGATTAAAATAAATATTATAATATTCCATCATGTATCTTTTAAAACATAAATATGTTTAATTTCATTAAATGTGCACCATAATAAACATCAATACATTAATTCATGATTTTTAAGTAATAAAAACACAAATTCATATACATGTAAAATTGATACATTTAATTGATACATTAAATTTATGTAATCAAATTAATTCATTAATGAAAATAAAAAGTCTAAAATAGTTTTTTTTTTTGGAATTTGGGTGTCTTAGGTAGTGGTAGGGTCGCAAACAGCATTAAGGTGATAAAACTTTCTATATTGGAATCATATTCTATGATTGGAAGACAATAGTACATGTGTTGTAAAGTATTCATCATTCCCAAAAAAGATCATCAATATGATACTTCCATTGGTCTTCCCATACTATCTTTAGAATCAACATAGGCTGTGAAGAAATTATTTCACTCCTTTGGTGTGTATCATGAACAGTGATATGGCTTTATCACTATCTACAATATGTTAATTTCTTTATCATCTTATAAGTTATATTTTGTGATACCTCCCTGTTACTAGTTGTGACATGTCGTAAAACTTCAACATCCTTTGATTTTCAATCATCTCATTATCATTTAGAGACTTCCTTTCTCTTGAACATGATTAAAATGAAATAATTAATTCTATCCTCAATAATTAAACCAAAAATACTAATAAATCAATTAAATTCATCACATTAGGTCATATTCTCAATTATGTCCAAATATCCAATCATTCACCAATATGAAGTATTTTTTCAATAACTAAAGAAATTATGGGAAGTTTTATATTGATTTACACATGAAAAATATATCTATTTTTAGCTTAATCACATACCCATATACTTAGGTTATTTTGATCATTGGTGGTACTTAATGAATTTCTGAATAATGATTCCCCTTCCATGATTTAACATAGAATCCAAAAAATGGACTAAACTAAACCATCCATAATTGATATTTATCCTACATGTGTTATAAATTAAGTTCCCTTGCTCATGTTTTCAACCTTTAATTATTTCCTCTCTACACTAATGACTTAACTTTCATGAATGTTTTCTTTCACCTCCCAAGGATTAATTTATATGGAGATTTTACCAATCCTTGAGTTCATGTTTTCTTCCATATACTTGTAAAGATTCTAATTTATCTACTACGGAAGAAAAGTTACACCAATAATGGGGACTTTTTAAATGGGTCGATCAGGGGTTAAAGGTAAGTGGGAAATGAAATAAAAATTTAAGGCCGAATGAGGAGGTTAAAAATTGTACACATTTCATGATATATAATTCAAAATAGTAATGTTCCCCAACTCATTCCCCACATATATGTCACCCATAACTCTTTCCCCTTGTTTCATAGTGTTTACAAGCCATAATAATAAATATTGGTGAAATAATTATCCTCCTATCTCCAAGATTTTTCAAACTTATACATTTTTATATAAAAAATCATATTTATTTTTTACCCTAAATATTAAGAGGTAAAACAGAATTACGAAGAAAAATTAACATGTGAATTTAATATCCATAAATTATGAAGGACTACTTCATAAATTTTCATTTACATTGAACATCTTCCTAATAGATCCCAAGAAATAGCCACTTCCACCGACACCTATATAAAAATATATACCATGAAATATTGTGAAGAATCAGATTGGGTAAACCTACCATTTAACTTAGATCAAATCTTCCATAAGGCCTGAAGTTTTTTCTTGATTGCCACAAGATAAAAACAACCACTAAAGGTTTCAAAAATAACCATTGGGAATTATTTCACTGTCAAAATCACATAAACCACATCACGGATTCTACTAAACAATTTGGCATGTTGTGCCACTAACTTTTACATCCATGAATATCAATAATTAGTTTTTATAATAAATATTAACCAAAAAATTATAGCATAACTGAATAACCAAAATAACTCATAATCTACTTCCCTTTATAATCTGAAAATAAATTGGTACACGATATCACTTAAATATAACAACTCCCAAAATAAAGTGGAGGCCGAAATTGATGATACATCAACATCTAAAAATCACTACTCAAGAATCCCTGAAACACATCCCATAATCCAACTCCTCATTAACTATAGCCACAACCAAACATCATACCAAGAAGGATGAGAGGCATCAAGAAGTACCACCATGAGATGTGTCTACTTTCTCTTTACCTCGTCACACATAATTATGTTTTCATACACCCAATGGATATATGTAGTGTGTGATGAAAAATCCTACTAGGATATATCCATTAATCTACATAATATATTTCACAATGAAAACTATTAGTAATAGTTTGAAAAAAGATTTAGAAAACACTATTTTTAGGAAAATAACTTTTGTTTCATAAAATAAGAAATTGTAAATCCATTTCTTATCTATTTTGTTTTTATCAAATAAGAAAAGTTTTAGAAATAAACATGAACATGTAAATTATGAAACATAACCAAGAGAAATACAGTATAAACACTGAGTATCAACATATATAATAACATGTAATAACAATACATAACATCAATACCTCATATGGGATTTAACCATTGGGTCATGAAAACAAAATAAAGTGGTAGCATTGACCTCAATTACAGAAAACTCTAAGATTATATGAACCTAACAGAACTAACCCTATCATACCTTTTTGGTCTCATCAGGTGAAAAACCTCTAGTTAAAGAACCATCTTGATTGTGAACTAGCAAGAGAATAATATAAACTATTGTAATAATCATACAATTACCCAAATATATAACTAAGGTTACCATGTAAAACACATCTATAATCAATCCAACTCACCAAACTTGGATAACACTATATAAATATCTCATGAAACATAATAAATTCGAATGAAATCATGATCCATAATCCTTCACTTAAATATAAGGCATTTAAGTCAAATAATTTAATTTAATAAAACATTTCCCTTTAAAAACATCCTTTGAAAATATACATGTAATCAAAAATATCTTTAAATCATTTCACCAAACAACTCATGTGAATAAAACTAATTTTAGAGTAAATAAAATGTGAAATTCATTGAATAGCCTCACTTTATCTAACATAAAGTCGAGAAATAAAAATAAATATTGTAAGTAAGTCCTCAAAAAGTTAATTCAATTATAATATAGTAAGATAATCCATAAAAAACCAAGTTCTAAATGTATGTTAATGTAAAGGTCCATTATGTTGAGACACCTACCTTAAATCTATCATAATCTCATTGACTTCTTTAACTACCACAAGAATAGAGAGAAGGATCTTCAAATTTCCTAAAATCAAATAGATTCAATTATAAAACCATCCCTATTAATTATCTTTGTCACCATGGAAAACTAGGGTAAAATAACCAAAAGATAATAGAAGAAGAAGAGACTAAAATGAGAAGTATGAAGAGATACCCAAGATATAAAGAGCTACAATGAAGGAAATCACTAGAATTGATGAATAATTATTAAGATAGATTGTGATGAAGTGAAAAACACTGATGGATATCTAGGAAAAATGGGAATAGGGGTGGAGAATTCAATTAAAACATGATAGGGTCAAGGGAGTAATTTTATAATTTTAAATTCTGGGTAGATTTTACAATTTGGAAAATCATACACCAACTATACATTTTTCACTATGGTCAGTCAAAAGGTTTAGACTCACAGAATACCCTAACCATGAACCATCCATTTTCATTAATATTATATATAAAAGAAGGATTCATGGTTTGGTCACATGGTTTAGAGAACTGTCTTCCAACTCTTCACACCACAATAGAACCCATCCTTCCCATACATAATGTTTGGGTGAAAGGTTACCACTAACTATGTACTAACTATGCACCACATCCAGTTTCCTCATTTTCAAACATCCAAACATCCAACTCTAAAAACTCATAATAAATAAAATAAATAACCAAAATAATAATATACTAGTGAACCTAGAGGTCTTCCAATTCTCCCCTTCATTCTAATTTCTACCCCTAAAAAGTTATCAGTACTCTTAGATAGAGAATAATTTAGTACTTTTATATCACATCAAGGTCTAATTATCCCAAGTCTCATGGATATCTTCACCACACTTTTATAACACAGGGACTAACAAAATAAATTTCCCAGGTAATACTCATTCTTGATTATCTATGATATGAACAGGATACTCAATCATAGTGGTGTCATGATCCAAATCCAAATACTCCTAGTCAAACACATGAGGGTGGTCCAAATGGTATCTCTTCAAATGGGATACATGAAGCATGTCATAAATACATTTCAACTAATATGGTAAGTCTAGTAGGTATTCCACTTTTCCAAGATTATATATTATCTCAAATGGTCCAACATGCCACAACATTAACACACTCTATTTTCCAAATATATGATTTTGAAATCAAGGAGAATCCAAAATAAATACTTGATAACCAATGATTAAATGAAACAAAAGATGACAATAGTCAGCATAAGATTTTTGGTGACTATGATCTATCACAAGTATTTTTCATATCAAAAAATATTATTACTCGTATTCTCCCAAATAATTATTGGTGCTTGAAAATAATTCTATCCTAATTCTTACAAAAAAATATGGGATTAGCATTATTATTCATACAAATATTGTAAGGTAACCATATTTATTGAGTCTTGGTAATTTTTATTATAATAAAATCCATCCAATGATAAATACTTCCCCTAAGAGCCTCCAAAGTCAAGCACACAAGATTGGAGAATATTCTATAGAATCTAAATATCTTGCTTTATCTTACCATTCATATGTGGATGATAATCCATGATCAATTTCATATTAGAAAAAAAAATTATTGAAGACCCTTCTAAAAATGGGATGTGAAGTACAGGTCCTGGTAGGAAACAATGGAAAAAGTAACACAATGAAGCTTTACAATCTCTGGAATGTATAGGTGTATAAAGAACTTTATGTTCATAGAATCCTTAATATTAATAAAATGGTTCTATTTCATCAATTGTTCAATAATCACCCATATAGAATTCTTCCCACTTTGATTCTAAGGCAATCCAATCACAAAATCCATAGAGATCTCATACCACTTACACAACTTAATGGGAAGAGAATTTAATAGAATAATAAGTAACTCATTTTTGGTTTTAATCCTATGACATGTAAGGCACCGAGATAAAAAAAATTAGAAACCACCTAATTCATCCAGGGCCACCAATATTGATATTTAAGATCATAAAACATCTAAGTTTCCCTAAGGTGCACTACCCAATTAAAATGGTCCCCACCCATCATCACCTCCCACCTAGAGGTCAATGGAACCACTAAAGTCATTTTGAAACAAATGGAACTATTAAGAGACAAATAATAATCACCTAAGGTCTCTCCACTATTTAGAATTCCACTAATACACTAAAAATTATGATTCACTACCTTCTCCATCTGAATATGATCATCCAAGGAGGTTTTGGCTTGAAAACTAACCAAGAATACCTAATCATCATCCTTTTCACATCCAAATGCAAGTCATAAATTAAGCTCATCAAATCCCACTCATCCTTTTATTATTTCATATCCTGAATAGGAAATTTTATTCTCAAGGAATCAGGCACCACATTCCCTTGACCGGGGATGCATGCTAAGTCAAAATCAATGGTCTGGAGATACTCTACAAAATTTATCTATTGAAGATTCAAATACATTTGGGAGAATATTTACTTAAAAATTTTATTATTATCATGAATAATAAAAATATTCCTAAAGAGATAACAACACCAATTAATTAGAGGATACCTCACCACTACTTACTCAAGGTCATGGTTGGATTATTTTCTATCATGATGGAATAATTAGCAAGGGAAAAATTTCATAACATGGTTACTCTACATAAATATTCACCAAAATCCCATAATTTAGTCATAAAAATACACCAAATAACCCTAACAATGCTCTAAAAGAACCATAACAATAGTTGGTGTCAATCATACCTTAAACTCCACAAAGGATCTATAACATTTCTCATCCAAATCAAATTTCACTCTCATTCAAGTCAAAGTCATCAAATGGGGTTCTAAATTGGAGAATTGTATAACAAAAAACCTCTAATATCTATACATACCTATAAATCATCTAATATGAAATACATTCTGGTATATTTCCCAATATATCACTCCTTAGATATTTTTCAGATCCACATAAATTCCTTTTTTCGATAAAAATGACCTAAAAACTTTAGTTATTAAATTCAAAATTGGAATTTAGAAAAATTCACATAAAATATATTCTAATTTAAATTAATAAAAAATAATGTTTATATAGTTCTCATGGTGTTACTTTGTCTTAGATTAAACCAATATATCATCAATGAATACCACAATGAAGGTGTTTAGATACCAATGGAAGATATGGTTCTTTAAATCCATGAAAACTAATAGGCAATTAATGATTCGAAATGGAATAAAAATTCATTCATAATACCTATACCTACTCATGGTAGTGGTTTTGGAATATACATTTGTGTCACTCTCAACAAGTGATATCCCAACCTAAGGTCAATCTTTAAAAATCATCTCACTCTATTTAGTTGTTCAAAAATATCATTAGTTCTAGGTAAAAATTACTTATTCTTAATGGTCACCTAATTGAGCTTATAATAATCAATGAAAATTCAGATACTTCTCCTAGATTTATTTACAAATAGAACTGGTGATTCTCACGGTGATATGTGTGGAAGAATAAAACCCTTTCTCTAAAGATCTTCCAACATTATCTTCAATTCCTTTAACTTGATAAGAACCATTCGATAATATAGAAAGGAAGTGGGGATCATCCATAGAAGTAGATCAGTATATAACTATACCTATAACTGGGGAATAAACCCAAAAAATCATCTATGAAATACTTGGTATATCTATCAACAACAAAAAGAAACTTACCAAATGAACTCTATTCAACATAATTGAAAAGTAAATTGGATATCTGACATGAAATCATTTAAATATCTTCAAAACAATTTCATACCCTACTTGATATTGGGTCTCACTCAACTTGGAAAATATGAGTGTTTCCATCAGGGGAATGGAATAACATTTTATTATAGAAATATCCAATTTGAACTTTATTGTTAACCATTCAATCCATTCCAAAAATAAGATTAAATATATATCGGTCAAGAACTAGAAAATCCCACGTTATCTCAACCTTTGTAATGACAAATTAACACTCAGAGCACTTGAATCCCAAATCCTTATTCTTTCCCAACTGACTAGAATGATCCATCACATATATAATCAACTCATATCACAAGACCGAATTACCAATCAATTTAGGTTAAATAAAGGGAATGGGATGCACCTATGTTAAAAAATCCTAATCCATGGAAGCCAAAATAAAAATCGTACCTCTCATGGTCACTAGACTAGCATCATTTTACTCTAGTGTATTCTATTCCATATATAAACACTGAAATTCAGGCCCATTCTGAGACTTCTTGCTAGGATGAGATTATCTTTTCATCTAAGTATGAGATCCCCCTCCCTTACGTATATTTTACTACACCTAAGAGCCTTTGGTATATGAAGACCCAACCTCAATACCTTATTAACCACCTCAATATAGGTCAGTTGGAAAAAAAATAACAATCCTTGATCTAACATCTGATCTCAGACCCATCTTGAACCATTGATCTTTTAGGGAATCATTCTTGAGGAGATTTGGGAAAAAGTGGACCATATTGGAAAACATAGTGGCATAATCCATCATATAATTTCTCCCCTACTTCAAGTTCATTAACTTCTTGGACTTCATCACCCTAAAATTCTAGGGGTAAAATTGCTAGTTGAATATATATTTAAACATATTCCACCTGTGTTCCTTGTTGATCTTGGATTTTACAATGGATTCTCACCCTTTATGGATCTATCCATCCAAAATATGCACATAAAATTAGACCTTGAATGTATTGGGGTCTAGATAAAACTAAATTAATGTTCAATTTTATCTATCCACTCTTTAGGTTCTAGATATCCTCAATCCCCATGTAACACATGTGGATTATTCTTAGTGAAATACTAATCAAGATCCATCCCTTGATCATGTACTCTCATTCCTTCCCTATCGAGATATTGAATAGTTTTAATGAATGGATTGATGGTAGTAGGGTCCACTTGAGGTTTTTACTATGTTTTATCCTCTATATAACCCTCTCTAAGATTAATTGAGGCTCTTTTGGATGGAATTGTCTACAAAACATGAAACATGGAATTTTATCAACACATAAGTCAATACCCGATAGCATGGGTAAATCTCAAAAGTTCTCCAAATTACTCATAAAAATGTAATAATAACAAGAATAAAAATCTCAAATATAAAAGGGGTTAAATCATAAAAAATTTACACATTTTCTCACTGTGCATGGTTTGGTGAATCATACGCCAACCATTTGAATATCATTGGGAATGTATCTAGGATCAGTCACATGGCTATTATCCAGTTTTGCAAACCATGTTTCTAAACCTTGTGCCTCTAGTTTCCTTCCTATTTCAATAAAAACATGAAATTTATAAAAATAACTCATGAGATTCCCACTAAACTCATAATAGTAGTAAATCATACAAATTTTTATCAAAATACACAATAACAAAGCTCAAATAAAGACATAATTCATTACCACCCATGGTTATCCATTGTTCACCAAGAAGAAGAGTTGTCCTAGCACTCCCCTGTACCCACCTCATGATTTTTGACTATATTATATCCATACTACTATTAATTCTCCAATAATAAGAGGGATATGATACCATTTTATAATATCTTGGGCCCATGATCATAATATTATCATCTTTGGGTCCCACCAACCCTCACTAATTTTTTTTATTACACACTCATGGAAAATTACTTGTGATAGAAGAATTATTCACACCACCTTATACATGGTTTATTCATTCCTCTCCTCTTTCAATGAAAGATTCCCCCTAATATTGGTCCCACCAAATAGGGGGCCTAGTATCCTCACAAGCATGTCAGCTAGGACATGGATCTAATACCATTTTATAATGAACCTAATTGGTCCATTTCACTATGTCACCCAAACAAAATTTTCCACAATGCCTAAAGTGTGTTCATGATCACCATGGGATAGATAAAAGCACTAACGTTATAAAAAATAATCATTGGTAATGAAATTTACCTCAAATTAACATAAACTCTGTCATGAATTATACCTATAGATCTAGAAAAATGCATCCATAACTTGGGCATCCATGAACATAAATATATAGTTTCATTAATAAACATCAACCAAACGGATTATAACACAATAAAATAACCAAAATAACTCATAATACAAATCACTTTATAAACTAAATATAAAATTTCATACAACACATAAATACAACAACTCTCAAAATATAGTGGTGTCTAAAATGGGTAATACATAAACATTTAAAAATCACCACTCTATGATCCCAAAAATTTTCCACATGAACCAACTCCTCAAGACTCAAAATCACTACCAAAAATCATAAAAAGAAGGATAAGAAGCATCATGGATCACCACCATGATATGTGGCTAATTTTTATATTTCTGTGTAAGAAATATTCACGTATTAATAAATCCAGTGGATGTATGGATGGTGTGAGGAAAACGTTTATTAGGATACCAATGTGAATTTATATAATATCTTCCAAAATTAAAATAGTTAGTAATATTTTGAAAGAAATATTTATAAATAATTAGTTTTTGTAACATAGATTTTATTTCATAAAAGAGTAATTTGGAGGTCCATTTCGCAATACTTTATTTTTTTATAAAATAAGCCAAGTTTTAGAAAAAAACATGAACATAGAAATAATTAAACATAACCAATATTAATACAATATAATTACCAAGTATTAATGGGGATAATTTTATGGTATTGTTTCACACCAGATAAAAATAGGGTATGATGCTTGATTAAGGGGGTGAGTATGTTTTCACAATCTATTCATGTAAGGTTCACTATTTTTGTTTCACATATGAAGGACTGCTTGTATGGTTATTCAAATATATTATGATCACTTAATATGTTTCCCAATAGAGTTTGTTAATGGAACTAGAAACACCCAATGGTCCACTTATCTGTGATGGGCAATGAACCTCCTTTCTAAAGGCAGTTGATCATTGGGAATTTTTCCAATGAGTCTTAGGAACTCACATTGGTTGAGAGTATGGGAGTTTTGGATCATCACACCCCTTTGGGAGGAATTAATTCCTACTTTATTACTCTCTTATATATTTAATTCATGTTTTTGAATCATTCTCAAATCCTAATATAAGGTTGGTCACCCTTTATATTTTCAATCATTCATTTTCAAATTTATATGTGAACATTTGTATGAACTGGAGGTTATCCATTAATGGTTCCATATATACATATCATAGGTTTTTCATAAATGGATTCATTTGTACATATCATAGGTCCTATATCAACGATACCATCTTTATATATCATAGGTTCTCCATTTGTTTCTTATATTAATTTATGATTCAAACTTTAAGCCACTAAATGGGAACTCTAGAATTTATGATCATCCAAGAATATGGTTATTGTTTTGATATTGGGATTGGGGCCCCTATAGGGCCTCCTATGTATCCTCGTGAAAGAAATCAGAACCCATGTAGTTTGGTGTCACATAACTAGACATACCATACCTTTTTAAGGCTATGTGACAAGGACCATACCATGTATTTTTTCATTATATGGAAAGGGATTGTAGGATAAAGGTGATTATCCAAGTCTAGTATGGGGATTATGCATGAGTATCCCTTTATGGTTGATCTCATAGGGAATATGGCCTAACAATATTGGGTTGATCTTAGGAATATGGCCCTATGAAGATAGTTCTCACTAGAAATATGGCCCTGTGAGGATGAGGTAAAAAGGGCCCAAAAGAAATATAACCTTCTTGGTGGGGACATGATCTTAATGGTAATATTGACCAATGAATCTGGAAATGGATTGAAGATGTTGGGTTCGAAACTTAAGGATGCATCCTATGTATCCCATTATGATGGGGATCAAATCGCACATATTTTGGAAAGATTTGGGTCTTAAACATAAGGAGGAGGCCCAAGGATTATTCAATAGGAATATGTCCATTTTAAGTATTTTCTTGTCGGGAATGTGGCCCATTGATAATAAGGTGACACGGATGGGGCTTACACCTAGTTGGATTCCCAATGGGATACATTATTCTGAAGATGTTATCATCACTAGTCTCTAATACCACATGAGTCATTCTGAATGTGAGAAACAAGAGATAGTGAAATATATACCATATGGAATATCCATGATTTAATGGTACTTATACTTGAACTAGAAGACAAAGGGTTAAAATTCCATCCCCATCCATTGGTGGATAAGGGATGGTATATGGAATACAGGAGAGGTGTGATATCCTACAAGAAAGACAATGGGATTATTCTTGGAGTAATTCCCATTCTCATATTCCTTGCTATTTCTAAACCCTATATTGGTGATTACACATCCACTGATTGGGAAAATTTAAGTTATAGATACTCCCCAATTCACTTCAAATTTTATACAACATGTAGGAGGCCTATTTTTCTACCTGAACTACGAATTATCCGTCCACTACCTCCAAGATTGGTTCCCTTGTTGCCAAGGTAATGCGTAACTGAAAATGTCCCAAATAACTTTCCTAATTAGGAGGATAAGTGAAGTAAATCCTTTATCAAGGGAATTTATGTTCAAAATTGGGACAATCTGGTATGTCTGATACCCTAACCATACAGGTCTGGAAGCCTTAGAGGAGGTCTTAATTTGGCCTTCCTCAGATCATGGTGTTATTAAGAGAGAACCATTTCAACTTAGAAAAGGGAAAAAGGTGAATCCAAATTCTATATAGGATTAGAGTTATAATAGTGAAGAAGTAAGTACCCTAATGATACACCATTTCTCATTTTGGTCTCACTATTCAGGGTGGGGGATATCACAAAGGGGTTCTTCTACAAAGTATGTTTCTTCATGAAGGGGGTATTTAATGAATGAAGGTAACCCTTTATGGAGGACCATATGATTATTCCTTTACACAAAGTATTCCCTTTTTCATTCAAGTCCCTTTTATAAAGTACTTATTTATAGTGATTTTTCTTTCGATTATGGTGACTGGGTTACGTGTATTTTATGATAAGCTTCCCAAAATTGAAAATTTTCTCTCAATATTTCTCCTCTTCTATAATTCATTATGGGTTCTCTTGTGTTTATCTCTATGTTTTATCCCATATATTTTTCTTCTAGGGAAACATTATGTATTTATAGGTGGTCTAAGAAAACTAATTTCCCAAAATGGTTGGTTGTATAGCATACCTAACACTATACAGGCATGTGATAATCAACACCTCGCCCACAAATGAATTTTGATTGTGGGGGCATCGAGTGACCTCCTCATACTAAACAAAAAATTCATTTTTTGGGGGCATGGAACTACCACTTCAGGCTAAAAATGAATTTTATTTTTTGGGTTTTCCAGATACTTCCTCACATTTCAAGTAATTTTCATTTGAAAGGGACATTGAGAAACTGCCTCATGTTGTGAATTATTTTCCTTTTTAGGGTTGTATATGAAGGAGCAGGTTTTTAATAGAATACATAATGTGATATATGGAAAATGAAATTTTCTCTGTGGTTTCATGTCCTTTTTCAAATTTTATCTCATTATTATTTTTCAGGTCTATTTTCTCACTTCCTAAATTCTCTCAATAGTTTTCTCAGATTCTTTGTAAACTTTTCAGTCTCAGAAAATTACCCCATCATAATGGGGTCTTTTTGTCATGAAGATGAGTCAATTTTGAAGAAGAAGCAAAACCTTCTTGAGTATCTCATGATTTTTTAGTGGACTAGTATGTCCCACCCTATATAAATGGTGTTAGTATGACTCATTTTTCATGTAGTGAGAACAGTTTCTTTGTGGTAGACATTGAGCACATGACCCATAATTACTTTCGTATAGTAAGCTCCCTTTGTGGTGAAATCACTCCACATATTGAAATAGAGGATTCCATGAACTGTTATTCCATGAACTAAAATCTATAATTTTCTTCCGAACTATTTCCACATATTGATTTCATAATCTGTATAGTAATATGGATGTTATTTATTCATGTGATGTTTTATGAAATCAGCATAGTATTTAATCTACTATATAGAATTTCATATTTTCCACATTTATGCCCCAGTCTAACACTATGTACTCTTAAAGGGATATAAAATAGATCCTTCTCAAATTGTCTCTATTTCTAATGAGAGGAGGAATACCATGATTGAGAGTGTTGAAGATGGTTTAAAATAGAAAGTTCATTCAAAAAATTATTTATTTTAAAAATTAAAGGGTATTGGATTCCAAAATTATCATATCTCAGATAGGATACACCTATATAGGTTTGTACTACTATATGATGTTCCTATTCCTATGCCTCTTCGTAGAAATCAACCTCCTTCTTAGATAAATATTCACAATCACATGCCTTGGGGTAATATCTTCGAAAAGGGGACATCTATCAAATAGAATCAATATGAAGTAATTATCTTTGGTTATACACCATTATCATTAAATGAATAATTGTGGGAATTGGAATTGTAAATTCACTAATGCCAATCCATTATGAAGAAATAAGCAGCTGATGAGAAGCTGGGTCCACTAGAGCTATGATGAATTTAAGAAATAGCTGAATTGGGTCAGGATTTTCAAGCTCATCTAGGTTCCACAGACTTCTTCTCATCAGAACAGGTTTATTCCTCCAAATTTTCATAGATGATGGAGATCAAATACCAACAAATTGAATTTGGTACGTGGGGATGTTGGGATAGGAATTTGGGATGTATAAATGATTAATAGGGCAAAAATCATGGAGTAAATGTATGAAGATTCCCTATCTCCTTCCTTAAAATGGGATGTTGTAGAGAGGAATCACCCACTTTTGAATGGACTAATTAATATAGCACTAAATCTTATGGGAATAAAACCTCATCCAAGGTTAGATATTCCTTTATCTGATTAGATCTAAGGATTTTTCACACTGAACGATCAGATCCATGTGTGAGGATATTGATAACTTGTCTGACCCGCCGGACTCGAAGGCTTGATGGTGCATATTGAGAAATATTGGAAGAAGTCTATATTAATTAGTGGGGCTGATAGGTTTCGCCTAAGGTTGACCATATGGTATGATTGAAAATATTTCTGACCAAATTTCTAATTGGATGGTTATTACCAGTATTTTATTCAAGTATCAGGGTCAATGCCATAAATTTTTTAATAGAATCTCAGTTGGAAACTAGGAGATGCGTTAATCTAAAAGTCCTAGTATTGATGAAAATGTATCATCTGTTGGGATGAATCGGTAGGGTAAAGTCTCCTTACAGACTCATTATCCAATTTCAAGTTCTCTAGGGTTGTATAGTATCTCGCATAGAGGTTTATGAATTCATCAATGATCAACCAATCCTAAAGGATCAATTTATGCCATATTTTAAATGCATAAGTGGGGTTAATCCATTGACATTAGAATAGAATGATGTAATAGATATACTCAACCATTATGATCTTTTAATTTATACTCCTTACACACTTCCATGTGATACCTCAGTGAATGATGTTCTAGGTGGTCTTGAAAGGTAGGGATACATTATTTCTTTAAAGGAAGGTGTTTTAGTTATAATAATCTATGGTAAAAATATGAAAAGGATATTCTCCTTACTAATTTAGGAGGAAATTCCTTTATGTACAAAAAAGGTACCCCATATCTCTGAATAGTGTACAAAAGGAAAATCATTTGATGGTGGCCCATCAATTTTGGATGATGTTGACAAGGTAGGAAACATGCCTCCAGTTGATCTTCCACCCTCTGACTCCTAGCCTAGACTTACGAAGTCTTATGTTAAATACTGGATTTAATCATATACCAAATGGTAAAATTAAAAAATTGGTACTCATTATTAAGGTTCATCTAGTAACTGAAATAAAGGGGAATAGGAATTTAACAATTGGGTAATTCATGCCTAGAAATGGATTTAAACCAAGTAAACACCTAATTTTTGAGATTCCAAGAATGAAATAATTGGTTCAGTGTTTCACTCCCCAAACTATTGATTCTACTCCCTAGACTACTGAAATACTTTCCAAACCATATATCCCTACTAAGATTGCATATCCAATTTCTTAGAGGGAGTGGGATTCTTGTAAGATAATCTTTATATGTGTCGAGGATATATGATTTTTTTCAAAGGAAATGAATCATCCTAACCAAATACAGATGTATATCTTCACCTAAAAACATTTCTTATATAGATCAACCTAAGATAGTATAATCCCATCTCTTATAGATTGAGGATTATATCCACATGCTTTATAAACAATATATATTCAAGCTGAGTACTTGAAAAATTGTATCCTTATGTGATCAAGAGTGAAGAAGTGGAATATATTAGTGATTCTTTCTAGGAAAACAATTAGTTAGATTTACAAATTGAAAATGAACATGGTGATTTACCATCCTCTTCACAATTGGGATTGCATAAATGTCATGATTCAAGGAAAAATATGGTATCAAATATTTTGATCAAATAGGTGGGGAATTTAGATCTTGTTCCTCCAATAATACTAGATCATCGGCGATATATATCTCTATCATAGTGATGTTTCTAGAGGCTTAAAAATAATTGGACACCGAGAGAAGGAATGTATCTTCTAGTGAAGTCATGGAGTACTTTATGTGGAGAGGATTGATTTTTCTATATTTGGTTTTATAAATACTCTTAAGCATATTTAATTTGATGAAAAACATAAGTATTTCAATTTATATCTTGAAGATATTAATACTTCAATATATTTATTCAAGGGTAGAATGTACAACTCTAATCGAGTACAAGAGATGCTAATAATAAGGGTAGAATAAACTGACTTCACAAAATAGGTAGAGTGAGTTCTCATTCTAATTCTCTCCTCCACTATTACTATGATTCTAAACCCCAATTTTTTATTGTATTATAGAAGAAATTAATTACTTATTCCATCCCCACAATACATCGAAGGTGGAATAGTTTTTGGGGTGGATGTTATTTCTAGTGAAATGATTAAGGAAGAAAGATTTCCTAGAATTTTTGATCACATGCAAGTAGTGGTTTTCAAACCTGAGGGAGAATTTCCACACCCACCACCAACAAATGTTCTTCCTAAAATATTATCTTCATGGGATACCTCAAGGGTAAGGTGGGTAAATAAGCTTACAATACACATTCATATAGGAATAATAAGTGAGTATTGTGTTTTATCACATAACTTTCAAACTTTTTTATAGTTTTTGGTTAATGGGTTAACTTGTGTGGAGGTTAACATGAATTCAAAAATCCCAAGTGTATCACTTATAAAATATTTCATAGGTCCTCCCTTTTCAAAAATTGATGTGGTGATTGGGAAAACTCATGGGAGGTTAGGATGGAATGAGGATCTGAGGTTGGTGGATGACATCATGGGAATTTTGATTCCTAGGATGTTGGCTCCCCATGATCAAGCAGCCTCTCTATTTCTAGAAGATGGTTCTGAAAGAAGTGATACATGTAAAGGGTATAAGAGTCTAGATTCAATTGCACTAAATCCTACCACCAATAAACCAATATTAGAAAATGACCCCTCAAGGGTTCCATATTTGGAAATAACAACCCCATTAGAATAAACTAACCTCATTCCCATGTAAAACATAACTATGGGAGAAATAATGACCCAAGTCCAGGGAGAATTGGGGTCATTTTTCACTCCAAGTTCACTATTTGTCATTCCTGAAAGAATGATGTTAGTAAGTGACCTCTTAGAGGTCATTGATTTATCTGAACATTAAAATTTTGATTATAATGCCATGTATATATTCATAGAAGGAGGTTAATTTATTTTATATTTTCTAAGAATTTTTTTTGTGTTAATCATTATCAATTACATTATTATCTCTTGATAGAGATAAATTTATTATACTTGAATTAGGGGTGTCTTCTAGAATTATTTTTTTATGGGTAAATATAGCACTTATTGTGACTTCCAAGGAGGGGGAAAATTGTAGAGGTTATCACTTTGATTGGTGAAAGTTATTTTTTAAGCTACTCATTTATCTGTTTTTCGCACTAATTGTTTTGAACATTCATTTTCAATAATATTGGTCCAAACCTCTAAAGTTCAATATGTTGTCTCAACGTCTTAGTTTTTTGAGGTGGTATGAATATCAACTGTGATAGAACCAACTCATTATAAAGGTGTTGAGGTTAGGTACTCTATAGAATAGAAGGTCCCAAAATATATCCCCCCTTCTGAGAGATATTCTAAAGCATATCTAAAACTATTAACAACCAGTGCATGTTTAGAAAAAAAATAGAGAGATATATGGAAGTTGACCTCTCATACCCCCTTATAAACAAGCCAAAAAAAATCTAGGTTACATTATAAGTTTTTTTTCCTTGGGTGTGGATGTTTTGAATACTATTCCATATATTCCAAGGTGAAATAGGTTATTTTTTCTTGAGTGATAGAAAGTGTGATTCAATAAAAACATGTGACTACACAGTCCATGGACCATTTTTTAAGGCCGTAAATTTTCTATATAGAAAGGATTCTAAATATGATGGAGTGGATTCAAGGTGGCATGGTCAAATTATAAAACTGCATGACCAAGCGGAATAGCTTCTTCAAAAGTTATACTGATTTTGTTAGGAGCTAGATCGGCTCAAATGAGAACTTTACAATACTAAAGCAATATTTGATGAATAAAAATGGATAATATCCAAGGAAGATATGGAATTTTTAGACACTTATGGGGGGAAAATGTATTGAAGGTTTATTTGGAAATATAAATTGAAACATTGACTGAATTACTCCATGTCGTAGATGATTTTGGTCAATAAATTATTCAACTTTAAGAATATATTGATCATTCTCAGTAATAAATAAATGAAAACATAGTTGTTCTCAGATATTTTTCTTTCATATCAACTTGTAATTATATCCTACAATAAATTTAAATTATTTGAAATGTAATATCAATATATCCTAAATCATTAAATCACTGACATATGAATAATGATGTAAGTCAGGATTCTTGAATGCTTGAGTCAAAATGATCTCCTCCCAAGTGTGGAATACTGATGGGTATAGGTACAATTTCCCATCACCATAATACTAGAGTTGGAATTCTTTAATGAATAATATTGTATCATACATTTTCAATATTTTATGGAAATAATATGAATTCATATGTTAAGAATGGAAGAATGATCTCATTTTTTTTCTAGGCTAAGTGGACTATCAAGAATAGATTGACTATTACTAGGTTCGTATAGTGGGATTCACAAGCATTTCATATTTTTCTAACTTTTTCTTAATATTGATATAAGTAGGAATTATTGGATGAGGCTTGGATTTTTTTGAGGCCTCCCTTTAAGGGTTTTAGACCTAAAAAAATCATTCCTATTCAATTTCAAATTCTAAAATTTGACTAGACCATGAAAAGTATGTGTCTAATGAGTATAGACTTGATTCTTTCTCTAGAATTCCATTTTTGGGTTCTCATTATTATGAGTTCTATTTTTTTTCTTTCAGGCAGTTTAAAGTCATGTAAGTTAAACAATGATTGTTGTTGTCTAAGGTTGTATATCTTTGACCAATTATTGTTGTACTAAAAATTACTATGATACGAAAGTGTGAAATACTGAAGGTGCTAAACTCACCTAAATAATTGGATTATGTAATGTGTAAATCATAATCCATGAATGTCTCAGTTGATTTTAAATGGAAACTAGTATAAATATAATGACTATTAGTAACAGTGGAAAAATATTCCATGATCAGTCACTAGAAACTAGTGAGGGTAGTTTGGCCGTTACCATACTCATTCTAGGGATAGTGCATGGGGTTTAGGTAGACATTCACTCCAAGATCAAAATATCCCCTAAGGGTTATTTCATAGGTTCAATGGAAGACTATGTTATTCACCATAAAATAATAGAAGGGTCCCTTCAAATCAATAAATCCATGTCACTAATTTTTGTATGAAAGATATAGGTTGATGTATTATAAGAGGAGTATATCAATTCAAGGATTTTTTTTGCTGTTGAATCGGATATCAGAGATATGGAGTGAGTTCACAGAGAATTGGAGTATTCAAGAATAATTCACACCCATTAGTGATTGTATCACTATGTGTATAACATATATTCTAGTTGGTAAGGTGTAATTTGGAACCAATCCCATAAAAGGTATGAACATAGTTTAAGGTCTCAGTGCTTGGACCAATGAAATGGGAACAATAACACAAATGGGGCCTACTATGAAAGGATTCTCGAATATCTTTTGAATGTGAGGGGGAGATAATGTAAGTTCTAATCATGGGGCTCTTGAATATGGGGTAGTGACATTGGATAAGTATGTAATGAATAACTATAGACCATGTTTTAAAGATGAATTCTATTTTGATGTTGTCAATGCATAAATAGATAAAGAACATTATCCTAAGGATGAAGATTTACTATTTTATGGGCCATTTGTGGCGCACATATGCAGAGCTATATTAGGGGAATAGTTTGAATAGTCAAAAAAGAGGTGTATTTCAGAGTCAGATGATTTTATCACTGATAACCAAGAAAGGTTTGTGATTATCTATCTTTCCCAAGACATGAAGTCTGATTTATGAAAATATGTATAAAAATAATTATGGAAGGATTTAAAATCAAATTGGACATGATTGGATGATTGTGATCTCATCAAGATTCAGAGACTAAAATCTATAGGGATCTTGTAAAGGAATTTTTTTTTAGATTTCACAGATGGGCCAAAAATTAGGGATCCATGCATCACAATTTATCTCATCAAAATTAGAATCAAGACACATGTAAATATTTTAATGAATGGTCTCCCGCATAGATTTTTGGGAGGGGTAATTTTAGGTTTAAAAATAAGAGATATCATATCGAAGTCTACTATGTAGATCTAGATTGTATGCTGAAGAAGGGTATAAATTCACTATGGAAAAAATAAGTTTTGTGCCAAATAATTACCACATTTATCAAGTTCTCATGTAAGGGAGAAATGGATAAAGGGAGTGGGTTAGCCTGAGTAGTTTAGACTCATACATGATGGAATTTCACCTTGAATTTTGATGTCAATTGGTAGGGATGGTGACTATGTAGTTTAACATCATATGGTAAAGATGTGGTTACTATACAGTTTATACTCTTTTCACTGGGAATACTGATTAATTTCACATGGGTATAATTTGTATGTGAAGTGTGATAGACATGTATGTATACTAAGTAAAGTCACGGCCTAATATAAATGAGTAAAGGGTTAAACACTAATACAATGTGTGGTAATTTTAATTTCTTTGTGTGAAAATGGAAAATTTATCACATTTTATTTTCACAATTTATGGTTGGGCCTAGATTAAAATATCTATATGTCACTACATATCTCAAAAGAATGATAATCAATTTTGTATGTAGTTCTTGGAAAGGGATCCCCTGTGAAGATCAAGCTTGTATGTAAGGGGTTGGAAAACTTTTTTTTACTTCATAAATATTACTAGGATAAAGGATCCAAGAATCACTGTATATATCATCAGACTGAGAATCAATCCACATATAGTTTTGAGAAAATTACTTACATATATCTGAATCATATTTAAGGAGGAACAATCTATACAAGGGATGTCACTCTAAGGAGTTTAAGTCCATCTGGGATAGACCATATATTCCCTGAATCTAGCCATGGAATGGTTTAATTATGAAAATTAGAATAATCATAAAAAATATCTAAGACCGTGTGAGTTGTTCTTGGTGTGAGAAATAATAAAAAATTAGAGGATTGTCAAAATTGAATTAAAACCCCCAGTGAAGGATTTTTTCTAATGCACATAGCAGGATTTTTTATCTTGTGGTGGAGGCATTGTCCTGTTTAATGCCATGCGGTTGAGATGAATGATTTCTATAGTTTAAGGTCACATAGCATTGACCCAAGGTTATGGAGATAATGACTTAAATATTTCTTAAAATACATGGATACTCCAACATCTTTTGAACATTAGAATAAAAATTTTAAGTCATAATATTGGGTACCTCGGATCTAAGGTGATGATATGGGACATGTATATAAGGAAAAACCACATACCAAGTTCAAAGGGTAGTTTTCAATATGATATATTCAAGGTGTACGAAGACAAAAGAGTTTTCCCCTTATGACAAATATTACTTTGGCTCACATACCATATCATGGTTTCATATGAAGATCTATATTGTGGGAATAGTATACATAGTAAAAATAGATGTGTCCTTCAGAATTATATTCTTTTTTCACTAATATCCAATCAACGTTTGTGAGGATCTAATTTTATCAATACATGAAGTGAATTTTATGAAAAAAATATGTTCTTAAATCATGATTGAATAATTTATACATGAGCCTACCATGACTAGGTGATTATGATCACATTGATTTTTTGATACCAAACTTCAAATGGATCTTATAGGGGTTCCCCGTCATAGATATAGCTTATGTTCCGGAAAAAGGGGAATTTTCTTTGAGCATGACTCTGAAAATAAGAGAGAATGTGTTGGAATATATTTCAAAGATCTAGGTTATATGTAAGATAGGGGTAATTTTTTCATGGTTGGGTCTAGAGTAAGGGATTTAGGTGTCACTACATATCTCATTTTAATAAGAATCAATATTCACATAGTTCTTGGAGAGAAAGTTCCATGTATATATCGGGATATTATGTGGGGAGGGATAATTTTTATCACATTGTGTCTAGGCTAGGATGTGTGATTCTAGTTTCACTACATATCCAATATAGAAAAGAATCAATCCATGTGTATTTCATGGAAAACAAAAGGTTTTTCGATAAGGGATCAGTGCTAGGATTAGAGGTCCCCTCAGTCAAGGTCCATAGCAACGCACAGTTTTACAACATATAATAAGAAATAATGGTCTACCATGTAATTTAACATCTTAAAGTAAATAAATTTGACACATAGTTTAATGTATTATGGTGAGTATGTATTGTTGTTACAATTTAGTGTTGCTTAGCTTTGACCAATGGTGTTCCTTTTAAGGTCTTTCATCAAGAATCATGGATTTGGATTACATGACATATTTTTTTAGGAATCTCACATTGGTAGGGGAATGATACCCTCCCCATCAATTTTGATTAGTGAATATGAACCATTAGACTGGAACTTATAAATAAAAAATGTCCCTCCCATTTTGGATTAAGAAAACGGAGGTTCCTTCCTGGGTATCATTAGGGTTATAAGCTCCAAAACCAATTCCCATTAGATTAATGAATGAATGTGAACGTTATTATTAAAATATCATGTTATTCGGTTTTGGTGGACCTCAAAATAGTGAAGGGTATACAATATTTTCTCATAGAGATATTCCAATTAATTTAATCACTTTTGTGATTTCTCATTGACAGATAGCTGATCAAAAATGGAAATCTGGATCAAATTTAATTGGACATCAGTGGGTAAAACTACATATGTCCCATATACAATTAAATTTGAGGTTGCCTATGTGACAGTATGGGTTGTGGTACTATAATCCCAAAAGGTATGGAGAAGTTTATTAGGACAAGATTTCTTCTTTTGTCTTCTATATTCTAGAGTATGTTTGAAATAGTTTTATTGAAATCCTATGTATACCCATTTTCTACTACATGATAGTGATACAAATGGTTAGACTTAGTGTTATACTCCTATTCAAACTTTTCACTTTGTAATAATAGAAAATGGTGTTATTTCTCATCGATATTGTGTGAGGGACACTAAATCAGGTGATGATATTAGATTTTATAAACTTGATTATGTTATTTTTCCTGAATTCCTTAATGGGTATTAATTCATCCCATTTGGATAAGAATTTGGTAGTGTTAAGGATGTACTTAAACTGCTTGGTTGTAGCCGGGGGATATAGCCCTATAACATATATTCCCCATATGATGAATGGCCAAGATTATTTGGCAATGTGAATCTACTCCTAGGGTTGATGGATAAATTTGGCATGTATCTAACAATAATGACACCTTTTGGTGAATTCCATATAATATTGTGTCATTTAAGGACAGAAATAACCAAGTCTCCTAATTTTATGATAAATCTTGATCCCTAACTAATGAGCGCAATAGGAATAAGCATGTAATTATTTCATAAAAGCATTTATTTTCCCTCTATCAATTAATATGAGGATAACTCCATCAAATCCTCATTTATAGAGGACCTTTTGATGATTTAATTTATCGTAAAGAGTAAAGTTGACTTCCCACCATCGGATTTCCTCTTTTCTTTCTCTATCTGATGGAATAATTCAACTTTGGAGGTAGTAATACATGGGTTTCATCCATCCAATGGAAAAAATTATCTTGTTCAGGGATGTAGGTGACCTTATTACTCTCTTCCATGATGTTATGAATGAATGGTGCCACCATTCTACAGTTAACAATATCAATAACCATTTATTTTGGGTCAATATATTCTAAGGTGACATGCACATTGGCTAATGAATCTTCTTGGAAATTATATTAGTGTGAGACATGAGTTAACGTTGGATATAATGGGAATTATTCCATCAACCCTCACAAAAAATCAAGTCGGTGAAATAGCACTTCCTTTTTTATTACATAATCACAATTGATTTTATTGATTACCAACTCTAATTCAACTTTGAATTTAAATTAGTCCATTGTTATTTGTAGTTATAATTCTAAACAAGAAATGAAGTCTTGGTATTCTACCTCATTGTTGGTGCAGCCTTCTAGTGAAAGGAATGAATAAGGTAGAACTTACTTTTCTAAAGTGATAAAAATGACTCCCAAACCAAAACTCTTGATTTTAGGGTCTTCCATTATTTCCCCTATTAGGATTTTGTAAGTTAAATCAAATTACATATTTCATTTCTCTGGGAAATATTAGATAGTGAATAAATCTTCATCAAACAGTTCAGTATTCAATGGAATTTTTTCTACAAAAGGATTACATTTAAGTAAATATGCTAATGTTTTCCCTTTTATTTCATTTATTTGTATAAACTAAATACCAAACTACTAAAAAATGACCTCCCACCATGCCAAGTGTCCAGTATACATGGGATAATTGAGGATATATTTGAGAATGTCATTATGAGAGAACAAGTGGTCCTCATGATGCAGCGTTTAGTGCCTAAATTTATGAACATTAAATATTAACTCAAAAAAACTCTTATCTATATCTAAATATCAAATATCATTATTGAGAATTATTTTACTAAGATAACAGAGTCTAATATCATTTCTTATATCATTCTTTTGTTCATGAAAATCACCCAGTGATCACTCTAATGAAATCACATATAAAATGAGTGGTGTTTCTTTAATAAGGGGCACTAAAACTGGTAGAATCAAAATATATATCTTGAGACTATCAAAATATTCCTAAAAATAATCATTCCATTGATAGGTGGGTCCCTTTTTCATTATCCCAGAAAAGGGTAAACATTTACCTGTATGATTCACTATGAAGTGTCATATGTAATTTTGGGTCCCCAGAAGTCCCCTCAACTCTTTGAGGTTTTGAGAAGGTAACATTTCAAGGATAGCCTTGGTATTATTTGGATCAACGTAAATACTATTATGTAATACTATAAAGCCAAGAAACATTCCTGAGGTAATGAAAAAATCACATTTAAAGGGATTTATTTTTATACTATGATGTCATAAATTTCTAAAAATGACTCAAGATCAGTAATATGATCAAAACACATTTGGTATTTTTTTCACCAAACCATTGATGTAACACTCTATAGGCTTCACTAAGAAGATTTTGAAAATAATATGCATGGTACATTGGTATATGGCCCAATAATTCTTCAAACAAAAAGGCATCCCCCAATAGAAGTATATTTCTTGGGGTGCCCTAAAACAGTGTCCTATTTATCTTCAAGGGCCATATGGATTTTATTATATATTGAATAGTCATCCATAAAATAGATGTATTGATATCTGGTATTTTCATTGATCAGAAATTCTATAATCAAAATTGAGAAATTATCTTTTAGACACTACTGGTTGAGAACCTTGAAATTGATGGAAACCTTGATCTCCCCATTTTTCTTCTTTAACAAGACAATATTGGTGAAACACTTTGGGTATTGAACCTCCTTAATGAAGTTTTATTTGATGATCTTATCAAATTCATCTTCAAACTTGGAAGAATGAGTTGTATGTGCTCTTCTGGTTGCCTAAATGTAACTATGGTGGCCTTCCAGCAATCCCAAGTGGTGGGTGGCTACATCATGATCAAGGAATTAAATTTTTATGTAATTCTAGGTGAAAATATCTCATTAATGATTTATAAAAGAGGTATATATCTCTTTCTCCTCAGAATACATAGTCACTCTAATAAACATAGGTCATAGATATGTCTCTAAACCTAGTTTTATATATCATGTCTCATCAATAGTGGTGGAGACACCTTCCTTTAATGTTAGGGGAATATTTTAGATCATCTTATTTGTATTCCTCTACACAAAAATCGGGAGGAATACGTGGTGAAGGGGTATCTTTATAGCTTGAAGAATTATTGATATCTTGATATTTGAAAGATGGAGTAGGGTTACTCCCACTCTCCATTAGTGATATGATAGTTTCTTATGACTCAAATTATGACTTATGGGACTTATGAAGCTCTGGGGACAAAGAAATTTCATTTTCACCTTAGGTTTTTCCGAAATTGTAAATATTAGATACCTCTTTGGTACTATTAGGTTTGGTTTATATAACTGATATCATAAGTGATAATGAATACATACCCAAATCCAAACTTATAATTTCAATTTGGTTTATGGGAAATATGTATTCATTTCCAAGATCTTTAAGTGGGTTGTTTAGGGTCATTTCTTGACCATTTGGAGTGGTATCTGGAGTAAAATCATCAATCTTGGGTTGTTTTCTTTATCTTTAGTAAAATCATGTATCAATGTATTGAGATTCACAAGATTCAAATGGATCTCTATCACCGTTCAATTTCATAATTTTTTCATTAACATAATATTTGAGACTTTTATATTATTATGAAGGGACTACCACATATTTATGTAACTAAGGATCCTTGGAAGGATGTTGAAATTTCTATCCTGCCAAATATCTAGGAATTTAGTTTCAGAAACAAGGTTCATAAATTGAGTTCTGAGCTTGATTCATCTGAGAGGCATTTTCTCTCTATTTTCATAACCCTGAAGTGTCAAACTATAATGGGATAGGTTATATTTACTATAACAAAATTAATGAAGCATTTGTATTAGAAATAGTTTGATTCTTGAGAAATTATTGGTGAAATATTGTTGGATATCAATGTCATTGAGATTTCCATATATATACAGGGGTCTCATGTGTCCCTATATAATGGTATGAATGTCCTACTTTAGAAAGAGATAATTGTGTGACACTCCATGGCATAGATCTTTAAATTGTATACTATATTAAGGTTAACCTCATATTTGAACTCTTGAGGGCTTAGAAGGGCTTTTATAAGTGATCCTTATAGATGTTTTGATAAATTGATAATATCTAGGAATGAAAACTTTGATTAGACCATCGCTAGTTGTTTTAGGATGTCATTTTTTTAAGACAAAGGTTTGTGCTTACTAACATAAGTCTAGTCCATAGTAGGTTCTTTATGGTATAAAGTACTTAAGGTAGGCAGGTTGGGAATTTTAAAAGAATTTGAATTCACTCCTATCACTGGTGGATTAGGCCATCTTCGTATACCAACTTTTCTGGGATAATCTTATTGTTGCACCCCCTCTATTCGTTCCTCTAAAAAACAAGTTTTGATGACTCTTAGAAAACTTTAGAGAATTTTTAGGCTCTTTTTTATCTTACTTAATACCTTTTCCATGGTTTTTGACAGCATAAATAAATTTGGAAAGAATTTGGTTGGAATATCAAGTTCGGTCATGACTACATCTTCCTCTATTCCCTCAGTTTCTATAGCCACTGCCTTTGGTTCCAAAATCAATCATATGGAAATTAGGTTCATAATAATTCTAATCATTAGATAATGGATCCATTAAATGAATGAAATTAACAGAACCAAAGATTAATTCTTCATCTGATGGGGATTCTATTTGGAAAGTTAATTTCGGTGGTACTTTTTGGTATGATAGTGTCTATGATCTCGGTACTGAAGGGATGAATTCTGAGAGGGATAGGACTAGATTTGGAATTATTATGGTTTCATCTTTCTATACTTGACTTTTTTTCTTATCAGTTATGTAATCTCTTAGAATATCATCTCTTAGAGGATTGTAGTGTTGATGAGGTCAGTCACACTATGGCAGAAGATAATGGGGGCATAACTAACTTATTTAACTATGACCTAAGGATAGAATGATTTATAATGATCATATTTCTAGTAATCCAATCATTGAACTTATTTTTACCCTTCCTTGTAACTTCTTAACATTTTAATTCTTCCTCCAAAGAAGTAGTATAAGCACATGACACTTATGATGGTGCCTTTCCTAATTTTTCCTACCTAGAATAAACCTTATTTTATATAATTTAATTAAAAACAATGTAACCCCAGATGGTGTTTCCCAAAATTTGCTTAAAGGTAAATTAATTTGGGTGGTCCTTGAGACCAACCTGATTATGAATTTTTGGATATGACAGCCTTGACAGTTTTTTTTTCTATAGTTGCTATAAAGTAGTGAGAAACTTATTCATATCAAAAGGAATAAACCTTATTCTTATGGTCTTCAAATTTAAAGTATTTATTACCCCTTCTCCCATCATTTATGGGGGTATTTATTCTTTTGTTTTTGTTTAGAAATAGTTTTCATGCAATAAGGTGTGGAATTCGAAGCTGGTGTTGGTGTAGGAGTTGGATTAATTTTGATAGTCATGTTTTCCACCTTACTTATTCTCTTTCCATGTTTGAATATCATTGGTCAAGAATTGGATTTATTTTTACAAATAGAATCTTCCAACCTTTTTGAAATAGTGGAAAGTTCCTAAAACCCACTAGGATACTTTACCAGAATGACTTGTGTTTGAAACTCATTTTAGAGGTTCTCTATACAGAGACCCAAAAAATATTCTTCAGGAAGTTAAAGGTTTATAGGGTAATTCAAACCCTTCCACCTAGAAATTAAATATGAGACTCTCTCATTCTATAATTTTTTCAATTTGAGAGGTCAATTATTTTTGTAATCCATAATGTAGAGATGAATTGATAAAGAAATTATTGGAGGAGATCTTCCAAAACTTTGATCAACCTTGATGGTAATTTGGTATACCAGAAAAATTCTTGTCCTTACAGAGTATGTATTAAGAACCTAATTTTATCCACTTTTTTTGTTCAAGGGTTCCCATCATAGGAAAAAACAGGGATACAAAATGTGCCAGGTGCTATTTTTAATCCCTTAATCCATTGAACAATGGAAACATATGATTCTCAAATATGGGTGGAGTAAAAGGTGTGTCTACCCATTTGGGATAAGGCTTTATCTCTAACTATACTAGTTTATGTCATCCTTCCATATCTTCCAATAGTTATATCAATGAATCAATAGTATCAAAGAGAACCAATGGGATGACCAGGTGAGTAGGTATTCGAATACGGGAAGCCATGGGTGGAGCATGATGTGGTGGATATACCTCTATTTGTGGATAATAACTAGTATGGGCTAGCCTATGGTAATTTATATAATATATATCTAGTTGTTTCCCTAATGGAAGTAACTCCTGACATCCTTCTACCATTGGATCCAAATAAATTGGATGTTTAAATCATGAATTAAACTCATGTCATTATTCCACTTTTTTGTCATGATATGCTCTTTATATTAAGGGATTTCTATAGGGGTAATTTAAGGCTCCTCTTGAATAGTATATCTAATAGGGATATTTACTCTAAGTAATTCCATGTTGATTCACTTCAAATCCTTCTTTTATTCCTTGTACTGAGATAATATTTCCGCAAACATAAGAGGTTTAAATTCATCAGTTAACGGGTGGGATGTAACTACAACTTTACTCTTTTATTTGATTGAATCCCACCAAATAGGTGGTAGTTAAAAATTAAATAGAGACTCAATATTTTTTTAGATCCTTTGATTTCTGGTACGCACATGCTCTGTAGTCAATTTAGTGTGGTCTGTGTTTCAAATGGAAACATCCCTCTCCTATTCTCTTGAACTGATACCCTACTTTGTAGTATCTTTAGGGATATTACTGATGAGATTTACTAATGTATACTATATTATAGGAATAAAATAACCATAATAATTGTAGGAGGGTTGGTTAACCTTAAGTTGACCATTAAAAATGTCATGATCTTAAGGAGTGGTGATCCTCTTGATGGGTTTCTTTGGTTTGAGACCTCTTTGAGGTTTCCTCCATTCCTTCAATAATTCTACCAAAGTTACTTTTTGAAATTTAATATATAGAGAGTCTCCAAAAAATATTTCTTTATATGTTCCCCTGGAAAAAAAAATAGGTTAAAGTAGGAGAAAACCTATGAAGACTCATTTTTTAGTTCACCTCCTAAACGATAAAAGACTGACTTCCATGTGTTTGAGTTGGTTCCCTATAACCAACATGTTTAATACTTGATTAAATTTTTTAATGAATATTTATTACAACATCATTATTGTTTCTCTATATGATATTTTTATGTGATAATTTCGTAAGAATATATGTTTCACTGAAAGGATATAGTAGCTCCCCACAGCAATGAGAACTAATAGGTTCCATGACATTATTCTTGAATATTGTTTTGTGGTTGGATGATATTGTCTGATAGGACACAAGAAATAAATTCTATTAGGGTTAGGAGGCTCATAATACATTGATACACCTTCTCAAGGTTTTTGAACTTGGTACTATCTAATATAGGAGGTTATGAGAACAGACCCATCAAATACAAAATCTGCATTTCTATGTGTCATTAGATATTCTTATATATGGACATGTGTATTGATCCTTAGACTTAAATATTTTCATTAATTAATATCATGAATCACACAATTTGATACATTGACAAAAATTATGATGACACATGTTCATGGCCAGGTAGGATATGTTGGGTGCATCACGAGTGGTATTCTATTAATAGATAATGAAAGAAAGGATTTATCCCTTTTATCCTATAATGAAAGTTGATATCTCAGTCCCTTAGATAGAATAGAACTTCTTGTATAAATCTTTAACCATAGTGTTCGGTGGGAGATTTCATTTCTGAAAATTAAAAGAAATATAAATCAAGTATATAGTTTGATGGAACTGGCATGTAACATGCTTGATTAGATATATCGTGATAAAGGGATTATATTACACGGTAATCATTCATAGTAGCTTGGTTGTCGGTTCGACATTAACTTCATTCTCTATGGGTGCCTTGGCATTTTTCCAAATTATAACCTTGGAATTTAGGTGGTTATTCCAAATTCCACTAAGAAAGAGACCTAGAGAGTCACACACTAAGTGTATCTGCAATCGCAGCTAAATTCATGTAATGAATTTAAAAAGTTAGAATAAATAATACTTATTCAGGCTTGGTTGATCTCTATAATTTAATTAAAATTTATTCAAAATAATAAATTTTGTGAAGTAGTAAATTATAAATATTATTTTTCAAGTTTAGTGAATATAATATTTATTATATTTATCATAGAAATAATATAGTGATATTTATTTAATTAAAGAGTCATTATTCAAAGATTGATAAATATTGGTGATGGAAAGAGGATCAATTTTAATGGTCCAATTAGATTTAATTGATATTTACTTATATTATTAATCTATTTAAAATGTTAAGATATTAATAATAATATAATTATTATTAATGGACATTGGTTCAAATAAGAATATAAGAAATATATAAGGTCTTGTTTGCAATTTTCCAACCATAAACCTGCCAGAATAAATATCTAATTATATTTAATTATATCTAAATATATCACTTTATTAAACTGAATTTATGAGTGTGTAAAATGGATAATAGATAGATATATATATGTCTAGAAAGATATCTAGACATATATCCATAGATAAATCTAGATAAATATTTCTAAAGATATATCGACATAGATATATCTAGAGAGATATATAGAGATATTTGAATAGATCTATCTTCCTATGATCTCAAATTTTAGTAATATAACCAAGATATCTCCCTCTTAAAGAAGAAAATTGTTGCAGTCAACCATGAACAACACAAGAGGTCAGGACCGTTCATTCTAGAACATGTAAATTCTATAACACTGATTAAAGATTGTGGTGCATGTGTGGATCAGAGATAGATGGATTATGCACTTGAATCCTTCATCACAATGATGGTTTAATGAAATATATTCCATCGGATCATCAATGAAATCCGAATTACATGTTAAGGTAATTATATTTCTTTTTATAAGTTAATTATAAATTACATGTGAAGATCCTCTCCCTCTGATTCCATTGTATTAATTTAGTCCATTAATGTACTTTTTTTGTTGAATGTGATCTCTTGATCATGTAAATAAATGATTAATTGTTATTTAACACTAAAATACAAGTTGTTCATATATTTATAGGACACTTTTTCTGTGCTCTAAACCTACAAGTGGTTTTAGAGCGATTACATGATTAATTTATAATTATCTATTATTTATTGATTGGTTGAAATGTTTAGGTTTTATTTTACTTAAAACAATTCATTTTAATAATCCAACATCGTCATATCTTCTTTTCTTCATTCTTGATAACTTAATTATTAATAATTTAATGATTGAAAAATAATATTTATTTGGATAGTGCATGGGGTGTCCCAACCCTTCCATATATCAGATACATAGCATGAGGAATGACATGATGTGCAATATGAGGTTATACACCGTGTATTCCCAGTACATGCTATGTACCTCAAACTCATCCAAGGAAAAAAATATAGCTAGATCAAGGCATTTTCTAAAGACATGAGAATAAGACAAGTATATATCGTGTACTTTTGTACACATCATGTAATCTACTACTCATAAGTATTCTCAAATTATTTTCACAGAAAATAATTAAATGTATAATTAAACCTATAGATTATGTGTTATGTGTGAGGATAATTCGATAGTGCATTCCATGTCATATCATTAATAATGATGTATTAAATTAATATTGTGTTAAAATTTTGAGTAACATATGAGGTTACCTCCAAGTACACTTGTGTACTTCATTAATTTTAAATGAGATTAATTTTGTTTAAAATTATAGAGGATGGTAAGTTAAGGATTTAGGGATGAAATTAAAATAAAATTTAATTAATTGTAATCATTCATGTTTCATTATCTTAATTAAATAATGAATCAAATTAATTGATACAAGATTTTAAATATATGCTCGATGAATGTTTATGTGTGGATAAACATGATATTAGACTTTCTATTTGTATGTAATTGGTTTATTTTAATATATTTTGAAAAAATAAAAATAATGTTATGTGAGTCATCACCTTCTCTTATTATGTAAGGTCATGTGTGCCCATAATTTCTTTTTTATAAACCCCCTTTATCTACTCCAATGGATCCCCTCACCTATGTGTGAGTAAAAGAATATGTAAGGAGGTAGCTCACTGGTGAGTGGAGACAGTCCAAGTTAAGGTTTTGAGGTGAAACCAATCAATGCAAAACATATGAGTAAAGGAGGAATGATGAAACATGAACCAAGTTACGATTCATGGTGAGTTTTCCACTAGGTTCAAGGATTAGTTTATCATCCTCTAGGTAAACTAATCATTAGATAATCTCATTATAATTACAATTATATTATATTTGTTTGAAATTCATGGTTAATAATTTATGTTTTAGAATGTTATGTCATCACCTAATAAATTAATTCGCAATCATACAAGATGGAATAAAATATAACTATATTATACATAAATATTTTATCAGACATCATTAATCACTTAAGTAAAACCCAACTAATATTAAACAAATCATGTAAAAGGTATAATGGAATTTATGCATAATGGATAAAAAATCCCTCAACTAAAATATTAATTCTGTATAGCCTTACACTACTTAAGTTAAAAAAACCTCAAAGTTAAAAGTTCTTGACCAAACCAAGTTGGGGTGCTCTCAATTATCATGTAAAATTTATGCCTTAAGTTTTTTTTTACTTAACTTGGTCAAAAATAAGGGTTGACTAGCCAAGTAGGACTTTATTTAACTAAGAGGTAGGTGTTGAGGAAATAATTAAAACATGATTTCAGAGTTTGGGAGTCCACTTAGAAGATAAAGGAACAATGGGTTAATGTATCTAGAAAGTTACGCATACCTAAAACCCTTCAAATAGATCGACGGGTTGAAGTATTAGTTATCAAAAAATAATATGGATCCATAACACTAGAATATCAAACTGAAAAGATATTATGGAACTCATGGTGAGGGGTATTATATTTTAAAAAATAGTGAGAGATTAATGGAATTTAATTTATTTTAAAAAATTTAATATATTTTTTTAATCAGAACAAGTACTAATTATAAGATCTTAATTTTTAGAAATAGAAAATCAAACAAAATTGAAAATATCACTGTGATTCATTCTTGAGAGGGATAACCTTCTCACCTATGTGAATTTCCAGGAATGGTATAGGTGCTTCTGCATTATATTATACCATGAATAGAAATTGTACATGCTGGAAACCCCACTTCCTGAGTCCATTGCCAAATAGTCTAAATAGGAAGAAGTGTCTCTCTATTTTAAGCATGTGGAAGATGCTATGGAAGCCCAATATTTCATGTTATCCTCCTTGTACAATGATCTTTTAAATAAATATGAGATATGGGTGTGTATATCATCATTTCTCACCTTAAGTATCTATATCGAGATAAGGTGAGATTAAAGAGATATGAGATCTCCAATGCACTATTCATGTGCAAGTTTGGAGAGTTCATGCTAGCTGGGGATCATGTGGTTAAGATGACTGGCTACATTGAGTGCCTAGAAATCTTAGGTTTTAAAATTCCTAATGATTTATGAACAGATCTCGTTATATCCTCAATACCCAGAACCTTCTCCAGTTTTATGGTGAATTGTAATATGAATAATAGTAAGAAGAAACTTTCACAACAACTTACACTTATTTACAAAGTTTTTAAGGACACGGGGTGACAAAAACTCATTGTCCTTATGGTGAATAATAAGGGGAAGAACAAAGAATAGGAATCTAAGACTCGTTCCAAGTATAAGGATCATGAGAATCATCCTTCCAATAAGAATAATATCCATATGTATAAAAAGGAACAAGACGTTTTATGTTTCTCATGTGGAAAATAGGGCCACTGTCATGAACCAGGTCGGGTTGTCATCCGACCCGGCGCCCGACCCAGTCCGCGACATGGACCGAAGGGCGTTCCCAGTCCCCAGGGGCTGGACACTAGTGTCGAGCACCACAATGAGGAAGTTGGGAATTATTTAGCCCAGAAAAGACATATAAACAAACGACATAAACTAAGAAAGGTAGTTAAATACTTGAAATTGAAAATAGAACAAGGATGGATAGTAAAACATGCCTCCAAGTGACCTCATGGGTCACCACCAAACACATAAACAAGCTTATTTCAAGAGAGATCCAAAACTAGAACCTACAAATGAAAAGATTAAGTAGGTGTGAGCACTAAGATGCTCAATAGGAAATCCAATATACAAAAATTCCCTATGCCACTACCTTTAATAAGAAATCCAAATAATGCTAGTTTGAAAATAAGGCATCATAAAATAATGTTTTTCGATCTTTTCAAATTCAAATAACAAGCTTGCATTTCCAAGAAAAAAACATTTCTCTTCCCTTTTCAAAATTGGTTTAGAGCATGAATTAACATTTCAAAATTTAAGGATACAAATTTATATTAAAAATATGGTTTTCAAAAAAGAGGGAACAAGCATGAAACAACTGGATTGAAAATCGTATCACAAGTACAATGGGAAGTCCCTAAAAATATAGTGTTAGTTGGGGACCAATGGATCTTCGTGTCTTGGTGAAACATGGCTTAAAAACCAAAAAACTCAGAAAACATGGCTTAGAAGACCATGACCCTTAGAAAATTTGGCTTAGAAGACCACGAACCTCTGAAAACGTGGCTTAGAAGGCCACGACCCTCAGTCATTCATATGTTTAGTTAGTGTTTCAATTTTAAAATCTGCAGTGATTTCGAGTCAAGTCATCTCTGGACCACTAGCCCACAAGTCCTAGTTCCCCCACCTAGATACCGAGGTTTCCCATTATTCTTTGTTTCAAGTGGTAGTGAGTTTTTATCAAGCAAACATATATATACACAACACTTTCTTTATCCAAAACACATACAACTTCTCACCACTATTCTACCTCCTTAAGTGCATTCCCCCTCTTTCATGTCACACAAATCATAAGCATAAACACTAAGCACACATCACAAATCACATTTTAACCCTTTAATTACATTTCTCAAACTAGGGGGGATGCCTCAAGAGGGGTTTTTACAATTTTGTATACCATTTTCAAAGTGCCAAATGGGCCCCATTAATTTACAAAGAACATTACCAATAAGAAAAAAAATGTTTGTCAACATCTTTAAGTTTCAAAAAAATCTTCTTAAAAATCCATTTTGTGCAACCGAGGCACAACACTTTTAAAAACATGCTTAAAATAAATCAAATCATTGAAGAAAGGAAAATTACCAATTAACCCCATATTTATTCCAAAACTCATGCATTCTTAAAAAATAACCAAAACATTAACTTCTTTCTTTTTAAAGTCTTGCATTAATCTATCTTTATCCAAAAATCATCCCTTAACAACACACATGCTAGCCACTTAGGAAAAACCAATTTAAGGATTTAGAATTTCAAAACCAATTTAGCATAAAAGGGGTATTAAATTTTCCAAGCATGGTCGGGGCCATATATCAACATGAAAAACACACATTGGAAACTTTAAAAATTACGCATAGATAATGAAGAATCATTTTTCAAAAATACTTCTAAGCATTCAGTGTGTCAAGATAGAAAACATATCTAAAATAAGGCTACACATTTTAAATCATAAAAGTGAACCATTAAATATAAAGTGATGTCCAATGATAAGAATCGCTAACACTTTTCATAACACGTATATACTATTTAATCTTTAAAACACTTTTAAAGCACTAAATCATTTATGGAATTCAAATTAAAGGCATAGGCATAGGGGACCTGCCTCAAAAACATGCAGCTTTTGACAAGGGAAACCTGAGACTACTTCACCTACATGCATATACATTTTCATGTATATGTATATACATAGGTCCTCACTTCTGATGACTCGAACCTCCAAGGAAGGGACCACACACTATACATAGAATTTAATAAAGGAATTAAACACTTAAATAATTTATAAAACATTTAAAATATCACATCAAATGTTTACACCAATAACACACTCAAAATATCCCTTCTAAAACCAAGCGCACCAAGATGCAACACCAAAAAAAATGATTAAACAAAATTCGCAGCACTTTCACAGCATAATAAACCAACATCAAAGTTTATAAAACACTACGAAAAGCTCAGCATGGGTTTTAACAAAATCAAAACATTCACATCAAATAAACATGCTACTAAACACATTGAAATCATATTAAACCTTAAGTAAAAATATATTCGCACCAAGAAAACTAATCAATGAGTATAAAAAATTAATTAAATAAGAAAATTAATTCATCAAACAACACATATATTCCCATACACTTACCTTAAGCATCAAAACTTCTCAAATGTGGTGCTCAAACTCCACCGAATGACAACCGCACCAAAATCAAACACAAAAATACCCTAAAACCTGAATTTGAACTGAAAACATCAAAACCATGCCAAATTTGACATTAAACCCTAACTCGATATACTACCAATAGATGAAACCACCAAAATAAGTAAAATGCACATGCGGTGAGGGTTTGGGAAGCTGACCAAGCACGACGGAGAGGTTTCAGAGGTGCGATGCATGCTAGGGAGGTCGTCGAATGGTCCGGCTGTGAAGGTGGGGCACGGCCAAGGCTATCCGGTGAGGAGGGAGGGTGTCGGTCGACCTAACCAGAAAGGGGAACAGCTATGGGAGCAGTGACCGGGGAAAGGAGGAGGTGGTGCGGGTCACCGGTGGCGCGCGCGGCAAGCTGGGGAGGTGGGACGCCAGTCCGGGTGCGCATCGCTGGAGGGGGGCTTGCGAGGGGTGGTTCGGCGAGGGAGAAGGGGAAGACAAGGGGAGGGGTAGTCTGTGCCGAAGGAGGTCATATGGGGTGCAGGGGAAATGGGGATACCACGACGAAAGAGAGGCGAGGAGAGGTGAGGTGGGTGCGAGGTGGCGTCGGGGTCATCTTACTGGAAGAGAGGAGGGAGGCAGCCGACCTAGGGTTAGTGGGAGGGGAGGTGCGCTGTGGAAAACTGGGGGTAAGGGTCTGGAGCGATATGGATAGAGGTTAGGAAGAGAGTAAAAAATAATAGAGAAGAAAAAAAATATAAAAATACAAATAAAAAAAATAAAACCAAAAGAAAAGAATTAGACTAGCTTAAAAATTATAAATAATAATAATAATAACAAAATTATTGGTTTTTAATAAAAGAGTCACTTAAAATATTAATAAAAATAATAATAATAACCCTATTAAATGATATTACCATTATTATTATTAAAATAAATTTTTTTATTCATTTAACTCCTTTCTCTTTTTGTTTTGCTGTCAAAATATTATTCAACCTTATTAATTAACTGCCAACACCAAGCAGCACGTTGACCCAGTGATTCCACATAGCTTTGTCTATGCCCTCCCAATGTGGTAGACTCTGGAAATCCAAACACAAATTTATAAGAAAAATCACTAAACTAAAGTCGAGTCCAGGCCGTACCTCAACAATATATATACAAAGGCAGATAAAATTATAAGATAAAAAATTAAAAATTTTAATCATTACCAAATTGCAATGTCGGGGTGTAACAGCCACTGGAAGAAGAATTGCACCCAGCCAAAGAAGCAAGGGGAATCTTCATGTGCATTCATTATTTACTGTAATATTTCTATATCTAAAATTTGGTTATTATATATTGCCTATGGTGTTTGCATTTGTATCTAAATATAGGAACCAAATAGATTTTATAAGATTACCAAAGATGAGATGGATTTATAGGCTACCAATGGAGTGAGGTTGGCTGCTCTAGCCCTTGGATACTACCATATCACTTTTCCAAAAGGATTAATTTTGGTTTTAAAGAATTTTTATTATGTTCCTAGTGTTACCAAGAAAATTATTTCCAAATTTTCTTAGATCTGGATGGATTTATTTTATGGTTTTTAAATAAAGGTTGATACTTTTATAAAGATAGAATATGTTATGGTATGGAACATTTGAAAAGTGTCTCTTATATATTAAATTATGAAAAACAGATAATGGTAATTGATAACGAAACAAATATATGTGACTCATATAAAATCCAGTTATGGAATCACTAACTTTGTCATGTAAATAAGAAGGGTTTGAAAAAGCTCTATTAAGATGGTTATTTATACTCTTTTGAGATTAATATATTTGAAAGATGTCACTCTTTTTTATAAGGTAAGATGGACAAAACTCTGTTTAGGGTCCAAGGTGAAAGAGTCATAGAGCTTCTATAATTGGTACACACTGATGTTTGTAGACCTTTTCATGTAGAGGATAGAGGTGGATACTTGTGCTTTATTACTTTTACTGATTACATGAGTGGGTAAGGTTATATCTAATTAAAGAGTTATAAATCCAAATACTTTGATAAGTTTAAAGTGTTAAAGAATGAGGTTGATAATTAACACGGTAAGAAGATATAGAAACTTTCATTGGATTAAGGTAGTGAATATCATAGCCGGTAATTTATTGACTTTCTATAGGATTATGGGATTTTATCCCAACTCACTCAATCTTATACACCACAGTGGAATGGTGTTAGTGGAAGGAGGAACCATAAATTATTGGATGTGTTAAGGTCAATGATGAGTCCTGAAAGCCTTCCATTATCCTTTTAAGGATATAAATTATAGATGGAATTATACTTACTAAACTGAGTACCAACTAAATCATAAAATGGTATTCCATTCTAGTTATAGAGTGGAAATAAACTCATTTTTTCACATGTTCATTCATGGGTATGTGAGGGATTTATTAAGGATATATCAAGTAATAAACTAGTTCCCTAACCTCAAAGTATATCATTATAGGGTATCCTAAGGAAACAAGTTCATACGATCTATACAAACCTTCAGAGAAGAACAAAATTATTACAAGACATGCCATTTTTATTGAGAAGGAGCATATCCTCAAGGAGGATAGTGGGAGTAAAATTGACTTTGATAAAGTTGATGATCAAGATACACAAGAGTTGGTATAGTAACTGATACCACAAGTACCCATGGAAAAATATTTTCTTGAAAAAAAAAGTGTTGTGTAATAGTGTTAAAGAGGTAAGGAAACCAGAGAGATATTTTTTCTAGTCACTGATGATGGTGACTCATTATTGGTTAAAAATGATCCTAATTCCTATAAGACAGCATTAAAGGGATCAGAATCTACAAGATGCAAAGAATCCAGGAATTTTGAGATGGATTCCATCTATCAAAACCAAATTTGGGTTTTTATTGACACACCAATTAATGTAAAACTCATTGGGGGTAAATAAGTATTCAAGATAAATTTGTACATATAAGGTAAATTGAATACCTATAAAGAATAGTTAGTGGTTAAAGGGTTTATAAAAAATCGAGGCATTGACTATGAAGAGACCTTTTCGCCATTTATCCTATTTCAATCCATCAGAATTTTGTTTTCCATAACATCTTACCATGACTATGAGATTTGGAAAAATTTATATCAAAACTGCATTTCATAACAAGAACATTTAAGAGGATTTTTATATAACACATCCTGAAGGGTTTTTTACTCCATGGAATTCTAAAATGCTATAAAATTTTTATGTATCCATCTATGGATTAAAACAAGCATCCAGGTTATGGAATATTGGATTCAATGAAGCCATCAAGGGATTTGAATTCATTAATAATGAATGGGAGCAAATTTTTTTACAAACAGTTTAGTGAGATTTCAATTTTTAATAGTATAATATGTTGACATCATATTACTAATTATAAATGATATACCATCCTTATAAGAGGTTATGGAATGGTTAAGAATGTTCTTCTCCATAAAGGACTTAGGTGAGGTAGCCTACATTCTAGGGATCAAGATCATGCATGATAGATCCAAGAGGATTCTTGTAATAAGTCAAAGTATATACATTGAAAATATATTAAATATATTTGGTATAGAACAATACAATAGGGGAATATTTCTAGTGTCATATTGTTTACATATTTTCATGAAAATGTTTCCTTAGACACAAGAGGAAAGAGAGAGAATGAGTAATATCCCATACACTTCAATGATAGGATCTATCATGTATTACAACTTATGTATGAGGCTTGATGTTTCCTATGCCTTGAGTGTGGTATGAAGATATCAAGAAAATCTATAAGAATAGAATTTTACTACTATCATGATTATCCTTAAGTATCTAAAGTGAACTAAGGATATGTTCCTGTTGTATGGAGGAGATGAAGAACTAGTAATCAGGGATTATACAGATGCTAGATTTTAGACATATTATAATGATATGATGTTATAATATAGATATATATTTTGTCATAATAAATGGGATATGAGATGTAATAGTTCAAATCATCCATTTATCCCTGATTCTACAATAGATTCTAAGTATATTGTAGCTTTTAATATAGACAAGGAAGTCGTATGGATTCACAAATTTATCCAATAGCTTGATGTGGTGCCTATAAATGAATACCCAATCATAGTTTACTATGATAACACTGAAAATATGGATCTCTCCAAGGATCCAAAGTCACACAAAAGAAAAAATAACATACTTTTTAAGTTTCATCTCTTAAGGTATTTTTCTCAATTACGTGAAGTTGAAGTGAGTGGGGTATCGACATAGGAAAATGTGGAATACCCCTTGACCAAGGATTTTTCATTATAGAGGCATGAATATCATGTTAGAGAAATTGAACAGAAATGTTTTTTCAATTGGTTCTAGTGAAAGTCTGTAACATACCTTTTATTTCCATATAATTATTTGGAACATTTCTAGAAATATTTTCAAGACCAGGAGTGGAGATGGTGTGTGATTATGAGGCCCAATGTTCCTAGAATTAATTTTTGAAATATATTAAACATATTAAATGAACGTTCACAAAATTTTCCTAAAAAAATGGAATAACTTCTAAAAGGATGCTTGGATAAGAAATATGTGGTCAATTTTGAGTTTAAAGAATGGGTTTTTTCCTAAGAATGATATAACCTTTGTCAGGGTAGGGTGTTTGTGGAAAAGTCATCACGGGAAAGGATAATAAATAATTTATTTTTTTAATTTTAAATTGTGTGGATACCTAAATATTTTCTATAAGTATACTTTTATAGAATAATATTAGGGTTATCTACAAAACCTTGGAGATTTGGAGGAGCTGTTGGATATATTTTGGAGAAAGTTTCATTAGAAAACGACAACTAGGTCGAGAATTGATGACTGGTGTGCAACGAAATCTAAATATCTCACCAACAAAAATTATGTAGCTTCATTCTTCATCATCGATTTATTCAAATCGAGGTAGGATGTTTATTTATTTAGTTTTTCCCCACTTTTATTTCTATTGAGAACATGAATCAATCGACTGAAGGATTTATTCACAGATTGGCCGTATTGTGGGATGGGTTTATCTATGGGGATTTATTGGGATAATTTTTTATTTATTTTTTGTTCTTTATTTTTCATTATAATGGAAATGAATCGAAACTAAACTAACATGGTTGAGGTTCATTACTATTTGTTTGTTTTCTAGATTTCTTCCACTGTTCTTCTATTTTCATCATCAGTGCTTCATTTTACTTGTGATTCAACCAAAATATCGAGAAATCAACTATTGTACACCTATTTCTTGACACAGTGGTTTGATATCATAGATCCAAGCTCGGTACGTCATGGGGATTTTATAAATATGGAAGTGGCAATGGATCAGATGGATTTAGGGATACTCGATTTCATTTACTTAATTTCATGATAATCGATGATGCATGAGGGTGTTTTTGAATAGTTTTGATGGCTAGATTCTGGTGTTTGGTGACGACAGGGATTAGCTGATGGTGTACCTTGGTTTCTATATGGGTTGTGACTAAATATAAAACTAGAGAATCATATGAAAACACACATTCCATATATGTTATTCTTGAAAATATCATAGTGTATGGTGTGTATTGATTATCTACATGTAGTTGGGACCCTCTGGTGTGGCGCTAGGGTTCCACAGAGAAGATAAGTATCACACAGAGTGTGAAACATCCTATTTGACATGGTGTGTACCAAGTATGGTACATGGGAATGGGAATGGGAAAGGCTAGCTATACATGGACACGGCCAGTCAGACACAGACACAATCATGAGTACATGGGCTCATACACTCCATGTACTCTGACACCAGCACAAGCACGGGCTGTGAAACATGGGCAGGACCTCAGTCTGAAAGGACATGTCATGTACTTCTAGTACATGCCATGTACTCCTTCAATGTTGGTTTGGAGCCCTTTTCCTCATCATTTTGGAAAATTTTCGTTAGGTTGTATACCCTTGATCCATTCCCTGAGAGTTAGTATAGAATCACATCCTACACATAGGATGGTGATCCCTTCAGTGGGACTTCTTGGATAGAGTTGTTGGAATCCTTTTGTGAGGCCAAGACTGAGATCATCTATCATTATCTTGCCCTAGGTGGAGTTATTGGTATCACCTTGACTACCATTAAATGATCACCAATCCTCTTCTTAGTAGGTTATTCTAGATTGATTTGTTAGTATACCCCCATGGCCTTGGGTGTGATCATTATCTGTGTAATATTTTCTTTAGACTTTCAGTGTATACCGCTTATGGTGAGACCCAATGAGAATTACATAACATACGGGTTCCATCAGTGTGATCTAACTTTTGGAGTGTGTTCTCCTAGATGAGTGCTATGTGGATCCTTTAAGAATGATTCCTAGATTGGAAATATGGTTGTGACTTTACCTTGATATTGTGTGTATTTATTGAGTATATTTGTACATTCTTGTTATATGTGTTGTAGAAATATACCTTTTTTGATTTGAGTGTTATCCATTTCATTATATTCTTAGTGAGTTCAGGGCATCCTACTGGGTTTTATTATACTCACCCTTACATGGGATTTTCATGAACATGTCATGTCTTATGAAAACAAACGACCTCTTGATGGAGTCCTATAAAGACCAGGACTAGGTGGAGCTTAGTAATCCATACAACCTGAGTTGTGTTCTTGTAGTCACCTTGATAGGAATCCCCTTCTATACTTTTAGGTTTTACTTATTTTCATTCTTTGGTTTTGGGACTTGGATATATGCATGCATTATTTATTAGTTTTTTACATTTTAGCATTGTATGGGATTTGATATTTGTGCATTTGTATAGGTACATTAGGCTAAGGCCTCTCATGTTGGTGATATGACTACTCGGCACTGGTCTCCTGCCCCTGGCCTATCGGAGGCAGGCTTGGGGTATTTTTGGCATGAGATCTATTGGGATGGGTCATGACAGAGTAATATCAGAGTATTTGGATATAACTTAGGAACAGATTCTATGAGATTAGTTTGGGGAAATTGTGTTAAGTGTTTTGAGTTTTTCTTTTAGGTTAGGGACTCCAATATTGGTGCAACGGCTGACGTATCCATACACAAGGGCTCTAATCACCTACCTTTAGACTTGATATATGTGGATGTTATTTACAAGGGAAAAAATTTTCATGCATCATATATGAATGTTTTATGGTTTCCATGTCCTTCTTGAGTCTTCTATCCAGATATACTCATTGAACATGGTACATCTTGTCTATTTTAGGATGCCTCCTAACGTATTCCAACTAGGATTAAGCATCGTGATCATGAGGATGATCCCCTCAAATATGAGGCGGTGATATAGAGACATGTTCCAAAGGTGATACATCTAGGTGATTCACCAGTTATACCACCACCTATTGAGCAGCAGATGGTACCCACAGTATCAGAAGATGAGGTATGTGATATGAGCATGCTTCACAAGTTTTAGCAATAGCGACCCCTCGGATTATGAGGTGATCCTAACCCAAAGGTGGATGAGGACTAAATTGAGGAGTTGACATAATTTTTACATATTATTAGGACATCAAAAAATTAGATGGTGGTCCTTTCAATGATCCCACTCCATGGATCTGTGAGACAATGGTGGGGTTTAGTGACCTAGTAATATGATGATGTGACTCTAGTATGGTTAGATTTCAAGCACCTTTTTAGAGAGGATTTATCTCTATCTATTTTGAGGGTTTTGAATATCCAAAATATTTTTCATCTTCATCAGGGAAGTATGATAGTGTTTGAGTATTATTTAAGGTTCACCAACCTCTCTAGGTACTCGATGAATATGGTTCAGGATCAATTCATTCAGGTTCAAACCTTAAAGTGTGGAATATGTAGATACATTCAATACACTATTATACCTCAATTTATTCCTACCTATTATGGGGTTCTAGAGCATTATTTGGTAGTTGATAGTTTCTTGGCTGAGTAGATGAGGACAGTGGTTACAAGGAGTGGGCACATAGAAGCATATACTTTCACAGTAGGGAGTTGATGTTAGTATTAGGGACTTAGATGTAAAAATATTTCAGTAAGAGGTCCTGAGATAGAGGTTTTTTGGTTCAGGGATCATAGGATGGGTTTATTCATCCTAGGGAGAGGTGGTGTTACTCTTGTGACAACAAGGGACATCTTACCAGAGATTGTTTGACCTGCCATATGGCTAGAAAAGAGATAGTGGATGGACTTCCTAGGAATAGGTAGTTGTAGGTACGGATAGCTATGAAGGGTAAGGGAGGTGTTAGAGGATCTAGGATACCATATGGAGGTGGTATAAGTTTTGAATTATTACCACCACCACCCCCGAGGTGATCCACACTAGGCTTAGGGATCTGGTGGACAGGGGTGAGGGAAGCTGTAGGCAGTCGAGGATTATGACCTAGAGGATTCAAGGATGATGTGAGGTATGATCTATTTATTTTAAACCTTTGTTTTTGTACTTATAGAAATTGGTTCAATTCATTCCTTTATTTCAACTTATCTGGTTCGATACTTATAGATTCTGGTTGAGCCCTTATCTTGGCCGTTATGCTTAGAGACTCCTATGGGAGGTGACTCAGTAATCACACACCTGTGTCGATAGTGTCACATGGATCTTGGTGGTGATATTTTATATTGTGATCTATTTTTAGTAGTGATGAGTCCTTATGATGTCATATTAGGTGTGGTCTCATTGTCTATAGTTCATACCAAAATAAATTGTTTCAGGAGGAGGATGTGTTGTGTCTGCAGTTATGGGACTAGGTTTTCCTTTATGGGTGAAAAGGAAACTTAGGAAGCATATTATAGACTCATGAATTGGAGGTTACAACCTATTACTTATTAGTTGATTGGAAATACCCTTGGTGTAGTGGATAATATGATTTTTCAGTTCACTACAGTGGTGGTAGAGTATGAGGATGTTTTTCTTGGGGATGTTCTAGAATTACCTCCCTATAAAGAGATAGAATTTTTCATTGATCTACACCCAAGGATGACCATGATATCTATAAAAGCATATCGGATGGCTCCCAGAGAGCTTCGTGAGATTAGGGTGTAGTTGGAGGACTTGCAAGGGAAGGAATTTGTTAGACCTGGTGTTTCACCCTAGGTAACCCTAGTATTGTTCACCAAGAAGAAAAATGGTAGATTGAGGTTATGTGTGTACTATAATCACATAAACTATGTAACCATAATGAAAAAATATCTACTACTGAGGATCAATTTCCTATTTGATCAGTTGAGATGGGTATGCTGGTTCTTAAAGACTGACCTCAGATTAGCATATAACCAGTTACAATTATAGGATGAGGATATATCAAAGACGAAATTCAGATATGGATGTGGTCACTATGAGTACTTTTTGATGCCCTTTGGTGTGGAAAATTCACCAGTAGTATTCATCAGACTCATAAACTAGATCTCTAATCCTTTCTTAGACTGGTTCTTGGTGGTCTTTACAGATGACATCCTAGTGTACTCTATATTTAAGGAGAATCCTATAAGAAAATTGAGGATGGTTTTGTACATACTCCAAGAGCACTATATTTATAATAATCTCACAAAGTTCTAGTTCTAGATTCATGAAGTCCACTTTTTGGGACATGTTATCTTAGCTGATGGTGTGGCAGTGGACCCGACAAAGGCTATGGCAGTGTTAGCTTGGGAACCACCCAAGAGTGTGACAAAGGTTCATATATTCCTTGGTTTGGAAATATAATATCATAAATTCATACCTTAATTCTCTAAGATATCATCTCCCTTGATAGATTTTACCCTAAAAGGGGGGGATTTGTGTGGATAGAGAGGTTGCAGTAGGCTTTCCTGGAGTTGAGAGAGGTACTAACGAGAACTCCCATCTTAAGATTTCTAGAGGAGGGTGTCAAGTATATAGTGTTATTAGATGCATTGGGAATCAAGCTTGGTTGTTTTAGGATGTAGAGGCAAGTGGTGATTTCATGTGGTTCACATCAGTTTAGAATGCATTAGAAGAACTACATGACCCATAATCATCAGTTAGTAGTGGTAGTCTTCACACTGAGGATGTGGTGACACTACCTTATGGGTGAGTGGTTTGTCATCTATTATGAACATAATATCCTCAAGTATATCTTCTCTCGTAAATATCTTAACTTGAAATAAAGGCAATGTCTAGAGTTCCTCTAGGATTATGACTTTGATATTGTCTATAATCCTAGGTAAGAGATATGGTAGTATATTCTCTCAGTGGGAGATCTTTTTCATAGTTGTTGAGTAAGGAATCAGAGAAGTTAGCCTCATTGCAGTTATCATTTATGGATGGAGATGGAATATATTGACTCAAGTTGATTTTTTTTACCCCTCCTCTATTAAAAATATTTAGGGAGAAACATCTTGGGGATACTGACTGTGAAACCCTATATACTCATATATCCACTGGACATGCTCTTGATGGGTTTTCTTAAGGTGGGAAGCATGTCAACTTATTCATAGGATGCGTGATAATACTAGTGAAATTTCATGATGAGGTTCTGAGAGAGTTTCATAAATCTCCTTTAAAATTAGATCTATGTTTTTTAAAGATGTACTAGGACCTTTGATGTCAGTTATGATGGCTAGAGAAGAATGGAGTTGCAGAGTTTTTCTCTCAATGCCTTACTTGACAGCAACTGATGGTTGAGCACTAGGTTCAGGTAGGTTTATCTCAACCCCTTGAGGTTCTTAAGTGAAATTTGTATGGGATATCCATGTAATTCTTGATGGTGTTACCACATATGTGTATGGGAAATGATTCCATCTGGGTGATCATAGATCGACTCACCAATTTGTCCCACTTACTAGCTATTCAATAGAAGAGTTTAGTAGAGAGTTTGGGATGCCTCTATGTACAAGAGATAGTCTGACTCCATGGATTTACCTTTATGATCATTTTTTACCATGATGATCACTTCACATATCAGTTATGAAAGGGATTATTGGAGGATTTAGGGATTCAACTACATTAAAGCATGGCTTTTCACCCCCAGACTGCTAGACTAAGTGGATCATCTATGTTTTGGTGGACAAACAGCAATCTTGCATGTTGGACTTTGGTAATAGTTGGAAGGATCACCTAAAATTAGTGTAGTTTACATAGAAAAACATATACCATTAAACCATTGGTATGGAACTATTTGATGCCCTATATGGGTGACCCTGTAGGTCACCCCTATGCTGTATTAGCCCAGGAGAGTCAGAACTTATGGTCCCAAAGTTGGTGTGAGCCACAACAGAGAAGGTGAAGATCATCCAGGAGTGGATGAGGACTACATAGAGGCATATTAAGTCTTATGTTGACTGATGATGGATGAATTTAGAGTTCATAGAGGGATAACATGTGTTCTTCAGGGTCTCACATCAATGTGTATTACAGATACTTGTCTGGGGTGACAAGATATCACTAAGATTAATTATCCCTTTTATATATAATATGTAGATTTTGGGAGGTTTCATGCCACATAGCTTTACTACAGTAGTTAGACTAGGTACACAATGTCTTCCACATGTCATAGCTGAGGATTTACATGCACAATCTATCGTATGTTATCAACTAGGGTGATCTATACTCAAGTATGAAGATACCTTTACTAAGTACCCAGTATAGATTGAGGATATACATGATATGATCTTTCATGGGTGATCGATTCTCCTAGTCCATGCCTGCTGGAAGCACGGGAATCTTTAGGAGAGCACCTGGGAGTGGGATACTCATATGTGTGATCAGTACTCACATCTCTTTGTGTAGCCTTTTTGTTTGTCTTTTCAGGATGTAAATGCCTTAGGTGGGGACAATTTAACATCCCTGTTTTTTTAGAAAGTGAGGGGCGAACCCCATAAATTGAACAAAGAAAGACTCCTTTTGAATATTGGGAAAAGGAGGAACCCATTACAAGAAAAAAATGAGAACAAAAAAGAAAACCAAAGGGCACAAGGCCTTACATAGACCCAAACCCCAAAAATAAATAGACATCAAAATAAGAACCATCCAAGAGTCTTTTTGTTTCATGTGAATTCTTGTAATATATCTAGAAATATTTTTGAGGCCAAGTGAAGAGAAAGTGCATAATTTTGAGTCCTGGTGTGTTTTTATTTAATTTTTGAAATATATTAAATATATTAAATTCATGCATGCATAGTTTTTATAAAAAGGTGTAATAACTTCTAAACATAGGATCAGATCATAAATCTATGGTTTTTTTTCGAATTCAGATCATGGGTTTTATCCTAAGTGTGACATAACCTTTATTGGCACAAGGTGTTTGTGGAAAAGTCATCAAAGATGTGGATAACAAATAAAATAATAAAATTTATTTTTTTAATTTTAAATGACATAACAACCTAATTATTTTCTATAATTATATGGTTATGTAAGAATATTAGTGTTATCTTCATAACCCTAGAGATTTATAGGATATGTTGGAGAGTCATTGGAGGAGGTTCTGTTGGCGAACAAAAATCGAATCGAGGATCGATGATAGGTGTGAAATGCAATTTGAGGATCTCACTAATGACAATGACGTAGCATCATTATTCATCAGTTATTGATCCAAATTGTGGTAGGATGTTGATTTATTTGGTGTTGTTTCCCTATTGTTTATTTCTATGTTGATCATGAATCAATCAAAAAGTAGATTGATTCAAGGATCAGCCTTATTACAAGATGAGTTTATCTACGATGATTTATTGGGGGAATTGTTTATTTATTTTTGTTTCTTCATTTTTAATTCTAACTGAAATGAATCGAGTCTAACATAACACATATGAGTTTTATTATCCTTTGTATTATTTCTGTATTTCTCTTATTGCTCTTTCATGTTCATCAGTGATGCTTTGTTTAACCGGTGGTTCAACCAAAATACCAAGAAATCAATTGTTGCACACATGCTTCTTAGAAAAACAGTTCAATATCCTAGATTTGAGATCAGTACATTATGGTTATTGTATGAATATGGAAGCAGTAGCAGATCAGAAGAATTTAGGGATACTTGATTTCTTATTATTTAGTGCACGATGATGGATGATGCGCGAGAGCATTTTCTGAATGGTCTTGATGGATGTATTCTGGTGTTAGATGATATAAAGGATTGGATAATGGTGTAACTTGGTTTCCATCATGGGGAGTTGGTGGATCAAAGGCCATAGGAGTATATGAAGATGTGGATTTCAGGTCTATGATTCTAAACAATCTCATAGTACATGGCATGTATTATAGATCTACATTCTATATGGAACCCCCTGGTGCGGTTCTAGGGTTCCATGGAGAAATTAAGTATCATACAGTGGGTGACCCTATCACATGGAGTATGACCCTTCACAATTGGCTCATCATGTACATGGGATGGTAAATGGGAATGGGTATGGGAATGGGCATGGGCATGGCCATCCATACACAAAAAGGGTCAACTTTTCATGGATATGGCAAGGAGTACATGATCTCAAACATGACATGCACTCTAACACAGAGACAATCATGGTCCGTGATACACAGGCAGGACTTGGTGTCTAAGGGAAACATTGTGTACTACTAGTACACTTCATGTACTCCATGAAAGTTGGATTTGTTACTTTTTCCTCTTCGGTTTTGAAAATATTCCTTAGGTTTCATACCCTTGATCTATTTCCTGAGGGTTAGTATGGAATCACGTCCTACACATAGGATGGTGATATCTTTAGTGGGACTTCTTGGATATAATTTTTGGAATCCTTCCATGAGGCACAGAGTGATATCCTCTATCATTATCTTTCCCTAGGTAGAGTTTTTGGTATCATCGTGACCGATATTATAGGGGCATCGATCCTCTACTTAACTGGTTATTATAGATTGATTTGTTGGTATACCCCATAGCCTTGGATGTGATCCACAACAATGTATCATTATTTTCATACTTCCATTGTATTCCTCTTATGGAAAGACCTGATGAGAAGTACATCTTGGATGGATTCTATCATTGTAATCTAACTCATGGAGTGTGTTTTATTGGATGAGTACTATGTGGAACCTTCAAGCATGATTCCTAGGCTAGAATTATGGTTTTTACTTTACCTTGAGTCTTTTTATCTTTGTTGAGTATATCTATATATTCTTATTATATGTGTCATAGATATATACCTGTATTGATATGAATATTATTCCTATCATTATATGATTCGTGATTTTAGGGTGTCCTATTGGTTATTGTTATTCTAAACCCTATATAGTATTTTCCCACATGTTTCATGTCTTATATAGACGATCGACTTTTTGATCAATTCCTAAGGGACCAGGACTAGGCGGAGCTCAGTGAGTCAGATAGACTGAGGTGTGTTCATATGGTCACCTTGATAGTATTCCCTTTCAATACATTTATGTTGGAATTTTTTCATATTATTTTTTATGGGCTTTTATTTTTTCTTTTTTATTTCTATAATTTTTTTCATACTCTATTTTTTGTATTTAGATGTATGCATGCATTATTTTTCATTTGATTTACATTTCAGTATTTTATGATCTTGGAGATGTGTGTGTGTGTGTGTGTGTGTCTAGGTACATTAGGCTAAGGCCTCTCATGTTAGTGATATTCCTATTCGGTGCTGGTCGCCAGCCCCTGGCCTATCAGAGGTGGGATTGGGGTAGTTGCGGCATAAACCCTATTGGGATGGGTCATGAAAAAGTGGGAGTTAGTTGGAGTTGGTTCCATAGAACTGGCCTATTTATTACTTGATTTCATGTTTTAATAGAGTTTTCTTTCCACATTTTTAATGTTTCTCTATAAGATATTTATATGTGATAATGTCCTAAGAATATATGTCATGTTAAAATGTTATAGTATTTCCCTACGATAATGATAAACTAGAGGTTCCACAACATTATTCTTGAATCATGTTCTATAGTTGGATGATATTTTTTTAATAGGACATAGCTGATATAGGCTATTAGGGTTATGAAGCTCATATTACATTGAGTCGCCTTCTCATGGTGTTCACCCTTGGTAATCTCAAAGATAGAAGATTATGAGAATAACCCATCAAATAAGAAATAAAAATTTCTATGTGTCATTGTATATTCCTATATGTAGACATATATATTGATCCTTAGACTTTAATATTGTAATTAATGGATATATTGACTCAATCAATTTGATGTATTGATGAAAACCATGATGAAATATTTTGGCAGCCAGGTAGGGTGCGTTAGGTGCTGCATGAGTGATATTCTATTAATGGATAATGTGGGAAAGGATTTATCTCTTATATACTATAATGGAATTTGATATCTTAGGCCCTTTGATGGAATATAACTTCTTGCATTAATCCATGGCCATAGTGTTAAGTGGGCGAGTTCATTTTCTGAAAGTTAAAGAAATAGAAATCAAGTATATACATTGATGGAATTGACATGCAACCTGTTTGATTAGAGATATTATGATAAAGGGATTATATTACATGGTAATAATTCATAAGTGGTTGTCGTTCAATGCAACATTAACTTATTTTTTCTATGGGTTTCTTAGTGCGTTACTAGGCGCTAACCTTTGAATTCAGGTGGTGATGCCTAATGCCACTAAGAAGGAGACCAAGTGGGCCACACACTAAGTGTATGCACATTCTTAGTTAAATTCAAGTAACGAATTTTATAAGTTATAATAAATAATACTTATTTGGGTTTGGTTTATCTCCATAATTTAATCAAAATTTATTCTAAATAATAAAGTGAGTTAAATAATAAATAGTAAATATTAGTTTTCAAGTTTGTAAAATATAATATATATTATATTTATTGTATAAATAATATAGTGAAATCTATTTAATTAAATATTCATTATTTTAGGATCACTAAATCTTGATGAGGGAAATAAAATCTAGTTTACTAGTCCAATTAGATTTAATTGATATTTATTTATATTCTTAATGTATTTCACATGTCATGTGATTAATAATAATATTATTATTAATGAACATGGGGTCAATTAAAAATATTATAATTGGTTAATGACTTGTGTGAAATTTTCTAACCCTAAAACTACCATAATAAATATCTAATTACATATAATTATATCTAAATATATCACTTTCCTAAAGTGACTTTTTGGGTGTTCATAATGGATAAGAGAGAGATATATAGAGATATATTTAGAGAGATATATCTAGAAATATATCTATAAATATATATTTATAGATGTATCTAGACATATATCTATAGATATATCTAGAGGTATATCTAGATAGATATATCTTAAGATATATCTAGATATATATAACTAGATAGATATATGGGGTTCTATAAGTAACTCTCTCTTCCTCCTCTCTCAGCACTTAGAGTGAGCACCAAGAGTTCTCCCTCTTTGGGAAGAAAATTGTTGCAATCAACCATGAACAATGAAAATGATCAGTATTTTCCATACTAGAACCCAGAAATTCAATGGAATTAATCATAGATTTTGGTGCACATGTAGACAATTTCTAGAGTGATTTTTCACTTGAATCTTATAGCACAATGATGGTGTAAAGAAATATATTCCATCATATCATCAACAAAATTGTAATTACAAGTTGAGGTTATTCTATATCTTCTCATAAATTAATTATAAATTACATGTGATGATCCTCTCCCTCTAGTCCTGGTGTATTAATGTAGTCCATTAATCTATTATTTTCATTGTCTATGATCTCATTATCATATAAAACAATTATTATATGTGATTTAAGACTAAAATCCAAGTTAGTCATATATTCAAAGGATTCTTACCCTACGCCCAAAACCAACACCATGGGAGAAGATGTTCAGGTAAAAATTCCCGCAACCCTATGGTTTGGGGATTCTCCTTCTCTATTGTTTCAACACTTCAAGCTGGATTTGAAGACCCTAAAGGAAATTTCTATGATAAACATTCCCCCAATCCTACGGTTTAGGGCTTATCTTGTATTATTAGGGATACAGTTATCGCAAACGCCCTTTTAATCTTTTGGATCTTTGTTCAAGAATTATTTGGGTGAAATTCATGAATTGAATATTAGTTTCTTGATTCTAAAGTCATTTTTTCTTCCTGAAAATTGGATTTTCTTAAGTGATGGTCTTACTCAATATTTTTAGATACTTGATGAAAAAGTATGTTTATGGATTTCTCTCATCAGCCCTAACTCTTATGATATTTGGTTTTGGATGATTCTTACTAAGAGTACCATATATTGTTAGTAGAGATAGCTTCTAGGATTCAGATCGAAGTGATGGCATTGCATGATGTCTCTTCTGGTGGGATTTTCATATCATGGAGTGAGTTGAAATGAAATAATCTATGTTCACTCCATCCCTTGATATGGATGATGATTGTGGAATTATAAATAAACTAATGTGGATTACATATATAATTAATACATTTGAATTTAAGACCCACTCATTGTTTTCCTAATTTGGGCTTCATGCAACTAAAATGGAATTCAATTCAATCTGATAGTGAATTTCTTTTTTTACATTGGAATGATATAGATATCCTTCATAAGGTAAGAATTTTATTTAAAATAGTGAAGATTCATCCATATATTTAGATGAATGTGATGCATGAATTCCTTTGAAAAAAAATTGGAATCCTATACTGAGGAGTGGCCAAGGGCTAAAACATGACTGATATGTTATAATTGGACAATTTTTTTTTCATGATCAATAATTTATCTTTATATTTTGTGATAGATTCCTCCACTTGGTCTAAAAAAATTTGATGTTTCTTAGATTCCTTTTTATATAAAGTGGGATTAGAAGGAATATTCTCTGCTAAATTGGAATCTAGGTGATCCAATGGTGATTCAAAGCATGAACATTGCCCTAGGCTACCTTCTTCTTGAGAAAGAGTGTCACTTGTCAATAAAAAGGCATTATGGTTGGACTCATCCTCCCAAGTTCCTCATGATATGAGGGACTTCTCATAATTGATTTGAAAAGGGGAGGACCTTCTTTCCAAAATAAACTATCACTATGGGGAGGACCTTCAGAGTGAATTCTATCATGGGTAGGACAACCATCATGGATTAACATTAGGCCATAAGGAGTCCTGAAATATATACCCTATGGTGGACCTTCATGTTGGATAATGGAAAAGAGATAACCTTATTTTAATTTGGACTTCTAACCATAAGGAGAGATTACATGGTACTCATCATTAGAATGGTTCTTATGATCAATCATAGTATGTCCATAAAGGACGCCTTCATAGTAAATACTCTAAGGAGGACCCCTAGAGATGCTGGTAGAAAAGTTATGGGGAGGACCTTCGCAACTACAACTATTGTTTCCTTGATCTAGTAATGAATCAACGAGGTAATGGGATATTATTGATAGATATATAAGGTACTTATGAATGCCGATACTAAGTAGAGCATGGACATTGTGCAACTTTTGGACTTTAGATCACCCTTGGTGAGACTCCATTTACGATGTTCTCTGTCGGGTGGTCGGAGTCGCATGCTATGAACAATATATTTCATATATGAGAGCCTACCTGAGTGATTTTCATATTTCTTCTAGTATATAATGAAAATATTCTTTGGTTTTGGTATGGATATGTGTCTTCCTTGAAGTTTCCATTGAAATGGACCAATAATATACAGTTTTAATGGGAATGTGTGCTCGTTCCTGCTATCCATTTATCATGAGAGTGTGCCAATGTACCTCCTAGATAGGAGGAGGAACATATGCCTGATCTTGGGTAGCCATCACATTATACTAAAGAGATACCCTGATAGTGGGGGTGGGGTTGTGTTCTCGATCCTTGATTGTTTCAATTGATAATAAGATTTGTTGATAACTGTATAGAATGTGGGTAGGGATATAAATATGTCCTTCTATTACTGCCAGGATGTGGTAGCGAACTTATGTGGTTGGAATAGGAATATATGCCTATTCCTTGGTTGGAGTAGGGATGTGTGTCTATTATTATCCTCCAATTCTAACCAAAATATGTTTACATGATTCATGTGCGGCAGAGGAAACATGGATGTTCCCCTGATTTATTGTTGAGGTATGCCGATACACTTCTCCAAGTATTGTCAGACTATTCTGGAAAGATTAATGGGTGTGGGTAGAAATATTTTCCTACTTATGGATTGTCATCATATTATGTTTGTATTATTATTTGATAGAAATGGTAAAATAGGATTACTCCCAATTGTTAATCATTTATCACCCTTGGAGGGATATATTAGGTGCTCGGGTCTAGGTGACTTGAGCTAGGGCCCATGGGGTAGCATCCTCAACAGACTGAGGGGTTGAATTAATGAGGAATTAGCAGTGGTGGCTACTGGTAGGAAACCTTTGTGGTGACTCATGTTATTGGTTGATGAGTCCACTGTCGACTTCTTGATACACCACCCTAAGATAAGGGGGGAACTTATTGTTCATTCCAAGGAGAGGCTCCATAAATTATTTGAGATGGTAATAGGTGATTCTTTCTTCATCGCAATTGTTCATCATTAATAATATAGTTAGTGAGTCTTCATTCTCTATAGGTATTCATGTGTGAACTCCAAGTCCTATATTGTACCATTTAGATGGTACTCTTAAATTAATATGTTTTCCACCTATAGTTAAATATGTTGGATGGGTGATGGTGTCATTTGGTTTTTCAAGGACCCTACTCATACTACTTGTGATGCGTGAATTTTTTAGGGATGGTAAGATTTCATTTGGAATGAAGGGAGTTCTGGTGAATGTGTCAGTATTTAAGAACAAATAAAAAAATGGAAACCTGTAAAGTATTATCACAAGTAAACAAGCACATGCATGATTGATTTCTTTAGAGGATCTACACTGGACACATTTTCACATCATAAAAGTATGTAAGATGAAATTTCATAATGTATGGAAAACTTGGTTATTCTGGGACAATAAAAGATCCATGTTGGGTTCAACATTTTTTTCACCTAACAAAAATATGGTCTAGATCTTGATTGTGGGGGGTTGAGTATGGTTGTACAATCTATTCACTTCAGGTTCACCATTTTTGTTTCTCACCTGAAGGGGTGGTTGTATGATTATTCATATATAGGACACACTATTCATATGGTTTTTAGTGGTTTTTATTCATGGAACTAGAAATACCCAATGGTTCCATTATCTTTGATAGACTACAGACCTACTTTCCAAAGGTAGGTGATCATTGGGAATTTTTCTAATGACTCTTAGGAACTCACATTGGTCGATGGGATGAGAGGTTGGGATCATAACATCCTTTTGGGTGGGGTTATTTCCTACTCTAAGAATCTCTTGTAGATTTAATTCATGATTTTGAATCATTCCCAAATCCCAATATAAGGTTGGTCACCCTTTAAATTTTAAATAATTCATTTATGCCTGAGAATGTGAATATTTTTATGTATCAGAGGTTCTCCATCAATGGATCTATCTATATCCATTATAGGTTCTTCATTGATGGATTCATCTGTATGTATCATAGTTTATCCATAAATAATACCATATATATGTATCAAAGATTCTCAATTTTTATTATTTTTTTATTTTTTTATTTTTTTATGCTAACTTTAATCCATGTAACTGGGTGCTCTAGAATTTATCACCATCCAGGAAGTCTCTTATTGTTTTGATATTAGGATCAGGCCCTTTATGAGGCTTCCCATGTATCCTTGTGAAAGGAATTAAAACCCTCATATTTCAGTGTCTCTTAACAAGAAACATCATACCTTTTTAAGGTCATGTGATGAGGGCTATACCATGAAATTTAACATCATACAGCGTGAACTTCTAAGTGAAAGGTGTATATCCAAGGTTGGTATGGTGCTTAAACATGAGCAGGACTTTATGGTTGATCTCATAGTGAATATGGATGATGATATCAGGTTGATCTTACAAGTAATATGGACCTGTGAATATGTATCTCACTAGGAATATGGTTCAATGAGGATGAGGTAAAAAGGAACTAGAAAAAATATGGCCTTTTATTTAGGGGTATGATTTTAAGGGTAATATGGCCCAATGAATATGGTAATTGATTAAAGATATTAGGTTTGAACCTCAAGGAAGAAACCTATATATCCCATTGTGGTGGGAATCAAATCCCACATAGTTATGAAAGGTTTGGGTCTTACACCTAAAGAGGAGGACCAAGTTTGATTCATTGGGAATATGTCCCTTTGAAATATTTTCTTGTGAGGATTGCGGATCTTTGAGAAGGAGGAAACATAGTTGGGGCTTACACATGGTAGGAGGCCCAATGAGAGACATTTTGCTAACAGAATGATCATCATTAATCTCTAAGACCACATGAGTAATTCTTGGTGTGAGAAACAAGAGATAGTGTAAGATCAACCATATAGAATAATCATGCTTGAATGGGATTTATACTTAAACTAGAAGCTCGAGGGGTGAACATACATCCTCATACACTGGTGGATGAGGGAGGGAATGTGGAAGGTAGGAGAGATGTGATATCCTATAATAAATTCTAGGGGATTATTCTAGGAGTGATTCCTATTCCAATATTTCAACTTTTTAACCCTAGATTCAATATTACGCATCCACTAATTAGAAATTGTATGGAATGTATTCTCCCCAATTCACTTCACATTTCAGGTAGTCTGTAGGAGGAGAATTCCTCTACCTGAATTGTGAATTATCCTACCACTAACTCTATTATTAGGGGCCTCGTTACCAAGGTAATACATGATTTAAAATTCCTAAAGGACCCTATATACTAGGGAGGTTATGTGGGGGAAATACTTTTCCAAGTGAATGCATGATTGAAAGAAGGATACGTTGGTGAGTCTGATACCCTGATCATAAAGTTTGGAGGCCTTATAGAAGGTCTTAAATTATCCTTCATTCAGTCGTGGTGTTGGTCAAAGAGGACCATTTCAACACTTTATAAAGGGGATAAAGTGAAGTCAAATTCTACTCAAGAAAATAATGCTTAAATCAGAGAGGTAAATACCCTAAGGATACCCCCATTTCGCATAATTCTCTCACAATGAGATATTGGAGGTATCAAAATGGATCTATTCTATAAAATTTGTTCCTTAATGAAGGGTATTTCTTTATGAAGGAAGGTAACCCTTTATAGAGGAATGAGTTATTATCCCTTCGACAAAGGATTTATTTTTTTGTTCAAGTCCCTTTTATAAAGGACTCCTTTATGGTTATTTTTCTTTCCTTTTTGATGACTTAGTTACCTATAGTTTTCAGTATGCTTTCCAAAATATGAATTTTACACTTGGTCTTTGTCATTTTATCCAAGTCTCTACAGGTTCACTTGTGTGTATATCTATGTTTTATCCCATTAATTTTTCTTCAAGGGAATATTTAGTTATTTATAGTTAGTTTAAGAATACCTCTTTCCCGAAATGGTTAACTGCATAGCATACCTAATTTTATATGGTGGGAAATAATCAATACCTCACCCACATATGAATTTAATTTGATAGGTCATCGAGTGAATTCTTAATTCCACAAATGATTTCAGTTTATGGGTGGAATGAAGCTACCACCTCACGCCGTAATCGATTTTTGTTTGTGGGGAGCATTGAACGACTGTCTAACATCATAAATGGTTTTCATTTACAAGGGGTGTTGAGAGACCTCCTCACACTACAAATGGTTTTCCATTGTAGGGTTCAATGTGGATGAGTGGGTTTAATAGATCATACTTGATGTTTTATGTGTAAGGTTTTTTTTTCTATGTGGTTTCATGTCCTTTTCCAAATTTACTCCCATTCTCATTTTCCTAGTCTGGTTTCTCACTTTTAAAATTATATCAATAGTTTTATTGGAATCATTTTAAAATTTCTAGTCCCAATAGGCACAATAATACATCACATAAATACCTCACATGGACTATAAAATTTGGGATACATGAATAAAATAAATGGAGTAACATGAACCTCACTTTTGGAACACCTGGACCCTACGTGAACCTGAAAGAACCCACCCTGACTTACCCTATTGGTATCTTCAGGTTACAACCCATGGTCAAAGAAAAATATAAACTAGGAAATTTTTAGGGAATAATATAAAATAGAGTAACACTCATCCAAATACCTAAATATATACCTAAATTTCCCATGTGTAACTCATCACTAATCAATCCAACTCACATAACATGGCTAACATCATATAAACATCTTGAGAAACATAAAAACATCAAATGAGAACATATAAGAAATCCTTCACTTAAATAAAAGGTTTACATATCAAAGAATCATATTTCATAAAACATTTTCATTTAAAAAATATCTTTTAAAATCCATTTAAAATAAAAACTCTCTTTAAATTATTTTATAAAACACCTAATGTTCATAAAAATAATTCAAGAAAATAAAATAAGTAGAATCCAAAGAAGACCCTCACTTTATCCAATATAAAGGAAATAAACACAAATAACCAATATAAATAAGTCCCTCATAATTCATTTCAATAATAATATGGTAAGTGATGAGAGGCCTATAATCGGGACCTCGGAAAATGAATTTATTAACCTTACTTAAGTGTGGTAGTTGTGAGAACAGGTTTTCTTTAGAGACGAGATTGTGTTGGGTATGTTTTTCACTTGTTTAATGGGTCTGATTTGTGATTGTGATTTAATTTAGTTTGAAATAAATATTATAGATAGTGTTCTACCTCAGATCATTGCTTTACTTTACTTGTTAAATCATAATTTAAATTTTAATCTCTTGTTCTATCTCTAATCAAGTGAAACTCCACTCGATTGCCCACACCCAGTAATTTTGGTTTAGACAATGGAATTCCATGATCACTGCACCATATACCATAGCCTAGCATAGTGATTAAATAAATCATGTCACCATTGATTCATATCACTACTCACTATCATAGACAATAAATACTTGTGGATAGCCAATGTTTGCAAACTAAAAATGAGAGAATACAAATTTAAAATTCATAAAAACAAAATATGAATCTTAAGTAGATTACAGTAGTCAAATACTTCCCAATAAATTAGTTAAAAAGAATTATTAATTAAGAATAAAATTAATTAATTTGGGTGAGTATTAATATCCTTATCTTGGCCACTAAGGGATGAGTGTACCATCACTAGAGTTATTATAGTATAATTGAAAAATAAAACAATAAAAAACTCCATATGATCAATAAATCATAGAATCGTCCCTTTATTCAGTGAATGGTTATGATTTAAAAAGATATTATTAAGACCTTGAATGTAGTAGCTCTACAAACCATGTACATGAAATTGGTTTCTTCTTCATTATTTAATGATTTTATTTACTTCAAGAATATTCCTCAATTTTTGTATTGAGCACCCTTTTCTTTTATTCTACCATGAATGAAGCTTGAGGGTTTAGAATATTCCAAATAGTAATTTTCCCAGTACTTATTGTAGAAACATTCCCATATCATGATATAATTCTATATTCCTTCTAGAAGAATAATGGGTGAAATGATCTAATTTTATATTTATCTATTGGAAGTCAGTCCTTCTAGATGGTTTGCACAGGGTTGAGTTGGGATATGATTTGGGTAGGCCTTGGAAGTAGGCTTCCAAATGTTTGGAATGGTCATCATTATACTTGGGATTCAGTGAAAAAATAATTGGGCCTGAACTTGAGATGGTGAGATCGAGCCTAGAATGTGGTTGGTCCGAGTTCGGTTCATCTAGAGATTTTGACTGGGCATGGCAGAGCTTGGAGTGATGTTGTATGATTTTACCATAATGAAAACATTGTACTTACCCTTTTATAACATTCCAAGCTGCCTTGACATGATAATAATTATATCATGATTTAACACACGAGTGTGGGCTTTGACATGATCATGACCTCCTTAAATCTATTGCAGCCTTTAATTTATTAGGGTCAGCACCCCAGATAGTTTCATAAGTGCTGATCAACTACTCCATCTTATCTAGGAATGAGATCACCAACAAACTTTATATTTACCTAGCCTAAGTTTTATTCTTTAATAGAATAGTAAAAATTTATCTTCAATCCCAAAACTACTTTTCAAATTAGATTTAAATTAACAAATTTGGACTTCTTCTTGTGTAATAGTGAATTCTCATAAACTTCCCTTCTCAATTCCTTGGGATTCATCATCTGCAACTTCTTCTATTCTCTAGATTTTCCAAATTTCATGTTTAACTTATTCACATCAATGTAATACTTGTGTTTAAACCTAATATAAAAGTAAAGTTATTTACATAAATAATTCTATATAGGTACATACTTAAGGGTTTCTTGTAGGCAGATCTTTATACCCATAATTATCCTTTAACCTTTTACTCCAATAGTTTCTGTTGGGTTATACTATATTTTATTGAATCCTCTTAATATCTATATTAGACAAATATAATTTCCCATTTTTCTATGAGTGGTATTCATTTGAGGTATTTTGATACACTCTATATTTATTCATTAGGAATTCAATGTTCTTGTTGTAAAAGTGTGTCTTGGTCAATGATTATTGCATGGGGTTCTCCAAATCTACTAAAAATATTGGATTTTATAAATTAAATGATAACCTTATAATCATCAGTTCTAGTTGATTTTTCTTTAATATACATAGAAACATAGTCTAATACTAATAATATGTTGGAGAAACCAAATGAGATATTAAATATACCCATGAAATATAATCCACAAACATAAAATATTTCAAAAAAATGAAGGGTTATTGGGGCATTTCATGTCTTTTGGAAACTCTACAAGTAAGTTGATAGTTTGTTCAGGCTTTACAAAATTTATGTTAGTCATTAAAAATTGAGGGAAAAAATAAACTAGCTTCTAATACCTTCTTATTAGTTCTATAAGGTCTAAAATGGCCTCCACATGCAAGCGTATATCAAAATATAAGCACAAACTTAATATCATTCTCGAGGATACACCTTATAATTTATTGGTCATTACCAATATTCCATAATTAAGGATCCAACCATACATAATACTTTGACTTAAATTTTAATTTAAAATTTTGATAGTTAATATATAAGGGGGTACCTTTGATGTGACATGAAAATTCATTAGATCTGCATACCAGGGAACTTGGGTGACTTTGTATAGTTACTCGCTAGGGAAGGACTCATCTAGGTCTATTTCAGTTTGTAGTTCTATGTCAATAGTGTGAGGTAATCTACTCATGTGGTCTATAACAATATTTTAATATCCCTTATTTCTTTCATATATTATTTTAATTATTATAAAATAAACATCTATTCCACTATCCTTGGCTTTGCATCATCATTCTTGATCAAACACTTGAGTATTACATGATCAAAATAGATAGTTACTTTAATTCCTAACATGTACGACCCAAACGTTTCTAAAGAAACAAAAAATGACAAATTATTTTATAATTTATTTTTATGGCATAAAAGGTTTGAGAAGTTTAGGATACACTTTCATGTTCCCATCAACTTTCTTGGATAATATAGCTTCCGCATCTTTGTTTGAAGTGTCACACAGTATCTAAAAGGGTAAATTCCAATTAGGGGGGAAGATAATTGGGATATAGTCAAGTTATCTTTATATATTTCAAAATCTATCATACATTAATCATAAAATAAAAAATAAGTTTCCTTTTTGATTAGGTCAGTTATAGGAAAAGAAACATTTCGAAAGTCCCTAGTAAATTTTCTATAAAATACAACATGGATTAAAAATAACTGGATATGTCTCATAGTGGTGGGGTAAGTTAGGGTATATATAACATCAATTTTTATCTTTTCCACTTCAATATCATCCTTATAAATTGTGTGGATCAAAACATTTCCTTTCTATACTATAAAATGACATTTTTAAATGTTTAAAACCATGTTTTTCTCAATGAATTTCCTTAAAAACTTTTTCATACTATCAATAAAACATTGAAAATAAGTTCCATAAACAATGAATTCATTAGGAAATACCTATAATAATCTCTCAATAAAGTCTAAAAATATGATTATCATGTAAATTTGAATGGTACCTAAAGAATTGCAAATCCCAATGGGTATCCTCCGGTGAGAAATCTTACTGAAGGGACATGTGAATGTATTATCATTCTAATATTATTTAGCTATTAGAACCTGAAAATACCTATAAAATATATCAATGAAATATTAATTACCTTTCCCAACTATCCTCTTTGACATTTGTTCTATAATTGGATCAGTAAACTAACCCTTCCCAGTAACATGGTTAAATTTTCAATAGTCAATGCAAACTCTCCAACCATTTTGAATTCTTGTGCGCACTAAATCATTATTCTCATTTTGTAAAATTGTATATCCAGATTTCTTTCTAATAATTTTAACATGACTCACCCATTGGGAGTTATAGATTGGTTATATGATTCCACCTTGTAAAATTATATCTAATTCCTTTTTTACAACTTCCAAGAGGGTCAATTTGAGCCTCCTTTAGGGTTATATCACTGTTATGGATTCAATTTCTAGAAATATATTATACATATAGGTGGTAGGTATGATCCTTGTAATTTATTCTAATGTACAAAAAAATTATCTAGTATCCTATTTTAAAATTTTCAAAATCTGGTTCTCATGATTGGGTTTTAGATTATTTGAAATTATGACTAGTTGTTTCTCATTTTAATTTAACTAATCATATTTTAAATTAGATGTAAGTAGCTTTAATGCCAGATAAAGGGGTTTCTAATGATTTTTTTCAATTATTTTTATCCATTCTAGTATCCTTCACATGTAAATAAGAAGTGTTAGTGATACATTTTTAGAAAATCATTAAAATAAATGTCATCCACTTTTTCAAACTATTTATTATATAAATCAAATTCAATATTGAGTTTATTTTAATTAAAAAAATTATCATAGAAATAAGGTGTTTCTATATATTATCCTAATAAAATTATTTCATCAATAATTTCAATCTCTTCTTTAAAAAACTATGGCAATTAAAATGGTACAATGTAAACAAATATTGATCCTCATGGGTATATTTCAATGAATCTAGAATGTTCAAATTCATTGTAAATTATCCAAAAATCATTGAAATTATCCCTTTATTAACATTTATTATCATTTTGGTAGTCTTAATAAATAACCTACCTAAGATGTTAGGGGAGTGAACTTTACCTCTCTCTTCTTCCATGTTCAAAATATATAATTCAGCAAGGAACAAAAATCCTTGTATGCTTATCAAAATATCCTCTCAAAAATCTAACTTGATAAGTAGTGATTCAGTTAGAAATTTGTACAACCACTCTGGTGGGTTTGAGCTCTCTTATTGTGAAGGAATAATAAATAAATTAATGAATTTCATTTATCTAGGTTCTTAGATCACAAAGTGCATTTGAAAAGTTGAGTTATCCTATAGTGTAAGGAATAGTGAATATACCTAGGTCATGGAATTTCTTAAGTATTTATGGGGTAACAAGTGAAGACACATTTCTAACTTAATTTTCCTTTTCATATCGTTTCAATATTTACTTCCTAGTACACTTGTATTTTATTTATTTATTTACCTTGGGATTTGGAAGATGGCTTCCAGCAGGGGGATTTTGATCTCCACACTTTTGAATATCTCCAAGATCTCTTGTTGTACTGACTCTTAACTAATTTTATTAGTGATTTTACTATATAAGTTAAGGGAGGTTGGGTTTGAAGTAATTCTAACATATTTTTATTTCCCTTTAATTTCTTCAATATAGTTTTTTCCACTAGTACTTATTATATAGGCTCTTTTTCAGGGACATATTCTTCAAGTTTAATAGAGTTTCCACTTCTAACTTCGACCTAATATGGGGATTCTACATTGTTTCCCATATCCTTTCCACTCCTCAATTAAATGGAAAAAATATTACCTTTGTGGTTAGGAATTGAATGAGTAATATGTTTACCTAAAATTTTATTTTTCTAATTCATTGATAGAAGACATCAAATGGTTGTATAGTTCTTGCAGCTCCTTTAGTGTTAATCTGTGAGTGTTGGGATTAGTTTGTTGAGTAGTGTGATACTCTATAATTTATTTAATCGATTAATTCATGAAAGTTTCATGAGTCTGTAATTGATGTTAAATAGTAAAAGGTTTTTAACTACTCCTTCATAAGGTTAGTGGTTGGATATATGGTTAAAAACATTTATAGAATGGTGGTAATTGTTATTATTGTTTCCTTGCTCCAAATTGAGTATTAGAATATTTTATTAATCCTATAATGATTTATGATTATTTTTGGTATGTTATTTTGGTACATGGAACCATATCTTTCCTACACTCACGGGTAACCATTGGTTTAGTGATCTAAGAAGTAACAGAGTTGGTAGACCCATGGAAGTGTAGTAGGTGCTGTTTCCTATACCTTGTTAGGTGGCATATCTGTGAAAACTTAAAATGAGAGAAAAGAAATTTAAAATATATAAAATAGTTGAAATATTCAATATATTACAACAATAAAATACTTCCTAAGATATTAATATGATATAATGATTAATTAAGAATAGAATTCATTAATAGGGATAAAGGGGAATCTCCTCAGCTTAACCACTAAGGGTCTTGTGTTCCATCACTAGAGTAATTATAGCATAATGAAATAATAAAGTAGTAAAAATAAACTTCATTTGATCGAGAAATCATGAAATTAACACTTTATTCGAGGAAAAATTGTTCTTTAAACAGAGATAATCAGGGAATTTCTTATAGTAACTCTACACACCATGTGTATGACATGTGTTTATTCTTCATTATCTAATGATTTTAGTTACTTAGATAATATACCTCAATTTTAGTGTTCATCCCCATTTTATTTGATTATTCCATATATGAATCCTGAGGGTGGGGAATCTTCTAGTTGGGAATATTACCAATTCTTCTTCTTGAATCACTCCCTTCCCATGATCGAATTTTATATATCATCTTGAAGAATCATTAGTGAAATTCTAAAATGCTCTGCAAATCCACTAGAGATTAGTCATGCTAGAGGGTTTTCATGGGGATGAGTTGGGATCTAATTTGGGCTAGTCTTAGAAGTGGGATTCCAAATGTTGGTATTGGTATTCACTATACTTGGGAATCAATGAAAATAGGCTTGATCCTAAACTTCATATGATCTTCTCAGTCCTAGAATTTTTTTAGTTCGAGCATAGTTCTGTATGAGACTTTGATCGAGCATGGAAGAACTTGGAATGGCGTTTCATGATTTTACCTTGACACAAGAATTGTATTTACCATTTTATGACATTTCTAGCTACCTTGGTGTGATATAAATTCTATCAACATGAGCATGGGATTTGACTCAAGTGAAAACTCCATAAAAAAATTCATTTGTTAGTTCATTGGGCTCAACTCTCCAACTAGTTTCATAGTTGTAGCTCAGTGACTTCATATTCTCTAGGCGAGAGGTCAAATTAAAACACTAAAAAACAATAATGATTCAAACTTTGAAAAATAATTATCAACTAGCATGTCATACATGGTTCTTATTCTATGATTCATCTATCCACACTGTCAGGTAATTCTTCACTCTATAATCAAGCTTCATAAATTGTAGGCTTTGTTTGGAACTCTTATCTTCATCTCTTCATAGAGGGATTTCAATGAGAACCTAGAGTGTACCAATCTATGATATTGATTCCGCAATATTCAAGATTTTAAGGTACCATCATATTCATTGAACAGGCCTACACATGGAACAATGTAAAAAATATATTTATCATTGTCTTCAATCCCTTGATCTTCATCATATTTTTCATCTAAAACTCCACTCGTCTTAGAATAAAATTTCCTTATCTAACATGTTCACATGTATTTAAATTGAACTCGACTTCACTCATATACTATCAATTAATCTCAAAACTCTCATATTCATTTCCTTGATTTCATAGCATATCTCAGGGTCAAGGTTTTGATTTTTTTCATCACCAATTTCAAAGAGTATTCATTCAGTTGGAATCTTGGTTTATGATAAGATGGATTGAAATGGATATAAATTCAGCCACTTATATTAATTCAATGATCAAGGTTTATTGGTTATATTTTGAGTTTCCATGGATTTTAATACTAAACCCCGATGCCCTCATTTTTTGTGGTTTTATCTGAGAGTCCATAATTCAAATTTGATCCCATATCATAACTCAAATTGATCTTGGTTGAATTTCCCAATATGGGTCAATCTCCCTATTGGTGATTTTAATCTATGTTATTTCAGTTTCTCCATGGTATATTTGTGTGTGTGTGGCAGCATGAAGTGTACATTTGGTTAAGTTATTTACATTCGATTGAAGGTTGGTGAGGGTATCAAGGTCAATTAGGATTTCATCTTGTGATCACTCCTCATAGGAAAGGTTAGTTGACCCTAGTTTTTATGGTAACTTCATCAAGATTTTAGTCAATCGAAGTTTCTCATGGTCGATTGAAGTGGGAGTCATAGTATGTTGATGAAGGGATTATGGAAATTATGTTTTTAATATGTGTTCAATTAACTTTCATGGTAGCTTGGGATTTTTTCATTTGGATAGTCCAACCTTTTCCAATTTTCTTTTATGTGGTCTCCTATCCACGATAGGTTAGTTAGATGTAATCAGTTGATTGACTATGATTTCTACCCTTATATACAGTAACTTATCCTATTATGACCTTTTTAATGTGGCGGATTGAAGGAGGTGTACACAATCTATCATTGACTTATTCAATTTCTAACATCAAATATTTATGCAGCCTTTGTTTTAGGCATGATATTCTCATGTTGAAGGTTGGACAGGGTTTTTAACCTTACATGGGTTACAAATCACACCTATAACCTTCATAAGAGCATACTGGGAGGACCTTTATGCAACATTTTTTGTTTTAATTCTACCTTAATGTATCCATTTCACCTATACGTAGTAGATATCTCTTGCGTAAGGGTGTTTCATGACCCAACCCACTGAGGACTGACCCGTGACTACCCCAAGCCTGCCTCTAATAGGTCAAGGGCTAGCGACCAACACCAAGTAGGTATATCCCATAAATGAGAGGAATTAGCCTAAAGTACATGCACACACACACACACATCTCCAATCCCACAAAAATTATGAAATGTAAAACAATAGAAATAATGCATCTATACATCTAAGATCCTACAATAGAGTACAGCAGTAAAATTACTAAAATTGGAAAAATGGGAAAAATACAAGCCCAAAAAATAACTATAAAAGTAAAACCTACTCCAAGGGAGAGGAATAAGTCAAATTAAATATCCTGGTAAAAAAATCATTCTTTCAAGATCCATCTATGCTCCACCCACTCCCTATCCTCCAAGGACACCATCAAAAGGGTCATCGTCTGCATAAGACATGACACATACTGGAAAAGACCATACAGGGGTGAGTATAACAATACCAACAAAGACACCCCAAAAACACTAAACATAAATAAAAAATTATAGTCATCTCAATACATGATATAACAATCAATGTATAATATAACACCCAAATATACTCAAGAAATACACCACACCACCAAGAGTTCACAACCAACTTCCATCTATGGGGTTCTACTTGAAGCAATGCTTGTTCTGGGAGAATCCAATCCACGAGTCATACTATCCTCAAAGACACTCAAAGAAGAGTTATGTCCCATTGGGACCCACCCAATAACTAGTCTAAGAATACTTAGATACATAGATAAGGGTTTGGGCCTAGTACCACAAGGGGACACCACGAACCCAATTTGGATTGACCTGCTACGTAAGGGATCATATGTCATTGATACCACAAACCCTTCTGATACGGCCTGCTATATGGAGGATCAATTCCCTACTCAAGGAGGTTATAACAATTCCAAAAACTCCACCCAAGGAACAAAGGATGATAGAGGATCACACTCCAGTCTTACGGAGGGACACCACAACTCTATCTAAGACTCATCCTCAAGAGGGGATCATAATCTAGTGATATAGATGTAATTATACAATGTACCCTAGAGAAAAAAGGAATAAGTTAATATAAGCAGTCTATAATGGTCTAAACTAAGATATTTAATATCTAAAATCACTATTAAATGGGGTACATGTTGTGTACTAAGGGGTAAATGGTGTGTCCAGTTATACCCATGTTTTCCTGTGTGGAAGAGCCTCACACAGCATGTATTCTCCATATACACGGCATGTAGAAAGAGTACACAGTGTGTAGAGAGACATAGTATCCTACACATGTTTCATGGATGTGTATGTGTATGGTGTTCGTGTCTATGTATCGGCCCATATATGCCAAGTTGTGTCCATGTACAATTACACAAAGTTCCATATGGCCATTTATTTTTACCTGTGTCCATGCACTCTCATAATTACACAATGAGTCACACAGAAGGGGTCACACACTATGTGATACGGGTCACACATTGTGTGATCCTTAGCTACGACTAAAACCCAAGCACTGCAGCTAGGGGGAACATGGCATGCAAGATCAAAGTACACGTCGTGTTACGATCGATTTCTAGATCTACTTACATATCATCTAGCGCCTCACCAGATCCTTCTCCCTTTCCAAAACCTATATATCGGGGTTCTTCCAAAACTCTTGTAATTTGATCTTAAGATTTTGGGTTCCTAATCCACTCAAAGAATGATACTCTGAGGAAAATGGTCAATGTTCTTCAAAATCAGGAAGAACAGGATCAACAAATATGTCTATTCCACTCCCAATTATCCACCGCCATCATCGCATCTCAACCGCACCATTGATCATAGACCACACCTATAGTATCAATCTATTGCACCAAAAAATAGTCATGTAATGATTTAATATCAGGTATTTCTCGAACCGTGGGACAAAATAAAATTCCCATGATGAACATGCAAAGAACGGGGGAAGAAATACGTAATCCATAAAAGTGAGGAACTAAACTTGGTCATTGTTCATTTTTCCTTGATTCATTATCATAGAAAAGGATGAATTAATAGGGATAAATAAATTAACAATTAAACAATTCCATCAAATTAACTCTATTGGTGATGCATGAATCAATTCTGTTCATGGAATTGATTTGCGTTCACCCATGATTTAAGAACGGTATAGAAAATCATAAAGAACAATATCATACCAAGATTTTGTATTGATCATTGATAAATAATGGTTGTGTTTCTATCATTTATGAGATCCTCTAACTCCGTTGGCAGGACGATCCAGGATTTGAAATCTGATTCGTCATCGTCTGCTAGAAAATATTTCTAACAGTTGTCTAAATCTCTAGGGTTTGAGCAGCCAACCCTAAGGAAATTCAATAACCATGAATTTAAATTATAAATAGTCGATGCATAAAAAACTAAACAAAATTAATTAATTATTTCATTTAATTACACTCATGATGACTTTTTGACAAATGGCCCTCACCGACAAAGATTATGTCATGCCTAGGGTAAAACCCACATTCTGAACTCAATGGCTCCCTCATATTTCTGATTTGAGCCTCCATTCATGAATTATTCTACTTTTTAGGAAAATTGTGTGTACGTGCTATTTAATATCTTTAATAAATTTTAAACATTTATTCTGATCACATTAGGCCTCAAAATCGCACATTGTATCAGTGCATGGTATTGAAAATAATCCATATAATATCTAAAAATAATACACAGAAAATATGAGACATTACATTCTTTCCAACTTAGGTATTTATGCCTAGAAAATCCAAAATAAGGTCTACACAAAGAGATGTGGGTAATGAGCATGAATCTGAGCCTCCCACTCCCATGTTCTCTCCTGATGATTCTCGTTCTTCCACCAGGAACACACAAGAGGAATTGATCTCCCATGAAGGATCCTATAATGATGATCATAAATATCCGTCAAGTACTCTTCCAAGGTAGCTTCATCCTTGATTTCCGTCTCACCCCAGTTGATAATGTATGATGGGTCATGCATGTACCTCCTCAGTTTTGACATTTGGAATACATCGTGTACCCGGTCCAACTACGGTGGTAGATATAAGTGGTACGCCACCTCCCCAAATATATATAGTATCTAAAAGGGACCAATGAATCTTGGAGATAACTTTTCACCATAGGAAAATATCTTCAATCCACATCGAGGTGAGACCCTCTTGAACACATGGTCTCCTTCCTTGAACTCCATAGGTCTTCATCATCCATCCACATAAGACTTCTAACAGCTTTTTGCAGTCCTCATCCACTCCTAGATGATCTACACCTTCTCTTTAGTATCTCACACCAACTCTAGGACTATGAGTGTCAACTCACCTGGATCATTCCAACAAAGTGGTGGCCTATAGGGTTACCCGTGAAAATCCTTGAATGGTGCCATACAAATGGTGGAATAATATTTTTGGTTGTATGAAAACCCTTTCAAGGGTATATGATCCTCCCAACTATGGCCTAAGTCCAACATGAAATCCCACATCATATCCTCCTGGACCTGAATGGCCTGCTCAATTTGACCATTAGTTTGTGGATCAAACATCATGATCAAGTGTAACTAAGTCCTGAAAGCCTCCTATAATCCCCTCCATAACTAAGATGTTAAGTGAGCATCACATTCAAAGATGATCATTAAGGGAACTCCATGGAGCCGGACTATCTCATGCACATAGAGGCATCCTATTCTATCTACTAAACTCTTCTCTTGAATAGCTTAGAAGTGGGACAAATTGGTGAGTTGGTCTATGATCAATCAGATGGAATCATGTCACCTGTATGTACCTGGTAATCCCATTATGAAGTCCATGGAAATCCCATATCACTTTCACTATGGCACCTCAAGGATTTATACTAAACCCACCAGAACCTGGTACTCATCCTTCACCTCCTAACAGGTGAGGAATCAAGAGACAAACTTTGTTTCTCCCTTCTTCATACCTAGCCACCAAAACTAACATCATAGATCTTGGTACATCTTTTTAGCTCCTAGATGTACCACCAAAGGGTATTTATGAAACTCCTTCAACATCTCCTCCCACAACACCTCCTCCCGCAATTTCAAAGGTACCATCATTCATACTTTGAAAATTATAGTGTGCTCTACACCTTCAAAATATCTATCAGGAGAATGTCTAGTAGATATCATAGCATGAAAGGTCTCATAATCTGTATCTCCACATTGAGAATCCCTAAAACACTGTAAAAGTGGTGGGGTAACAACCATTGACTGAAGATATGAATCATTATCCTTGTCCACAAAGGACAACATCAATGAGGATAATTACTATGATACCTCATCTATTAATGTGAAATGGGTGGGTTGGGGTAGGTCGTTCTAAGCCCAAATGGGTTTGATCCCACATGGGTTTGTCCAAAAAAATCCAAAATATAATGCGAAAAAAAAAATCAAGCCTGCCCTGCCCTGCATAAGCCCACGGGCTTGCCTGCATTTAAAAACATGTTCTATATATAATCATTTAAATGATGTATTTTTTTCTCATTCTTAATGGTAGTTGTGGGTATAAGTATGGATTGAAAATAACTATATTTTTAAGGGACGTGATGGAAAAATTTTCTATGGGTTAATGGTGGCATGTGGAAACACTGATGTGGTGGAGAACTATTGTGATGCAAAGTAGGTGAGTGATCGGTGAGGGGTGATCAATGATGGTGTTGGTTTTCCAGTGATATGAACGACTATACTTGTGAATGAACAATGAATATCTATGTAAAGAATGATTTTAGAGGAGGCTATTTGGGTTCTCATGAGTTCTTCTCATATTTTATTAATAATAAAATAAAATTAAATAATAAAAAATTAAATCAAACCAAAAATATTATGATTATAATAACTCTTTTAGAATTTAAACCATGTGTTGGGGAGATGAGTTCCATTTTTCAAGAGGTGGGATGACACACCATGTAAATATGGTTAATAATTAGTATATAAAAAATATAATATCATATTAAAACAATTAATGTAGAAATATTTAAAATTCACATATGATTGAATGGTGAATTAGTATTACCATTACGGTGATAAATCAAATTTCATGGTTTAATCATAATTTTTTATTAAAAAAAACTAAAATTTTAAAGAATCATATATTGTAAAAAAAATAATAAAGAAGACCTGCAAGTAAGACCATACTCGTGTGGGATCAACCTAATTTTTCCCACACCCATGCATGCTCAACCTTCAATGGCCCTCACTCAAAACAGTCAAAATTTTTAGTCCCACACCACCTCACATCTACCCCATACCCGTGAAGCCCATGGGCCTCAAACCCATTTTTTTCATCACTAGCCTCGGCCAAAAACTGAGAACAAGATATCCTACTAAAAGCATTTTTCACCACTTTATCCTTCCCAAGAGTATAGAAAATATTGAATTCATAGTCCTGGAGGAACTCGATACATTGCCTATGTCTCAAGTTAAGATCATTTTGTGGGAATACGTGCTTGATACTCTTGTGGTCAGAGTAAATGATAAATTGCTCGCCTATCAGATAGTTTCCCCACATCATTAAAGAGAATACAACTGTTTAGAAATCAAGATTATGGGTCATGTAATTATACTCATGTGGTCTCAAGTGGAGTGAACCATAGGTAATAAATTCTTTCCTCTTCATCAGAAAACAACCAAGTATGGTACCTAATGAATTGCAGAACACTACGTACTCGACACCCTCCTCTGGAAATCTCAAGATGGGAGTGATCATCAACTTCTATCTTAGCTCCTAAAAGAACTGTTGGAACCTTTCCGTCCACATGAAAGGCTGACCCTTTTGATTCAAATCCGTCAAGGGTGATATGACTCTAGATAAGTTGGGTACAAACCTCTGATAGTACCCTACCAACCCAAGGAAACTCTACACCTCAATAACACTATTGGGTGGCTCCCAAGAAGGAACTGCCTCAACCATCACTGGGTTCACTGCTAATCTAGCCTCTAAGATGATATTTTCCCAAAAAGTGGACCTATTGAATACAAAACTAACACTTCTAGAGCTTCCCATAAATCTAGTACTCTTGAAGTGTGTATAAGACCATCCTTAAATGTCTCGTGTGCTCCTCCTTGGAAACTGGATACACTAGGATGTTGTTGATGAATAATACCACAAACTAGTCTAAGAAGTGCTTTAATATCTATTTCATGATTCCCATGAACACTGCTAAAGAATCTTTCATGGTGAATAGAATCACCAAGTACTCATAGTGACCGTAATGACATCTTAAGGTCATCTTAGATACATCATCCCGTACTCAAAGATAGTGATAGCCTAGTATGAGGTCAATATTTGAGAACCAGTGTGACCCTCTTAACTCATTAAAGTGGTCATCAGTCATTGGTAGTGGATACTTAATCTTCATGGTCATTTGATTCAAGTGTCGGTAATCCACACATAACCACAAGATCTCGTGTTCCCTCTTGGAAAACAACACTAGGGCTGCCTAGGGGGGAATGTTGGGTCTCACAAAACCCTTCTCCAATAAGTCATCCAACTGCACCATCGTCTCTCAAAGATCTATGAGATCCATCCAATATGTTGGTTCAACTATCATTGTCATAAGAAGATGAAAGTAGATTTATAATTCCATCTCACGGTAGGGAAGTAAACCTAGTCCGACCTCAGAAAAGATGTCCTCGTACCCCCATCACCACTTTAGGAAACTGATAGACCAATTCATACAATGATCCAAGAGTCCTTATAGATACCTTATGAGTAATTAGCTTCACTCTCCTATGAATAATCTCATACTTCTTTACCAAGTTCTTCTTTTCACCCACAAAGGAAAACCTCATTCTGCCACTGTGGACACACTACATCCTTCGCCTAAATAAGTCAATCTAGGAATGAACTATGGATAGTAATTCCATACCAAATATGACATTGTAAGGCCTAGTTTCTGAAATAAAGAGATTCCATACAAAATTCTCACCTCCAAGAGTCATATCTCACTATCGGTACAAGTGCACAATCTTCGAGTCACTGACCGTCAAAGTCTCCAACCACAAGGGTCAGACCAATGGATCAACCAAAATATATAATTCTTGAATCAGATAAGTGGTAAGGAAGGAATGGATAGAATCTATGTCTATAAATACTGCTGCCAAAGTAAAAAAACACATATCATACCTTGTATCATCCTAGGATCATCAGGGTCTTAGGCCACCATAGACTGTAGGTGGCCTTGTCCCTACCCACCAACTCCCTGAGCCTGACGTGGACCACATAGGGTGGTGGTGGTAATAGGTCAAACCTTCGACCACCTCATAATACACTATCATCCCATATTTCATGTTCACTGCTCTATGGACCACACTTCTTCTGCCTCTGTATCTGCTACAGAGGTCCCTCGAACATATTATGATCATCTGTATGACATTTTGGGAAATCCTAAACTAGATTTCCTTGACTATCACAATAGAAACACCACCTATCCCTTGGCTAATTCGATCCAACATGAGATCCTTTCACCACTATCCACGAGTCCTTGGATTGCCTCCTAAAGCGTCTAACACACTAGGATCCCTATGACTATAACTGGCTTCCTACTAATGAGGTCTCAGCTACTAGGTTCCCACTACTAGCTCCCACTACCTATGTCTGCTCTTCCAGAAAGATATCCACTAACAAGTATCACTATTGCACTCTAGCATAGGTGGAAATGAAAAGGGATATTACTAAATCAGTGATGTCCTAGCACAATCTCTTATCAAATTTCTGATCTATGAAGAACTGATCAAGCACCATATCCAAGGAGTAATGCAAGAGATAGGTAAACCTTGTTGATTACTCTGCCATTGTCATATTTCCCTACTACAAATGCAGAAGATCCAGTATTCACACCAATCATAATATGGATAGATAGAATTCCTATATGAAAAGATGCTTAAAGTATGTCCATGAGATATCTTTTTAGTCATGTTACTAATTCACCAAGATTCACCATCACCTAGTTGAGCCCTGAAGAAGACTTTATATAAGAAATTACATATAATCATCCAACATATTAACAAGGTGGAAAACATGAGTGGAAACCTATATAAATTCCTCATCCACCTGGGGGTCTGGAACACCCCTAAACCAAGGAGTTTGTTACCTCTAAAAATCATGTAATGCACTCAACCTACGTGCATCCTAAGTTGTTATTGTCAACTCTATATGCTACTCAATGGGTTGTGGTATAGCTAGTAACTCACCCGGAGGTGAAATCTCTACTTCAAGACCCTGTATCGATGCCACATCACTAAGTGGATCATCTATGTGATCATGTAGTGGAATACTATATGGTTGTCTTCATGGAGGCATCCAAAAATAAAACAAGATGTACCATGGTCAAAATAGTATTTTTGGGGAGTTGACTCAAGAAGGACATGGAAAACAAAACCATTCTTATATGATGCATGTTCCAAAAAAAATTATACCACCAATTTTTATATGTACCAAGTCGAAAGGTAGGTGAACAAAGTCCTAGTGTATGGATACGTTGGCCGCCTCACCAATACTGGAGTCACTGGCCTATAATTTGAACTCGAAGCACAAAACACTATTACCCTAAAAAAATATCACAAACTCTCATCCTAAGGTAGAACCAACTCCTATAATACCACTCTTTCCTGACCTAACCCACCAAGTTCTGACCTGTGACTACCCCAAGCTTGCCTCTAATAGGTCAGGGGCTGGCAAATAGTCTCGAGTACGCCTATCCCAAAAATGGGTGGCATTAGCCTAAAGTACTTATACACACACACATCTCTAAGCCCAAAAAATGTTGAAATGTAAGACAACTAAAATAATGCATGAATACATATAAGATCCCACAAAAGAGTACGACAGTAAAAGTACTAAAAATGGAAAAAGGGGGCCAAATACAAGACCAACCAAAATATGTGAAATTCCAACCTGCTCTAAGGGAGAGGACTATCTCAAATGCAAGATCCTGGTTAAACACCTTGGTCTATCAATCTCTATCTACACTCCAACCACTCCCTATCCTCCTAAGACACTGTCAAAAGGGTTATTTCCAACATAAGACATGACACATGCGGGAATATCCCATGTAGGGGTGAGTATAAAAATACCCCGTATGACACGCCAAAAATACTATACAAGAAAAACCAAGTATAGTCATCTCAACGCAAGATATAACAATCAATGTATAACATAAAAACCCAGATATACTTAGGAAAGACACCACACCACCAGGAAGTCAAAACCAACTTCTAGCCATAGGGTTCTGCTCTAAGAAACACTAATTATAGGATAATACACTTCATGATCCATGATATCATCAAAGAAACTCGACGAAGAGTTCTAGATCATTGGGCCCTGCCCAAGAACTGGTCTAAGAAGACTCTAATACACTGATAGGGGGTCAGTCCTAGGACTACTGGGGGACACCATAAACCTAAACTAGATCAACCCACTACATATGGGATTATATGTCAATGATACCATAAACCCTATCGATACATCCTTCTAGATGGAGGATCAATGGCCTACTTAGAGAGGTAATTACAATTCCACAAACTCCACCTAGGGAATAAAGGATGATAGAGGATTACACTTCTGTCTCACAGAGGGACACTGCAACTCTAACTGAGACTCAGCCTCTATTGGGGATCATAATCCAGTTATATGGATGTAATTCTACAATGTACCTTTGATGAAAAAAAAACCAAGGGAATGTAATCAACCTATACTATTCAAAAATAAGAAAACAAAGAGCCACAAGTACTCTTGAAGGGGGTACACGATGTATACCAGGGGATTCATGGCATGTCTAGCTATACCCATGTATTCCCATGTTGAAGAGACTCACATGGTATGTATTCTATATATACATGTTGTTTATAAGGGTTAAAAAATGTGTAGAGACACATATAATCCTACCCATGTCATGTGGTCATGTTTGTGTATGGTGGTCATGTCTATGTACCATCCCATTTACACCAATCCATGTCTATGTACAAGTATAGAGTGTGCAATTTGGCCATGTATTTTTACCTGCATCCATGTACTCTACGAAGTACATGCAAAGTCACATAGAAGGGGTCATGCTTCATGCGATAGGGGTCACATGCCATGTGATCCATAACTCTAGCTAAAACCCTAGTGCCATATCTAGCAGTCCCACACTACGTGTATATCCAAAGTACATGTTGTGTTGCTCATGATTTAAAGATCTACTTTCATGCCATCCCACACCTCGCCAGAGCCTCATCCCTTTCTAGAACCTATATATTGGGTTTTTTTTTTTGAACTATAATCATCTGATCTCAGGATTCCTGGTTCCAAATCTGCTCAGAGAATGACCCACTGAGAAAAATCATCACTGTTTGTTAAAGCCAGGAAGAACGGGATCCACAAATCCATTTTTTCCAGTCCTTATAATCCACCACCATCGTCGCACCTCTACTGCACTATCGATCATGAATCACACCTATGAAATATATTAGTTTCACTAATGAATGGTCATGAAACAATCAAATACCAGGTGTTCTCTGAACAGTGGGACAAAATAAAACACCCCTGATGAACATGCGAAGAATGAGGGAAGAAATACATAAGACATAAAAGTGAGGAGTAAACCTAGACTTTTATTTCTTTGGCCTTGATTTTTTATTGTATAAAAGGATAAATGAAGAGAGATAAATCAATGAATAATTAAAAAATTTCATAAAATTAAATCTACCGATGAAGATCGAATCAATTTTGTTCATGGAATTGATCCACAATTTCCTAGGATTGAAGAACAGGATTGAAAATCACAAAGTACAACATACTACCTATAGTTTGGATTGATCATTGATGAATAATGGTTTCATTTACATCATTGAGAATATCCTCCAACTCTATTGGAATGATAATCTATGATATGAACTCCAATCTATCATCATCTGCCAAAAAATATTTTCAATGATTTTCTAAATCTTCAGGGTTTGAGTGGATAACCCTAAATGAATTTTATAAGCATTCATTTAAAGGAGAAATATTCATTGCATCAAAAATTAAACAAAATAATTTAATTATATAATTTATTTCAATTAATTACACCCATGGTTTATTTTTCACAAACAGCTCATACTGACAAATATTATGTCACACCTAGGGTAAAACCCATGTTATAGACACAATGGTGCCTTCGGATTTCTGATCCAGTCCTCCGTTCGGGAGTTATACCACATTTTTAGAAAAAAATATTCATGAATTCTATTTAATATCTTTAATATATTTTAAACATTTATTTTTTGCACATAGGGACTCGGAAACACATATTGTTTTATCACCTGGTCTCGAAAATAATTCATATAATATGTAAAAATAATACATAGAAAATCTGAGACATTATAGGGTAGATCATAATTAAAATGTGGGTTTTCCAGATAAATTATATAGAGAACTAAAAAAATGAAAATTTAATATCAAAACCCTTTAAAAAATTAATTCCAAAATTAAGTGATAAATGTATGGATTGGTAAAAAAATTCTAAAAAATTGCATTTAATAGATTTATCTAAAACAACCAGGGTTTTACCAAAGTATAAAAAAATGTATGATTAAACTAGGTATTAAATTATTTGACTATAATTTAACCATGAATTGCATATAAAAAGATATTAAATTTCACCTCTCATTAATTAGAGAAGACATATATCATCAATTACTGAAGGTATTATAAAGTAAAGGTCCATTATGTAGAGACACCTACCTTAAATTAATCCTAAAATATTTACCTTATTTAAATACAATAAAAATAGAGAGATAGAGAGACCCACGAAAGTCCTAAAATCCAAGATATTAAATAATAAATTCATATCTAGTCATGTTCTTGGACACCATGGCCAACAATGGAAAAATAACCAAAAGAAATAAGAGAAATGATATTCTAGAATGAGATAGAAGAAAAACTCCATAATATATGAAAATTTTCCATGAAATAACTCACTAGAATTGATGATGAATCACTAAGGGATCTTAAGAGGAAGTGAAACCCATTTTTGAAGATGTATAGTTTGAGAAAATTAGAATATGGGAGGAGAATTGGGTTAAAAATCGATAGGGGAAAGGGAGTAATTTCACAATTTTAAAATTTTTACATGTTTTATAGTATGTTCACATGGTTTAGAAAAACATGCACCAACTATTCAATTATCACTATGAAGGAAACCATTTGTAAGGTCAAATTATATGGTTTGGATAAATGATTTCACCTAGACATTCACCAGTTATGTGCCTTACTCTTATGTATCAAACAAATCCACATAGTTTGTCTATAAGGTTTTAATAACTATGCATCAATTATGAACACCTAATTAGAACATCTTATCCCCCACAGATGGTGTGGGTGCATGGTTAGCACTAACTGTATCCTAACTTTTCACCTCATCCAGTTTTCCCTATCTTCAAAATTCCAAAACTTCAACTCCAAAAATACCTAATAAATAAACCAAATAAAATAAATAATTTAAATATTAACATTATAGTGACCCAAATTATTAAAAATACATTAAGAGATGTATGGGAAAGGATAAATTGGCTTGTAATGTAGCTTACCTTGCTAAAAGTAAGTGGTATATAACTATTAAAGGAGGTTTGTGAAACTGAAATGTCACTATGGTATTTAATATTATATTATCTTTTTTTATTATAAAATTTTAGGGAATTTGGAATTAATTTAGAGTTCTGCAGTTTTTAAGTTTCATCGAGTCATGGCATGGCCAGAGGCATCATGAGGTTTTGGGATTTTATTTTCTAGGGAATATTTTTCTCTTCCTTTTATTTTTTTCCCTAGGAAATTGAAAGTCATGCCATAATGGGTGGGAATCACACTGTGGTAATTAATCTTACATATCTATTTCCATTTTGAAATTTCATGATATAGGTTGGTTATATCATGAAGAGGAGTTTCATTTCATGGAGGCCAAGGGCATATGATTTTTGGTTTTTCCCAAAGGGGGTGCACCAAATCGTGATAAAAAGGGTCACATTGTGGTGGGTTTCTGGTAGTGGGCACCACACCATGATCAAGAGGGTCATTTCATGAGGTATTTTTCCTCAATTATTAAAATAAGAATTTTTAATTCTACCCCTATTTGATTTTTAAGGGTATTTTACCTATTTTCCTCCTGTCTAATTCGACCAACCTAGGTATACATTCAAGGGAACTCTTTCTCTCTACCTTATTAATTAATTTTAAGCCGCATATCCCTGTATTTAATGAAATTCCTAGAGTTAAATTCCTCCTTTTCCCCTTTATTCTTCCTTTTTTCCTCTCCCGATACCCATTTTCTATTGGTTTGGTTTTTTCCCATGAACCTTAGGTGATGTGTTGGCCAAAATTAGGGTTTTTTGTGTTCCTATATTAGGAAATTTGGTGTCTATGGTTGGTAGAGGTTGTATCTATCCTTGTTTGTGCTTCCTTTATTGAAGGACATTCATTTCTACATTCTTTGTGGTAGATATTTTTGAAAAATTCTTTTATTTATAAATTTCATGAAATGCTTGAGTTTTTAAATTTATTTTTTATCATTTTGTATCAATGTATGAGACCCTTGAGGGGTTTCTTAAATGTTTTCATGAATTTATATACTTGACATATAATATTTTTTAATGAATTTATAGTATCCATTTTGAATTAAATTTTTTGTATGTTGAGTGTTTGATTAAATACCCATGGGTCTATTTCAAATGAATTTAAATCATTTAAATAGGTTTTTAACACTATTTTGATATTTAAAAGCGGATATTTTATGTTATAAAAATGATTTTTTATAAAAAGGGGTGTGTTTTCCCCTTGTTTAATTATTTTTCAAACTTAATGGACATTAAGTAATTTTATGAGGTCTCAAATTAATGTGTAAATTTCTAAATAATTTCTAAATTTTTTTATGAATTTTGTTTTTAAGGGATGGTAAAAAAAACTTTTCATTCCAAGTTGACTTTAAAGTTCCATTTGGAACTTTCTAAAAAGTATTTTTATTAATGTCATGGTAGCCTTGGCTAAAGCCCATTTTATTTTGGTTGTTCCTTGTATAGTATTTTCCCCATTATAGGATTTGTATTGATTATTAGTATGTGATGCATGAATGATGTGAAAGGGTATGTTTTTTTGTCGATGTTGGAGGTGAGATGTGATTTTTATTTATTATATTTTATGATTGATCATTGTGTTGATCTTCTGGTTAACTTGTTTTCTCACCTCCATTAAATTGATATCGTGAGAACCCTAGGTAGTTGAGTATGATTTCTTCATTAATGTTACACTAGATTAATTTTTTATAGCTATCTAGTTCCCTATAAATGTTGTTCCCCCTATGGTTTTGTACATGGTATGACCAAAAACAAAAAACCGAATGAGGATTTTTTTTTCAGGATACACATTAGGGCCAAGTGATCCAAGAACCAAGTCCAATATTGTTTCATGTTTGAGCCTACTGAGTTTTCCATGATTATTATTCCTTAATTTAGGATTCTAGATGATTCCCATTTAACAGTTGTTTGTATCCCTTTAATCTATTATTTTTTTTGTGGAACTATTACTTTATAGTTATTTATTTGGTTATTCTTCCTTAAGATTATGGTGTATATTGAAATTGTGTATTAATTTATTTAATTTTTTGGTTTACTTTCAATTTTTTTTAAAGTGGTTTTGAAATAAAAAATTTAATGTAAAATGGTGATTTTCTTTAATTTTTTATTAATTCAAAAGATTGGTTTTAAAATATCCAAAATATGTTTTGGTTTTCAAAATGTTTTATCCCATTGTTTGATTTAAAATATGTTTTAACAAATATTTTCAATGGGTTTTTTTCAAACTCTAAATTCCTTTATTCATGTTTAAAGGATTTATTTAAATTGGTGGTTCTACCCTTATTTGTGTGAAAAGGTGGTGGATGTTTTATAAAATGGGGATATCATGATACGCTTTTTATTTACTTTTACATGTATGGAAAAAATATTTTCTATATATATATATATATTTATATATATTAAAACTAAAATTTTCTAAAAGTTTTTTATAAATAATTTCAAAAACTCTTTGGTGAAATCCCATTGGGCACATTTAGTTTGCACCCTACATACACACTTGTGTACATATATATGTACCCTTCATGTTTTCTTTATGTTTCTCATTTTTTGGTCTTAGTCAATATTTTCATATTGGTCCTATTAATAAACTTTTTAGATGTGGTAAGTGACCATGGTTCACATGGTGATGTTTGAGTAGTGGCTCGGTTTGCTTATTCATTTTTTGAGACATTATGGAATTATCCATTTCACCTAGGTGTTTTTATTCTTATATTTTGATTCATGTTTATACATCGGTTTTTTTGTATGATATAAAATCATATTGGTTGTTTCTTATTTTTTATATTTCAAAAAGATAATAATCGCTCTCATGATTATGTCTCATGTGGATGCTAATTTTCTTATGTAATGTTTGGCTTGTTTGTTTATTTGTACCTATTTATTTGATATGCATGGCAGTTCAATGTATAGAGGCACCATATTGGATTCTTGGTATAGTTTCTACTGATTTAATATTGTTTTTTTAGGGTGAAATCATTCCCACAAAGTGTTTATTTTGATTCCCCAACACTCAGTTCAAGCCCATGGAGATTGGTAATGCACTTCAGACCTTGTGGGGAGCTAGCTCAAGTGATAAGTTAGGTAGACCTAGGATGGTTCATTGTAAGGTTAAATGTAAAGGTGGTATTTAATATATTTTATAAGGTATTTACAAATAATAACTAAATAAATCTTATTTAGTTCACTTTACTCCTATATCCTTGAATAAGAATCATGAAAATTTATTATTTCTTATATCTCACAAAACTCTTAAGAAATAGGGTACAAGTAATAATATGTTGAGTTGGTTCAGAATGTATCTTAGGAATGGGATGAAAAATATTGGATATTCAATTCATGAAATGAAAAATTATATTCAATTTACTAACACCTTCTCATAGAATACGAATTAGATAAATTAATCATACATGCAATCATATAAATTCATGATTTAAAAATTAAAATGCTCCTCAAAAATTGGAAGGTGTTATTACATAGAAAAATTCTTTAAAGTTCAAGAATGTATCCAAACTTATAATTCCCTCACACTTAACCTATTATATATCTCTAATTAATTTAACTATAGAAAAATAATGAATCAATTTAAACCATACAAATAAGGGAGTAAAAGATAAAGGGGAAGGAATCTCTTTATGTAGTGAAAATCCTCTTCTCAACCAAGGGTTGGAATTCTCTATTTCTTACAGAGGCTATACAGTCCTTAAAATAATGAATTGGATACAAAAATGAGCACACATAATCCCTAGGGGTTCAACCTATTTATATAGGCTTCATGGATTCTCCTATATCCTTCCATGAATTTACACGCATGTTTATAATGAATGAGTAAATGACATACGGTTACAATATTTGTAACCCCTCAGCGATGCATTTAATACTTAAATTTATTCAAGATTTTCACATACATTTCATCATATAAAATGTTAATAAATAATGAAAATTTTATGTAGATTATGATTTGAATGGTAATGTTTAACATTCAACGACCTAAAAAATCATAGGATATGATATACACATATCATACCAATTAAGAAATGTCTATATCATACAATATAATGTGGAACAAGGTAGTGTCATGATATCTCATGTCATTATTTATGATATACCTAGTATCAAGACATACAGTATTCCTTGGATTCATACATATCATACCCAATGATAGGATCATATCATTGTTGAGTTACTTAAGATCAAACTATGATTGTTTAACATAGAATAAGTAGTAAATAAACCCATACCATAATTAAACATGTGAGAACAATCAAAACTGTGCATACTATAAAATAATGAAATTGTGTACCTTACACTGTAAGAAGCCACTACAGCTATATTCTATCAATGTTCTTTATAAAAACCACAAAATAAGTATCTATAAGAGGTTCTTTCTTCATGTTGTATCCATGGGCCATACTGAATTTCTTGATGCTCATTGGGGGCCTCTTGAGACACATTACATGCTAGTGCATCTCTCAGGAAAAGTGTGGGATAAAATAGGGATTATGGGGAGAGGGAGTATTTTCAATGACCTTAGGTGATCCATAATATATATACCCATCCCATGGTAGTGGATGGATTATATAATCCATTAGGATTATTCCATTAATTAAATCATATATTAGTAACGTATGAGTTAATGTTACTACCAACTTATGCATTCATTGTATGAATGCATGAATTCCCCATGAATTATATCATGTAAAATGATATATATTAATGATAGTATATTTGGATGATTAATTGAACTCAAAATCTATAAAAATATACTGGATATAATATCATAATATCATAGCTAATGATATGTAAATATCATACCCTATGATATGGCCAAAACTCTTTATATGAGTTTATGACTTTAGCATAGTAAAAAAAACTTGTGAATGTACTTGTAAACTCATAAGGATTTGTGATTCAAATTATTCCAGTGAGTTGACTTACTTCATATTTAATTTTTGGAAAAACTTAGTAGTAAAATTATACACTCCTAAAAGTTTATGAGTTGAATCTGGATTCAAGCATGGAGTATATTGGTATCATATCCATGTGGAAACTATAAAAGATAAGTTTAATGTAAATATTACACCAAGTGTTTGAACTTGTCAAAGTAAACTCTTATGAGTCTATGATTATAGTATATAAGTTTGGTTTGTTGGAATCGAATCCTTCTAAGTTGAATCTTCAGTTTGAATACCTTGGGGATTTGGGAAAATCTCCTTCAATCTCCCACTTTCAATAAAGCCTCATAAACTTTTTGAAATTTCACCTTATAATGAATCTATATAATAACTTATCAAGCCATGTACAAAACTCATTTTTTCATATCATCTAAAAAAAATTTTAAATCTATCATTAACTTCACCCTATAACATATCGTATGAAATACCTTGTGAAATCCCCATTCAAAACTCCTTTTTTATTAACTCTAAAATTCTTTTAGAGAAGATCTATGAGTCAAACTCAACCCCCATTCAATCAACCTCAAAGTGTGACCCCATGTACATTTTTAACATTGGAAAAAATTTGAATCACTGAATCTGTATGTGTAATTAAAGATAGAACTCTAAAAATTATTAATTCCACTCAAGTTATAAAGAGACCTGATGTGATCTCTATCAAACACATGTATCGCTATACCTATGTCCACCAACTGTATAATATGAAAGAATAAATTTTCATATGATTCCTTTGTACAAGACATTAAGTGACCATTTTACATAGATTATGTAAATACCTTATAGTTAACTTACATGTTATCGATTTACTGAGTATAGACTGACCATGTCAATGAATATATCATATCTCATTCACCTTTATGGATGGGCACATTGAATGCCTCTCACTCAGATAGATAAGAACATAAAATGTACTATCTTGGTATGGCCACACACTTCCTTAGTCAATCTCAATCAAAGGACTTGATTTCATACTCATCATATGAGAGGGAAAATCCCATATTGGTTGAGATTCAACTAACGACATGATTAGCAACATACCCAACCACCCCTAATTAGCTATGCCGCAAGTCTTGTGTAAGAAAGGTATCAAAGTATAAAGAATCTCACGATAGGTTTCTCACAAACATTAGTTAGTGGGGAATCCAAATATGAATCATACACCCCTATTATACCAAATACATAGTGTATGACGCTCCATGTGGTATACTTTGAGGTTCATATAGTGCATAAAACCCATTTGGTGCCTCATGAGCATATTTTTTATCCTGATACAAGAATTATACTCATGAAAACCATAACATTTCATCATAACCGATAATAATCCATGATAAACATTAGATATAGATAACTCAATGCCAAACTTTGAGAGGTCAATTATCATTTCATCTCACGAATAAACATATATGAAGCCAATATGAAAGAATGATAAAGTAAAGATTGTATTTTTTATAACATGATACATTTTATATTATTTAAATCCATTAAGAATACTTAACAGAACCATTCATTTTTCAATTTATACATGGTTTTAGTTATTTATGCATGGTTAATTCTGGTTTTGGTTTCTTTACTACTTCTATTGCTTAGTTTAATCGTTAAACTATCCCTAAAAACCCAATAATCGTCAAATATGATATATCCAAAAACATCATATAAATTACATTGGTTTTATAGAAAATATATATCATATTTTTATGAATTCCCAAGATCCTAAGTTCCAATATTACTCATTAATTTATAGATGATCAACCAATTCCTTTTACAAATGAGATTCTTTCTCCAAAATTAAATTATCCATTACATCCCTATAAAAAAATCAACCTCTTTTTATATAACTAATCATCCCATAAATAGTATGAAATTTTCTGTGACTTAAATTATTTAAATCAAAATAAACATGATAAATTTTATATTTTAGGATCATACATTATTGTTCTCAAATAGATTTTATGTAATGAAAAAAACCCATCATGACCTAACACACCACCCAGGATACCATACCACAAGGTGTAGATCAAAACATAAACCAAAAAATGTATCAAATTTAATAAAAAGGGAGATAAAAATCAGATTAAAATAGTGAATAAAATTACACATCGATTAGACATAAAATGATAATACAAAAGGTTAAAACCAAAATCAAAACCAAATAATACCAAAACCAAGGACTCTATGTGACCAACCATCACCACCAACCAAACTCACTACAAAGATGGCATCAACCAAGATAAGTTAGAAAGGTACATGAAGACATTAATTTTTCCTATATCTTACAAAACTATATATTTATATTCATAAACAAATATTTATTGTGCGAGGAAAATTCCTAGTAGGATATGTCCATGAATATATATAAAGTGTATCTTCATGAGACTATTAGTTCTAGCTTTAAAAAAAGTATATAAAGTAATTTCATATAAAAACCCCTTTTTGTAAAACATTATTTAGTTTCCTTTAAAACATTCCATATTAATATAAACCCAGAATATGATAAGTACATGAAATATTGAATATAGGTAAATAATCATAATCATCCATTGAAACACCATAATATAAACATGTGAGTAATCATATATAGACAACACCATCATGTATAAAACCAAAAAAAAAAGTGGGCTCTAGCATATGGGGATGTGTAATAGGACATGTGAAGGAACAATAAGATAGGTATTTTGTAAATCCTATAAATATAAAGTCTTAACATAGTCTAAATATGTCATAATCATAACCCCTAGTGGTTCCACACTCACTAAGGTTTGCATATGTCTATAACCCAATACACTCGAGGTTCCAACTTTTCTATGTTTGTCAAAACATTTAAGTAAACCATGATCACAATTTTATAAAACATTTCCACATGAAAATAATTACCACTACCATGATTTGAAATCCATGTTAGAATAAAAAACACCTTTGAATCATTTCATGGAACACATGAAGTGTACAAAACTATTTTTTAATGAAAACCCCTTTAAAACCCCCTTTCCATGCCACCAAAGATAAAAATTCATAAAAAATAATCCTTTGATATAAAAATACCATTTCTATAAATAAAACCAAACTAATTTACAAGAAATTCAAGTATATCATGCAATTAAACCATTTTATAGAGACACTTACCTATACAATGGGGAGAACCTAGTCACCTTTGAAAATAGTGATTGTAAACGAAGAGATCGGGTCCTCACAAGCCAAGATCCATAAGAAACGTCATTAATTTCAAGTCAAAACCTCTAGATATGATAATAACATACCATTAGGGATCCATAAAATCATGTGAAAGATATCAAAAGAGCCTTATCCAAGTTGTTGAGGACTCGGCAAGTGCATCCAAGAGACCCAAGTTTAAATCTAGGAAGAGATATATTTCTGGTACTGTAGTAGTACTGTAGTAGTACTGTAGTAGGCACTATATCAGGTATTGTTTAGTATTGTACCATCTAGAACTATTTAGACATTTGGGCTTTTGAGCCACCAGTTTGGTCCTTGGGTCTTTCAAGGCCTTCGAGCCACCCAAGGCCTTCAGGAAAGTTAGGATTTTGGGCCATCTGAGGGCCTTCAGTACACCTCAAGGCCTTCGGTCCACCTCAAGGATTTCGGGCTAGTTGAAACTATACTTAACGGACCAGGAAGACTCTACAAGGAGCATACTCTAGATGAGAATTCAAAGGAGGTGTATTCACCAGAGTAGAATCTAACGAATGTGGAAGAAAGAGAGGGTATGGCGTTTCCATCAGGACCAACTTGTGCATGAAAGGGAAACCTAGCCGAACAACCATGAAAATGTGGAGAGATGATATCACAATGTAGAAGCTCGGGATGATCAGTTCCATGTAGTTATAGTCTAGATATTTCCTCTAAGACCTACAAGTCATGTAATATCTAAGCCTATGGTCCTTTTAAGGGTTCCACATCATCCCTTAAAATGGGGATTATCAAAAATCAATAAAAAGAAGTCCTTCAAGACATTAGGGTAAAGTGAAATATAGATAGAGGGAATATATATAAAGAAAAGGATACATCGGGTGTAAATTCATACATACCTTGAAGAGATCCTCCCAAATCAATCATTTATCACTAAGAAATTAGGCGAAGAGTCTTATAGAAAATCAAAGAGGGGTTAGGTCGAGATAATAAGATATTAAGAGGATATTGGACATAAAAAAAACTAAGGAAATAAGGGTAATTTTACAATTTTAAGAAACCTATATATGACTCAAGGTTAGACAAAGGATGTGCTAACCTTGTGGTAGCCACTTCCCTTGAAAACAAAAATACATGATTACCTGGAGATATCCACAATGTTATATAGACTATTATAGTGCCATGTGATAGCCTTTGTACCAAACCCATTCACCTGCATAGTTTTTCGAAAGGAATCATTGGATTACACAAACTATTCTCAAACCATGCATATTTCCACATTAATTGAGAGATCCATACTGTACGGTTATCACATAGTTAGACAAACCATGAACAAACTGTGCACCTAGTGTGTTTCTCCAAAATATTTAACTTTTCAACCCCCAATTTTTTAAATCCATTAGAACCTCAAAAGATATAAAATAAGCTCAAAATTAAACATACATGTGACCTAGGGGGAATCAAAATTCTCCCCACTATAAAACTTTATATCCCCAAAAACCACTCAGGATTTTGGACTAACAAAAATAAAAGGTCACTATTGTATCATCAATGATTCACTCTCCCATATATCATGGCCATACCATCTTCACTACAACTATACATAGGCCAAAGTAATTTTTTTACCATGCAACACCTTATTCTGGAGATCCATAGTCTAGACTAGTTACTAAACCACTAAGGTGTAGGGATCAAGATTAATATCCCCCCATTCAATCACATGTAATGAATCTATGTGATACCTCCTCAATTGGGAAACATGAAATGCATAATGAATCAATTTCAAGAAAGATGAAAAGTCTAACCAATAATCCACCTTTCCAATTCATTATATAATATCGAAAGAGCAAAGAAACATCAGTGATAACTTACTATGCTTAACAAAATGACAATGTCCAAAATGAGGTGAGATTCTATGAGAAACCTGATTTCCAATCTCATACTCCAACAGGTATTGAAAATGGTCTGCATAGGATTTTTTAAAACTATGGATTGTCGTTAAGCTCTTTTAAATCAATTCTACCTTCTCTGTCATCACATAAACAAGACTCTGTCCAACTAAAAACCATTCTCTCAACTCCACCCAACATAAAGGAGATCTATATGGTCACCCATACAATACTTTGAGAGGTTCTATTTTAGTCGAATACTAATAAGTATTTTTATAGGTGAATTCGACCAAATGTGGATTCTTTTTCCTAGAAACACCAAAATCAATCATGCACACATGAAGCATATCCTAAAGAATATGAATGGATCTCTCAATAATACTATATTTATAAGGGAGATGTGTCATGATTAACTTCAATTGGGTGACCATCGCCTCTTGAAAACCTTTCCAAAACCTGTATGTAAAACATGGGTCTCTTTCTGAAATAATAGTTTAAGGAACTCCATGGATATTTATGATATTTTGGACATACAAGTGATCAATATCTTTCACCTTCATAATTTACTTAATAAGAATGAAATGAGCATATTTTATAAGTCAATATTTGATCACCCAAATCACATATTTCCCAATAATATTTTGTGGTAGACCAAAAATGAAGCTCATGGATATCTCATCCCACTTACACACTAAAATTGGTAAAGGTTGTAACAAGCCATCAATTTTCTAGAACCTTGCCTTAATCTTTTGGAAAGTAAGGTGTCATGACATGAAATTTTCAATCGACCACCTCAACCTCAACCACCAATATTGATGTCTCAAATAATTATATATCTTAGTATTCCCTAGGTTTCTGGACTAACTAGATTGATATACATTATCTATAAACTCTTTCCTAAGAGATATTGGAATGTCCAACCCACCATAGAAGCAAAAAACACCATTAGGAGACCAAGAACAATCACCTGAGGTCTCTCCACATTTAATTATTTTACTTAAATTATAACAATAAATGTATGTTTCTTATCTAATAATAATTTGATCATCAAATGACAAACCAACTTTTACACAAGCTAATAACACCGACCCATCAACCTCTTCCACTTCCAAGATCATATTAGTAAAAAAACTCATTAAATACCATTCCTCCACCGATTCCTTCAAGTCTTGAGTCAATAATTTCTTACTCAATGCATCAATGACCACATTCCATTTTCTAGGTTTATATGAAATATCAAAATGAAATTTTTGAAGATACACAACTAATATTATCTTTCACAAGTATAGATCTCTCTGAGTAAAATTATACATCAAGATTTTATGATATGAATATACCATAAATTATTCTTTAAATATATAATTAAAACAAGTCTTAAGAGCATGCATCATGGATTCCAACTCAAGATCATGGGTAGAATAATTCTTTTTACGATGTAATAATTACTAAGATCAATAGTCCACCACATTATTTCCCTATATTAATGAACACCCCAACCCCATACTTAAGGATTTGTAATAAGCATCATAGATCAAACCCAGTTCAGGAAAAAAATAGAACCAGAGCTGAAGTCAACCTCACCTTCAGTTTCTCAAATGATCTCTAAAATTTATCACTATATTTAAACTTGACACCTTTATGGGTTAATTTTGTCATAGGAGATGAAATCTGGGATAAACCCCAAAAAAATATCTATAATAACCAGTTAATCCCAAGAATCTATGAATCAAAAACACATTTATGGTTTGTTCCCAAGATATTACCACTTGGATCTTTTCATAGTTTACTAAGATTCCCATCTATGATACAACATTTCCTAGATTCTTCACCTCTTGGATCCAAAACTCACATTTAGAAAGTTTTACATACAAATGATGTTATTTTAGAGTTCGGATTATAATATCCATATGATCCTTGTGTTCCTCCTCTGGCTTGGAATACACTGAGATACCAACCTCAAAAACAACACTGAAAGAGTCCATGAGCTGATGAAATATCTAATTCATCAATTCCATAAACATCATAGGATATTTTCTAAAACCAAATGGCATAACAAAATACTCATAATTATCATACCTACTCCTAAACATTGTATTATGAAAATATTCTTATCAGACTCATAACTGATGGTACCCCGATTATAGGTCAATCTTAGAAATCCATAGAGCTCCCCTTAGTTGATAAAAAAGATCATCAATCCTAAGAAAGAGACACTTGTTCTTAGTAGTCACCATATTTAGCTTTAGATAATTAACATAGTGTCAAAGGATTCTATATGCCTTCTTTACGATCAGAACTGGTGAATCCCAAAGTGACATGCCTAGATGAATAAATCATTTTTCCTCAAGATCCCCAAGATGAAAATTAAGTTCCTTTAACTTAATAGGTTCCATATGATAAGATAGAAAAGATCTGGTAATCATACCCAAAATCAATTCAATAGAAAACATTTGAAACCCTTATCCTTCCTCCTCTCTAATGGAGTGGAAATAACTATCCTCAAGTGAATTGGTTCAGAGCATAATCTCAATTTTTCTATCAACATAGTTGATATAAAATAATGAGATACACTTGTATCAAATAAATTATAGACTATATAAGATAAAATAAATATTATACCTCTCACAGTTGTTGACCCACTTAAGATTCCTCTAGTGCATACTCTTCTATATACAGACGTCTATCCTCAGATCCCCCTTGAGATTTCTTCACTACATGGGCATCCCCATTTTCATGAGAATGAGATCCACCACCCTTTTATGTGTTATAAGAATCTAGAGATCCTTTGTTAAGAGTGTATCCAACTCTACTTCCTTGGTACATTATTCTAAAAAAATGCTTAAGATGGATTGATTTTCCATAATGATGGATTGTCTAGGATGCTTGAGTATAGTTAGGATTAGTATAAATAGGTCTCTTGCAACGATAGAAAACTTCTTGATGTTTTCATAAAGAATCTAATAAAATGGGTCCCAATGAAAATTGGTCACTCTTATTATGATTCCTTTTCAATCTATATGACACACCCTAGCTATCTCCTACTAAAACAAAAGCTCTTCCTAAAACTTTATTCCTAAATAAGTCTGCCTCAACCATAACTACTTTATAATCCACCTCAATAATGTTCAGAAGGAACAAGATAATTATCATTGATTAGATATCATCCCCAAACCTATCTCAAACCTCCATGATTTATGGTTTTCATTGGGAACAAGATCGATTTATGGGTGAACCAACTCAAAGAAATGAGCAGTATATTCTATAAAAAAATGTTCCCCTTTCTACAAGGTCATGAATTCATGATTATTATCCACACATAACGTTTTAGGATAAAAATACAGATTTAATACCTTCTTGAAAGTGATCCAGGTAAGATCCTCATGCAACTTAGCTATCACGATGGAGTCACACCATTTCCTTCCCAGTCATTTAAGCATATGTGTGATGAAACCCACCTTTGATTCATATAGAGTATTTGAGAAGTAGGAAAATCTTTCAATCCATTATGTCCACTCTTCATACTCATGGATTCCTTTTTCACCATGAAAGATGGGTGGATGAGGCTTGGTAAACATCAAAACATGGTATACCATCAGTTCCTAGTTCCAAAAAACCACTTTACCCAGAGTATGGATTTTATAGATAACCACTTCCACCAATGAAGGTTATATTAAAGGGTTATCCTAAGGAAATTTTCTCACAAATTCATCTCCAGTATTTGAAATATCTCTTCTAGGAGGCATTGTATATTGAACACAAAATACAACATCAATTTAGGTGAGGGACGTATTTATAAATCAAAGATGAGCTTCAATAATTCATATTAAATTCATTAAAAAACAAAGATTAAGGAAACTTCATCTTTATAAAATGATAGATGAAAACATTAGAAACCAACTAAAGATAAGACAAGGTTCATCTAAATAAGGCCCAAAAATCAAGCTCAAAAGCTGATGAAAAATCCCAGACCACCCATGGTAACTTGAGGTCAGAAATGAAAGTGAGCTGGACAGGCACACTTCCATACTTACTACCCAATTACAACAGTTCTAACACCTATCTACCACAAACCACAAACCAAACCTAGGTAGTTTCATCACATTTCCAACTGGTTACTAGCTCTAATGTTATTTTTTAGTGAACCAACCCAGGTCGACCTAACGTGCCACCTAGGATGGCACACAAAAAGGTGGCGATCAACTTATAAACAAAAAAACATGTCTTAAATGTAATATTAATTAGGTAAACAATCAAAGTACAACATTTAAGAAAAGTACACATACATGATACATATAAAGATGATTCAAAAGGATAAACTTATAACATTAAACCAAATAGGACCAAAACCAAGTCCCTATGTGACCAACCATCACCACCGACCAAACTCACTATGAAGATGACATAATCCTAGAGAATACAGTGAGATATATGATGTCCTTATATTTACCAATTTTCTATAAAACTGTATATACATATTCCTAAAGGAATATATAGGGTGTAAGGAAAATTTCCAGTAGGATATCAATATGAATTTATACAAATTTTATCTCTATGCAACTGTTAGTTATAGCATTAAAACAAAATAAGTTTATAAATAAATTTCATATGGAATATTTATTTCATAAAACATCATTTGTTTCCCTTTAAAACATTAAATATTCATATAAACCAATAATATTACAAGTACATGAAAGATACAATAGAGTGAAATAATCATAAACATACATGGAAACACCATAAGATAAACATGTGATAAATCAAACATGAACAATAGCATCATGTATGAAACAAAGCACAAGTGGGATATAAATAATGGGAATACATTCTAGGACACATGAATGAATACTAAGCTAGGAATATTATGAATCCTACTAATATCGAGTCTTTCCATAGTCTATCAATATCACAATCATAGCCCCTAGTGGTTCTACACTCGCTAAGGTTTTCATATATCTATAACTTAATACACCCAAGGTTCCCAATGTGCTATGTTTGTAAAAACATTTAATTAAATCATGCCTAAATTTTATAAAACATTTCAGTAATGAAATAATCACCTCTCTTGTGCTTGAAATACTATTTTATAATAAAAAACATCTTTGAGTAATTTCATTGAACGCATGAAGTACACTAAACTATTTTTAAAGAAAATCCCTTTTAAAAAACCCTTTTTTACACCACACAAGATAAAAATTCATAAACAACCCTTACTTGAAATAAAATCAACCATTTCAATAAATTAAACTAAATGAATTTACCAGAACATCAAGTATATCATGATATAAAACCATTGTATATAGACACCTACTCCACCAATGGAGAAAACATATTTTTCTTTGAAAATGGGTATTGGAAACGAAGAGATGTGATCCAAACAAGCCTAGATCCATAACCAAAATCTTCAATTACCCTTAAAAACATCTAGATCATAAAATCATATCCCATTATAGATCCATTGATTCAAGGGGAAGATATATCAACAGAATATCTAGAAAGATGAGGAGATGTTGGGTGTAAATTCTTACATACCTTGAAGAGATACACCAAAATTGATTGAGAATCGCCAAATAATTAATGGGAGAGTCCTCTAGAGAATAAAGGAGGGGTTAGGTTTAGCTAATGAGAGATTAAGATGATATTGGACTTAAAATCACCAAGGGAATCAGGGTAATTTTTCAATTTTAAGAAACTTGTAAAGGCATCATGGTTAGGCTGCACGGTTAGGAAAAATGTCTACTAACTATGTGTTAGCCAATTCCCCTTAAAACCTAACTACTTTATTACCTAGGGATGGCCACATTGTTAGAAAAACCATTCTCAAGTCATGTTATATCCTTTGTACTAAACCCATTCACCCACATGGTTTGTCTGGAAACTCACACAGTTAAACAAACCGTGCTCAAACTTTGTATATCGCCACTAGAATTAGAACATCCATATCCCACGATTTCTACATGATTAGAAAAATAATTCACAAACCATGTGCCTATCCTATTTATCCAAAATCTAAAAAAATTATCATCAACTCCTGAAAGCCTTTAAACCCTTGAAAGAGATAAAATAATATCATAATTAAAAAAACTTGTGACCTAGAAAAAATCACATTTTATAATTTATTCACATATTGATTATTTAAGACACAAACTTTCAAAATTACAATTTCTTTGACTTATCCTCATAAATTTACAATAATTTGAAGAAAATAAAATGGGATAATGGTTAGAAAATTAAGGTGGAAGATGCATAATTCTATATAATGAATACATCTCTTTACGATCCAAAGAACCCATAAAATAAACAATCCTTTCATAAATTCAAGTATTAACATGTCTTCCCTAAAACTAGGTGAACGCCTCCCCTTAAAAGTAAATATTTTAAATCCCATATTATCCAGAAGCTTATTAGAAAGACTTCATTGATTTAACAATCCTATTGGAACCTCCCTTCTTCTAATTATTATACATTATCCCATTCATATATCCTCTCATTAACATAGAACCTATCACAAACGTCTTAGTAACTCTGATATAAGCCTTTATCATTATAATATGGTCATGCATATATGCTAATGAAAAACTACTCACCCTTATTTTTCTTCTGTAATGAAAATGCAATATGATTTTGAGAGTATTGATTAATTTAAATATTCGCATATTTCTTTCAATGAAGACAATGAACACCAACCCAACCCATCCCACCAATAAAAAATGCATTGTGGAACGCATTATATGCTTTACTGTAACAGTTTAATTGCAATCCGATGTAGTTTTGGGAAGAAAAGTAATTGAAATATGAATGTATTTTTATGAACTATTGGATGTTTTAACTAAAGATATTTTTGAAATAATAAATGTTTTTTTGAAAAAAATCTTATAAATTTATAAAAAAAACATGGATATATAAGAAAGTACTATTATTTTTTGAGTTTATTGACTGATTATTAAATATTTTAATACTATAATAAATTATTAAAAAATTAATTATTGAAAGTTAATTTTAGATAATTTTAGATATAACCAAAATATGAAGACATTTGTGTCCCATGTTGACCATGTTTTGTAATTAATTTTTAAAATCCTTTTTTAGAACTTTTTTTGGATCTTGTCCACACTTTTTTTAAATCATGCCCAAACCTTTTTAAAATTTGTGTCCCACATTTTATTTTTAATTTTTAATTTTTATGTTATTTTGTCACAAACATTTTTATTTTATTATAAATAATTTTCCATGACATGTTTTCATTTATATGATTGTAATTAATATTTTCATTTTTTTTGGAAATCATAGAACAACCATCATAAAAATAAAAAATGTAATAAATGATATCAATAAAGATACATATCAAAATTTGAACAATTTTTTAAAAAAAGTAAATAAAACTATTAAATATTTTAAAAAAATTATATTATATTAAAAAATCATTGATAAAATATAAACAAACCTCTATATAATTATGATTTTTGGAGAACCATGAAGAGCTAGTCCTCATACTTCTCATGCCCAACCACATTGTTGGGACCAAAAATTATTGGCCCTCCTATATAGTGATAATTGTGAGATAAAAATGAAGTATGACATGTTGAAAATATGGACACCAGATGTAACATTGAAAAAACCCAAATGGAAAGGGGTAAAAATATAATGGAAAATAGAATAATCTAACTATGGTAAAATGTGGGTATAGACACTCTCTCGTTATTACAAGGAGAAAACTCTAAAAATATTTTATCTTGAATAATAGAAGACACCTCACAAAAATTCAACTCAATGTTGAAAATGAAACCATGAGATAAAAGATGTTTGAGGAGATGATTATTGTTGGTGATGAAAATCCATTGGAGAGATCTTCCATTTATAGGTAAGATCTCTCACCCTTGTTGCCTCCTCTGTTGGGTAGTTAGTGAGGCTGGAAATCAACCCACACTAGCCTTGACTACCTTCTTAAATAAGAGAGGGGGTGTTGCTTGTGGAAAATAAGGATGACAACCTATCTGTTTTTCCTCTTCATAAAGGTTTGTTGACATATCTCCCACTTAGATATTGATTGAGAACCAATCATATATCCACAAATCCTTTCTATCTACCAACATTATTCTCACATCTATCTAATTTCGCTTGAAGAACTTCCCATCTAAAATTATCATAATTAATCACCTTCATCCAAAAATCAGCCAGAATTTCCTTAGTGTGAATTTTATATATATCCACACTTTATTCCTCTATAAAATATTGAAAAAAGTGATATTGAACACCAATTTGATTCGTCTTGGAATGAAAATATAGATTCCTTTCAATGTTCAGGACACAAAGACTATCTCAAAATAATGGAAGTTTCTTCTTTCTATGCCCAAGCTCCTTCAACAACCTTTTAATCTAAATTACCTCCTTGTAAGCCTATGCAGTCACCATGTACTATGTTACGATCATAGATAAAGCCACAATGGACTATAACTTTGAAATCCATCACACAGCTCCTCCGATAAGAGTATGCACATAACCCGTAGTGGATCTCATCTACTCAAAATCTCCTATTGAACATGAATCAACAATGCCACTGATAGTAAAATTTGATCCTCTATAACATAATGTGGTATATTCGGTCTCCTTGATGTATCTCAAGATCCACTTTATTATGTTCCAATTCTCTCATTCTGGATACTCCATATATAGACTAATTACTCTCATTTCATATTAAATTTCTGGTCTAGTAAAAATCATAGCAAACATCAGACTCCCCAATGATGATGCATATGGTACTAAGGACATAATTATCCTCTATACTTAACTACTTGGACTCATCTTAAAGGATAACGTTATATTAATAAGAAAAGAGGTATATGTTGAATTATAGTGTAGTATATTGAATCATTTCAAGACTTTCCTCAATTAATTCTTCTATGATAGCCAAAATTTCACATTATTTATGTCTCGGTAAATCTGCATCCCAAGAATATTATTTGATAGTCCTAATTATTTCATATCAAACTCCTTAGTTAAGTGTGTATTCATCTCCTGGATCTTGTCATTATTAGAGAATACAACCAATATGTCATCCATATACAATTGAAGAATGATAAAATCATTTTCATATGAACCCTTGAAATGTGAATAAGTATCTAAATGGTGTTTTTTGTATCCAATAATCATGATATAAAAATAAAATATCTTGTACCAACACCTTAGTGCATTATTGAGACCATACAGTGATTTGTTCAAGCTAAAAACCAAGTTCTATTTGTCTTATTCTACAAAATATTCTAGTTGGATCATATATATTTCTTCAACAAGATCACTATAGATTAAAGTTGTCTTCATATCTATCCACTCTAAATGTAAACTGTATATTGCACACCTCGCTAGAACTTCCCGAATATTCATTGGTATAACAATATAAGAAAATATTTCATTTAAATCAATACCATCCTTATGAACAAATACTTTGACCATCATTCTCACAAATATCTTTTCACATGGTCATTTACATCCCATTTGATCTTAAAGACCCATTTTTATCAATAGCCTTCTTTCCACGAGGCAATGCAACAAGATCCTAAGTCTTGTTCCTTTTTAAGTATTCAAGTTCCTCTTTCGTCTCTACCATATATAAGGATACACCTAGACTTTGGGTTTCCTCCACAAAGGAATATGGGTCTTCATCCTCTATCAATAAGAAATATGAAATATTTCTCGATGTGACATAATATGAGTGCCATACCAGTGCTCTTTTCACCCGAGCTAGGCATCAAGGTCTATACTCAACTAATACTTGATCATCTTGCTCTGGTAATGCCTTAGAGGAATCATTTTATTCCTTTGGTTTTCCCTCGGCCTCAGTTGTTATAGATTATATATTCTCTTTATCTATGTCTCCATTAATTTTCATTTGCACCTTATTTTTTTCAAAAATTACATCTTTTTTTATGATAAGTTTTTTGAGATGTGGGGTGCCACAAATGATACACCTTCACGCCATCAATGTATCCCAAGAAGATATATTTCTTGGATCTCAAATCCAACTTCAGTCTTTCCGGGTCATTAAACAATGCATATACGATACAAAAAAAGTGTAATTAAGAATAACCAATAGTTTTACCAGTCCACATCTTCATTTTTATCTTAAGATCAATCACCATTAAAGGAGATTAAATAATCACATAACATGAATTTTTCACTACTTTAGCCCAGAACATTTTGAAAACTCCTACAGTCTTCAAAACCACCCTTATTTTATCTAATATGGTTCTATTCATCCACTCTGTAACTTTAATTTGATGAGGAGTGAAAGACATCGTGAACTATTGCTTGATTACTTCCTATTAAAAAAAATTATCAAACTTCGCACTTGTATAATCTCCCCCATTGTTTATCCTTAAACATTAGATCGTCTTTCTAGATTCAAGATCCCTCCATGCTTTGAATGTTTTTGAATATTTAAAAAACATCCACTTTCCTCTTGATTGGGTATAACCAACATATCCATGAATAATTATCAATGAATGATACAAAGTACTTTTCTTCTCCTAGGGATATAACCAGTGCTTGTCAAATGTCAGAATGGATCGACTCAAAGATCTTCTTACTCCTCATTGTTCATGTTTCAAAATTCAACACATGTTTCTTTCTGAAAAAAAAAATGCTCACAAAATGGTAAGGATTCCTTTGTAAATGCAAGAAGAAACTTTTGATCAACAAGATTCTTCAATCCTTGTTTGGATATATGACCAAGTTTCTAATGCCTGATCCTCATCAATTATTTCATTGAGGGAGTTGATGTGACAATTATACCTTACTCCTTGTAAGTTTCACCCATAATTATGTGCATTTTATTTGAGATCTTCTCTGACTTCATCACCACAAGCATGCCCTCTACACTTTTCATCACTTCTTTCTCGAAGTGAGTGACATACACAAATTTGATGTCCAGGCATGGTTAGCCCTCAACTGTAGCCACTACCATCCATCTATCCAATATCCAAAGGTCCAGTTGTACATGAAGGGCCGCAAAAGAGCCAATGCAGCTAGCAATGCACCGGTGATGAATCCTCGTGTGAGTGTCCTGTTAATTCAGGAGCTTACCCTGATGAGGGATTTTGGACAGCTTATCTTGAATCGATCCTTATAAATGATTAACAGAAGCCGCATCATTTTGATGTGGGTTCGAGGTGTCTCCATGGCTCCATCCTGCTCCACCATAGCTCTTCCACTAACACTTAACTCTGCCGCTCCACTTTCACTTTCTGCCTTGACTGATCACCCACCACTAGAAGTCTTTGCCCGCTCCTATCACCCGAGAAAATCCATTGTCACCACTAGATGAACTCGGCTCGAGCTCCAAATATCTTTCAGACTAATAGATCTTTCAGGTCTGATTTCAAAAAGAATGATCCCCAGGTCTTGGGGGGGCTTCATCTTGATTGAAGGAGACCGAGGGCCTCTCCCTCAGCATATATAAAGGAGGCATTTCCCTCCTTTCAAGGGGATCAGTCTACACCAAGGGGGAGATGTCCACCCAAGGATCAGGTCATGTTGCTACTCCCCTTACACCCTACTTCTTATTCTTCATTTTTACTTTTCTTTTATTAATTTTTTTTAGTTATTATTTTGAATTGTAATTTAAATTTTCTTTAGTTAAATAAATAGATTCATTTGTGTTTATTTTTATTTTAAGCATTCCACCCTCAATTTCCCTTATTCTTCTTTGATTCTTCATTTCTTCTTCGTTTTTTAAAATTATTATTATTAATAATAATATTATTATTATTATTATTATTCCCTTAACATTATTATCTTCATTTCTTTTTTTAATTTTTATTCTCCTCCTATTTTATTTTATCTTTCTCTCTCTCTCATCCCCATTATTATTTTTATTTGTATTCTCATTCTACTTATTTCTATTTTATTTTATTTCTCCTTATCTTCCATATTTCCACCAAGTGATCTCTTACTCTTGATAATGGGAGGCTAACCCCAAGTCATGACCTAGGGGAGTTCAAGGTGTTCTTGAATTTTTCTTAAAAGTTTATTTTATGTTTGTGGTATATTTGAGTAGCATGCATTGGTGTGACGAATGTCCTCGATGTGGTGATTGTCTCCCAATGACATGAAAATCAATATATTTTTATTCTTTTGTTTAATTTTTTTCCTCTCTCTTAATTGGCTAACTCTTCACATGCTGGATTTGAGCTAAGTCAATGGATAAAATTGCATCGATAGAGCCAAGACTTGGAAGATGACACTCCCTCGACCAAGGTGTGTCATCAACCTTGATTATAGAAGGTGGTGGAATTGAGATTACTTAGGCTTTAAAATATTCCACAATTTCTAAATAAAAAGAATAGTAATTCATCATGAGTTTTCATGTTTGGATTATAAAACAAAAATCAAATAAATAGTGGAGAATAATGATTAAACCCAAAAACCGAACCCAAAACCAAGTTCTTTATTCCTAATACCATTTTGTTTATATTTGCATGATAGTTTATAATTCCATATTACATGTCATTTAAATATTTAGAAAAGTAATCAAAAACCATATCATTCTTCATTTCTTTTAATAAAATAATAAAAACCTCAAAAACAATTTGTTTAGGTGATTTAGATAAAGTAGGTGAACAAACTGAGAAACTCAAGTGAGACGACTCTGGTCAACCACTGTGTTGCACTAGAAAATTAATTTTCTTTTGCCAGGACTTACGACAGGCGTGTGTCAGTGAGTCTTGAACCATATATCATCAAATTATCATGAAGTAAATATGTTCTTCTTCAGTCCCTTTAGATGGTGGACACCTTGGATGGTTCATACTATACCATCAAGTATCTTCAGTTTGATGGTACTAATTCCAATGAAGGAAATATGTTCTTCTTTAGGCCCTTCATATAGTGTGCTCCTTGGATAGTTCATACTATACCATCATGTATCTTTAGTTTGATGGTGCTATTTCCAATGATCTTCTATCTGTGATCATTCCCCATATACCAGAACCATATATATGAATTTTAAAAGCATTAAAAATCACTTTTTTCAGCTCTAAAAAAGCACTAATAATCGAAAGGTTATTAAAAGGGGGTCTATTTTAGCAGTGCTAAAAAAGAGCTGATAAAGACCCCTTTTATTAGTGCTAAAAATAACTGATAATCGAAATTCTATTAAAAGGGGGGTCCCTTTTATCAGTACTTAGAAAATCACTGATAATATCCCCTTTTATAAGTGCTAAAAAATCGCTGATAAAAGTCCAAAAAAAAATAAAAAAAAATTACTTTTTTTATAAATCAAAGGCCCTTTTAACAGTGCTTGAACACCCCTATAACAGACCCCCCCCCCACACACACCCACCTGCACACCCACTTTCCCCCCTACCCCCTCTTGGATTTGATTTCGAGACCTCTCCCTTGCGCGCATGCACCTCTATCACTCACCCATCTTGTTTTTTTCTCCCTTTAATGATATATCTATTTATTTATATATATATTTAGTTATATTTATTCATATATTAATATAGATTTATATTAATATATATATAGTTATATTAATATATATTTATAAGATTAGTTTTAACTACATTTATAAAATATGTTTTTTTTAGTTTATAAACAAATAAAAAAATACATCTATACAACATACATACATACATACATACATACATACATACATATATATATATATTATATGTGTATCTGTAAGTATAATTATACATATATTTATATTTATATATATATACATATATTATATATTAATATGTATATACATATGTTAGAATATATTGATAATATATATCAGTTTGTTAATACAGACACACACTAATATATATATACACACACACACATTATATAGATATATAAATATTCATATATTTTTATTTTAAATAAAAAAGATATGAATTTTTATTTAGACAAGTCTTATATATTGAGACATATATTTTATATGTAAATATGTTTAATTATTTATTTATAAAATTAAATTTAATGAGTGAATATATAAAAAAATATGTATATATTTTTTATATATTTGATTATAAATATTATTACATTGTGAAAATAAATAAAAATTAAAAGCCATAATATCAATATGAATATAATCCCCAGGAATAAATTCATTCCTCATTGAAAAAGGCCAAAAAGACCCCCTTAAATGAGGATGAAAATCCATCGAATGTTAAAAAATCAGAGTACCCCAACTAAAAACTCAGTTTTTGATCCCTTTTGGGACTTTTTTGTCCTTTAAAAATGTAATGGAGGGTTTACTATAAATTATTAGGGTTTAGTGCTCATTGCAGGCTTCAATTTGATATGTGGTAAAGCCCAAATGAATACTCGGATCAAAAGTTATGGCCGTTTAAAGTTCGAGTTTCATTTTCAACCTATTTTAGATCTTTAATTTATTTATTTTTATTATTTTATATTCAAATTGTTATTAAATTACTATTACTCAATAAAAATTACAAAATTATTAATTAAAAATATTTTTAAAATTATTTCATAAACATTTTTTACTAAATATCTTATATATTACGTCTAAATTTCTATTTATCCTTATGTAAAACATATTTAAAATATATATATTATATTTATATCAATATAAATATATTTATATATTTATATATTATTTTTAATGAATTTTTTTTGACATATACCCCCTTATTAGTGCTAGTAAAAAAACACTGATAAAAAGGGGTATTTTAAACAGCACTTTTTTACCATTGATAAAAGCACCTTTTGTCAGTTCTTTTTGTTAGCACTGATAAAGGTACCCCCTTTATCATTGCTTTTTTACTAGAATTGATAAAGGGTAGCGCTGCCCTTGCGCCGATTTGTGGTAATGTACATAATTCCTTATGGGATAGGTTCATACTGATCAAACTTTTCCTACTAAGACATCATGTGTCATGTTTCCCCCTCCTCCAATGGCCCAAAGGCCTTCATTTTTTTATGGATTTTTATAATCCACCTTTCAAGGGGTGAGGTGGAACCCTTACAAGTCTCATAGGCGTAAGTATTACATGGATCGTAGGCCTTAGAGGAATTCATTTCCCGTAGGCTTCAAACATTACATACAACCCAGACTAACTACTTGGAACTGCTCCTCCCCAGCATCTTCATCGTGAAATCAGTTCTCCACCTTCACATGGCAGTTAGGGTCAGCTTTCCCGTGCATGGACAGGCTTGTCCCAATGGTAGGTGCCATACCCTCTTATTTGTGCAATCTGTTTAGCTTCTGCTATAGTTAAAGCTACTTGCTCCTCATCCTTTTGAAGTTTGTTCCTTTGTAGGTTGTCTGGTTTGCATCTGCACTTAAGGTGGCCCGAAGGCCTTGAGGTGGCTCAAAGGCCTTACTGACCCGAAGTCTTGGGAGGCCCAAAGGCCTTAAAGGACTCAAGGACCAAATCGGTGGCCCGAAGGCCCAAACGGGGGAATATTTCTAGTGCTACAGTGTCAAACAGTACCTTCTATGGTTTTGCACAGTCCCCACTACAGTTATGCACAGTACCTGCTACAGTTCTGCACAGTCCGTGCTACAGTGCTGCTACAGTACCCCCAGAAATTATCCTCTTCCTGGATTTGATCTTGTATCTCCTTGATACAATTAAAGAGTCCTCACCAATTGGGTTGAGGCTCATGTGTGTCATGTTTCCCCCAAGTTGATTATCCATGCGTCATTGAGATGTTGTCAACCTCCACTAGTTGTCGCCACTTCATTGACTAGTATGTCTCTACTTCCAAAAGTAATCACCACATTTACTTAAGATTTATTTCCATTACTCTTCTTATTCCATCAATTATTAGCACGCCCCTTCTTGTTACAATTTTAACATGTGATATTTTTATTTATTGTTCTTGATTTGGATATTTCATGATTTTGACTCCCATTGAAACCACTCTCCATTTTTTTTCCTCTCTCCATTGGCATATCCTCTACTTGGTATGAATTTTTCTATCCATCCACTTTGTTCTTGTGCTGACTTTATTCTTCCAGAAGCACAGCTACAATGTTGTTGGAAACAAACATATGATGACTCATCATTCAAAGTGTATAATTCTATCTTTATAAATTTTTTGTTGTGAAGATACTTGATCTTGTAAAACTTTGTCAAATTATCCCAAATTTCATTCACCATAATTTTCTCTACATTTTTTGACAAGATGCTATCAAGAAATGCCAAAATGGATATTGGTAATAACATTTTTGTTCATGTCAATCCATTTCTCATATAGAACATCCATCAATTTTTCATCAATCTTCAGTATACAATTATCCTTCCACAACACTGCTTGCATCTATATTTTCCACAATAGAAAATTATTCTAGTTGAATTTTTTAATATCAAATATCCTCATCATCTAGACACGTCATCAGTTCAAACCTCATCTATTTCATAGTGGTTTTTTTAAAAATATCTATATTTTTTCTGATTTTAATGATCAATCGCAATCCTAATTATAGAGCATACTCAAATAAATGAGAATTATTAATACTCAAAAAATTGAACACCGTCGAGTGAGTACAATCCTTTGATACCACTAGTTGGGACCAGAATGATTGGTCCTTTGGTGCAACGATAATTGTGAGATTAAAATTATGTAAAAAATGCAGAATGTATGGAAATCTTATGTTAGATGTGTACAACTGAGTGGTTAACTAAATGGATATCCGAAAACCAAATTTAAAAAAACTGAACAGATATACTAAAATGAGTTTTGGTTGATAATAATTTTGTTTGGTTAATATCTGAATATATTTTTATTGGTTTTGATTATTAATTTTAATAACCAAAAATATAAAATCAACTGAATTTATAATTCTTTATTAATTTAATATTTTAAATAACATATGAAATTGATTATAACCCTAAAAAAAGACATTTTTGTTTATAAATTTATGTTTGTTTTAAAATAATTTTTTTTTATAAAATTTAAGAATTTATATATGATTTTAAATTTTTATTCAACACTTAGAGCTAGATTTTTTTTAATATAATGATAAATCAAAATATATTACCAAAAACAAAACAAAAATAACCAAATGGTTAAATAAAATTAATAACTAAAATCAAAAATAATAATAATAATGGTTATTTTTTAATAACCATTATCAATTTTTAATTTGGTTTTCAACATGAAAAATTTAGGAAAACCCTTAAAATTTTCTCTCTTGACACAAATAAGGGAGATGAAGCTAATTGAGAAGGTGATTGTCAAGGATGAAAAACTGTCAGAGAGTCGGGAGCCCTCACCCTTGCTACCTCCTTTGCTAGGTGGTTAGTGAGGTCACACCAGCCTTGCTCGCCCCCTCCTTTGACAATAGAGGTGGGAGGAACGTCGTTCGGCCTCCCTATCTCTCTCTCTTTCTACTTTATAAAGGTCCACCAAGCGGGCGGAGGGCAATGCGATTGAGGAAGAGAGAATCGAGCATAAATGGTGACTATCAAAGGATATGTTGGGAACAAACATGTTGGTCGGAGTAGAGTACTCAAGAGGGGGTGAATTGAGTATCTATACAAATTTCTGTTAAAATTTTTTCTTAAAAATATTCCCTATTAAAAATAAATACAGCCTAGTAAATCAAGGTAATACAATTATAAAGGTTTTATTGTTCAAATGACCTCTCAAAATATTGATTAATTATCAATAATATCAAAATGGGTTATTGATATTACTTTTGAATATATTCTAATAATGAAAAACAATTATAACTTCTATCCAAGATTAACTATCGAAGTATATCTAATGATTTCTGAATTATATAGTAAAATAGATAAAACTAAATTAAACAACACAGCAGATAAAACAAATGGTTCATTCTCAAGATGATACCTAATCCTCTCCACTTGGTGATCACCTGCCACCAAGTAGTTTATATTAATAAAATTGATCCATACCCTGAATCGGGGTAAACAGCAATGCACAAGATTGTCCAATTCACATGAACTCTTCCACAATTATTTGTGGGTAAAAACTATCAGGTCACACAAGGACCTCTTCAATCCATATCTATGGTAGTAAACAAATGTAAAAAGATATGAGAGGAAGGATATCTTTTATCCTTTAGTTTAGTGAAAGAGATAGTGTGTGTTTTTAATATAGATACACACACTAATCGAAAGTTAAAATCAATACACAAAAGAGAAAAGATAATGAGATAAGTTTAGAATTTCTATGAGTGTTATTCTATATATATCAGGACTTCTAGGATGAATCAGATGCAAGAATAGAGTCCTATTGAGAAACAGAGTATCACAAGTCTTGTGCTCTAGCTTCCAGTTAGATCGAGCTTATGTTCTTTGTGGAGTTGGTATTGTGAAGATGATTTGGCTCTGATCTTTAGTATTATAGATTTTGGATTCAAGAAATCTTCATGTGTTCTTCAGATATATCTTGGTGCATGTATCGATCCACTTTTCATGCATGCTCGTTCTTCTGCTATACACTGCAATTCATCATCACTTGTTTTCGGGCTATGCTTTTCTTTTTATTCATGGAGTCCATGTGTTGGAGTCGAAAGGATGAATGTATCCTGCACCTCATACCTCATATTGTCAGGTGATATGTCTACAAAGAAATATTAATTATGTCAGTGCATTTAAAAGACTCAAATATGATCGTTAGAAATTAAATTGAAAATGACAAAAACCGATTAAAGAACGGTGTCACAGTTTGTCTAGAAACGGTGTCGCTTAGAAACGGTGTCACCAAAAGATGGTGTATTCTTCTTTTCCTTTGAGAAGTGAGATAGTCATGATGGCATAATTTCATTGATATTAGGAACCGGTATCACATATGCGGCACTAGGATCACGGTGTCTGGTCCTTTTCCAAACTTCGAATGGTGTCTTATTAAGGAACCTGTGTCAAAGACTTCATGAGATCTGGAACTGGTCATGGTGTCTGGTTACAGTGTCTGGGTCATGGTGTCTAGGTCATAGTGTCTGGGTCAGGGTATCTGGATCACAGTTTCTGGGTCACGGTGTCTGGGTCACGGTGTTTGGGTCACGGTGTCTAGGTCACGGTGTCTGGGTCACAGTGTTTTGGTAACGGTGTCTGGGTCCTTTCCCAGAAAACTAGAACTGGTTGCATACTCACGGTTTCTCAAACTTTTCCAAATATCTATATATATACTTAAGTAGTAATATTCACCTAATGAATTATACATAATAATTCATAAAAGAAATCACTATAGACCAATGTTAAATATAGTTTACTATAAACAGTCATGATTTATAAGAATCAAGATCTTGAGAAAATTTATTTGAAGCATAAAGAAACCAAGAATATCTACACATGATATGAGATAGATTAAACAGGAGTAACAATTTTTTATCATTAAAACATGATTAAAACATGAGGAGTCCGAAAATCACCCCCTTTGAGGATCATAAATGATATGAGTAAGATATATGTTCTTAGTGTACATGTCGCTCCCCCTTTTGGGATTATCAAAAAGACTACAAAAGTAAATAATAGAATAGACAATAAGTGTCCACAGTTCATTATATGGAGAAAGATGTATCATTACAAGAAGTAGGAAACAAAAGTACAAAAAATATATATCAAAAGATAGTGTTCACTTTTCTTCAGTATTAGCTTTCTTCTCTTTTCCCTTGGTAGTAGCATCAGGAGGAGCCAGAGGAGCAGAGATAGAAGTGGAAGAGGGAAGTGACCAAACTTTCAGAGAAGGAAGAGGGAGTCCTTAAAAATAGAGGGTGCCAAGGTAGGTTTGGTGGAAGACTGAGGTAATTATTGGTCAAGGATAACAGGTATGATCTGACTCAGAGCCCAAGAGACAAACATGGAGGTAAATACAAAGGCATTGGATGAGGAAGGAGGTAAACCAGGCCACAAGGGTGCAGCTACAGGATCCATAGTAGTAGTGCTCTGCACATGAAGATAAGGCCTCAATAACTTGATGAAGTCATAAATAATCTCTCCACCATACTGAATCGCTTTCTCAAAATCATCTTTGTTCTCCATGAACTTGTCCAGTAAAGTTGTAAAATATTTCAACTTTTGAACTTGAATTTTGAAATCTTGAGTGATAGGAGGAATTTTCAAATTATCTACAAGGTACTTGAAATGGTTTGTCATATCATGATTAGAGAAAATACAATTGAAGTAGAAATCTACTTTCTTATTAATTTCTTCCTGAGCATCATTTGAAATATTTTAATGAATCCTTACTAAATCAAGGACTCTGTCACTATTTTTGACAACCTTAGAGAGACTCTCCTTTTCAAAGCCACTTAGAACTGATTAAATTTATACTTAATAACATTTCTAAACATATCACTATCAAAGGAGGGTTGAGATGACTGTCTAGAGGTATTAGAGATTGTAATAGCTGAAGTGAGGGACTTTAGTTGATTCAGAACTTTCTTTAGACAGCCCTTGTACTCATCAGTCAATTTGTTGAGACTAATAACAAGCTCATGCATTTCCTGAACTATCTTATTGTTTCTCTCATCCACCTTGTCAGCTAAGGAAGTTAGGTTTAGTTGAATCGGAGAGTCGACTTCCTATGGAATCTGAACACTAACATCCTTAATAGGATGAGAAATGGGATCTGGTCCTGATTTCAACACTTTCTGCATATCTTCAACCATAGCTCTGAGAGACTTCACTTTATCACTCAGCTATTTTTTCTCAATTATGAAATCTTGAATTTCATGGATCATTTTCAGATGAATATTCCATATGATCTTTTCTAATATTAGGGCATCATCTCTTTCTCTCAATTTTGTTATAAGAGAAGGTTGAGTGTTCATGAGCTTTTCAACTCCAGCCAATAAAGTATCTCCAAAGTATTTCAAATCATTCTGACTCACGAAAGTATGAGGTTATTGGGAAGGTTTAGGAACATGAGTTGATATAGTATCAGGTTCCTTTGGAGAGATTACTTCAAGAGGAGATACCAGTTTCAATTAAAACATAGTAGATAGGTCTATACCTTTAATTGAGGCTTCTTGGGTATCATTCACATCAAAATAGATTGGGAACTTATACCATGTATCCACAGTTCTTTGATCAACTGGATTATGAATTTCAACACTTTCGAGATTAGGGTGCTTCACCCCCCCCCAACAAGTGCATCTCTCATAGGACTAAGAGATTCAGTTCTTTGATCTGTTTCCAAAATTTCATCCCCAATAGCTTCACCCATTTCATTTCTAGACAACTGAAATTCTTTCTCCATTCTTTCCTTAGCAGATAGGATAATCTTAGGATCATCTCATTCCTTGAAGTGTTCCTCAAAATAATATTATTTATCAAGAGAAATTTCTTCTTCTAGATGCTCTTCCAGAATAGCATTTTCCCTTATATTGACAACAGAATATTCTCTAGAACAAGATTCTTTTACCAAATCAACAGTTTCTTCAGGAACAGGTACTTTATTCCCAACTATGTCTTTTGGAACAGTTCCAATGTCTTTCTTGTCTAAGACAGTTTCCCCTGTAGGGGAAACAACCTCCTCCTCTTCTTCTTCAACAGGATAGTCTACAATTTCATCTGGTTCTAAACAAGGATCAGAGATGTCCTTAGGTCTGGAAGAATTTTCAACTGGATTAAACTTTTCATACAACCTTTCATTATCCTCCACCCAAGCCTTTTTCCATGGATTCCAACTAATTTTCATTCTTTTGACCGTAACCTTTGAGATACAGATTTCACAATCCTTGATGACTTTTTTATTCATTCCAACCAACCCCTTAGAATAAAACATAACAGATATTGACCTTGACTAGAACAAGGAGGTTGACCTTGAGTTTTTCTTTATCAACTCACACATATGAAGTGTAACATACTTTTACATGTTAATATTTTGTCTATTCTTCATAATATGTATCAAAAATATATCTTGATATTTGAGGGTACCAAAATCTTCTATTCTTAGACTAATCAAATTATAAATAAACTTAAACAACAATCTGGTTTCACCATATAGCTCAGCAGCAATAGCTCTTCTCTTTGTTTTATTGACAGTCAAGATTCCCAAGGATTATTCTAAAACAAATATATCACTGAGAAGAGGAGGACCTCTCTAATAGTCCTCAAAAATTCCTTTGTGAGGTATCCCTAGGTAATCATCCCATAACCTAGAAGAAAAGGTACATCTTTGTCCATTGATCTAGCTTCTTACAACAAAATCATCTTCTGTATTGAAAGAGAATTGAACGAACTGATAGAACTAAGCAACTAGATTTGGGTAAATTGTCCTTTCATCTTTTGTGAACCAATCCATCCAAACCTGCTCTTTTAGTACTTTCAACACTAAATACTTTCTTGAAGATAACCACATAGGGTAGATCTCCTTTTCTGGTACCACTATTCTATCAATAAGATTCGGATTCAAAGGACCTTCGAGCGCAATATTCGCTGATATTTTCATCTTCTTCTTTGATTTTAACATCTCAGGAGTTGATGAAGAGGGGAATTTTATTTTGGGCATTCAATCAAGGGTTTGAGAGAGATGGAGAGAGGGTTGAAGGACTTACGGTTTGAGAGAAGAGAGATTGAGTGAAGAAAAGAGTGAAACCTCTTTCACTTTTATCATTTAGGGATATCAAGCATCGCAAATTCAAAAGTGCATGAAATAAAAGGAATAAAATAATCAATCATAGCAATATGGGTTATAATATGTAAATAAAACTAAAATGTGTTTTTATGGTGAGATCGGACGGAGTTTCTTAGTGAGACCGTAACAAATTTTCATGGTGTCATTTTTACTGTGTGACTTCACATCGGTGCAACTGTATTGTTTGAAATAGTATGTGAAAAATGGTAACCGAGTAGATAGTAACTGTGAGACAATAAACATGAGACATCAACTTTAAGACAGTAACTTGTAGAACTATGAGAGTGAGACAGCACTTCTAAGATAGTGCCTCATGAAACTGTAAACTGTAAAACAATAAGTTTTGAAATCAATACATTTTCTACATAAGATTTATCATTCCTAATTCATGTATGATGTAATATATTATTTCAAAATTTAATGGTTTGGTTAATATATCTGCAATATGATATTCAGTTCTAATGAATTCCAAAGTGATATCACATTTATGATAATGGTCTCTCAAAAAGTTATGTCTTAAATCAATATGTTTTGTCCTAGATTGTGAAACATGATTTTTTGAGATGTTAATAGCACTTGAATTGTCACAATTTATAGGTACATTCCTGAATTGACATCTATAATCTAGAAAAGTTGGTTTCATATAAAAAATTTATGCACAACAACTACCAGCAGCTATATATTCAGCTTCGGTAGTATATAATGCAACAAAGTTTTGTTTCTTACTACACCATTATACCAAATACTTTCCTAAAAGGTGACATGATTCAGAGGTGTTTTTTCTAACTTAAACCCACCAAAATCAGCATCATAATAGATTACTAACTCAAATTATTGTCATATGGGATAGAACAATCCCAGATTGGGTGTATGTTTGAGGTATTTGAAAATCCTTTTAATATAATTTAAATTATATTCCTTAGGGTTTGCTTGAAAACGAGCACATATAAATACACTAAACATAATATTAGTCTGGCTAGAATTTAAGTAGAGTAAGCTTCCAATCATTCCTCTAAAAGTGGTTTGATAAACAGATTTTCCATCTTCATAAAGATCCAACTTACAAGTAGTACTCATTGGAGTTTCATTACTTTTAGTTCTATCCAAGCCAAAACGTTTTAGAATATATCTGCTATATTTTATTTGATTTAAAATAATACCATCATTATTTTTAAAGATTTGAAATCTACAAAAAAAATTAGTTCACCCATTAAACTCATTTCAAATTAATTTTATAAAAAGGTTATGATCAGCTATAACTTTTTTTAAAACCTTTGGAAATGATAAAAGTACATAATCTATCATACCAATCTCTTAGTGCTTGTTTTAAACCATACAAAGCTTTTTAAAATTTAAAAACATGATTTGGAAAATGAGGATTTTTAAAACCATGGGGTTTATCAACAAAGACATCTTTATCTATATGCCCATTTAGTAATGCACTCTTGACATCCATTTAATATAGTTTGAAATTCATATGGGCAGCATAAGCAAGAATAATTCTGATGGCTTCAAGTCTAGCTACTGGTGAAAAGGTTTCCTCATATTCAATTCCTTCTTCTTTACTATAGCCTTGTGCAACCAATCTAGCCTTGTTTCTAACTATGTTATCATCTTCATCTACCTTATTTATAAATACCCACTTAGTACCTATGGTAAATGCGTCTTTAGTTCTGTCAAAAAATTTCCAAACATTTTTCCTTTCAAACTAATTAAGTTCTTCTTGCTCATTCATCACCCAAAATTCATCATTGATATCATCATTAATGTTTTTAGGTTCAAGTTGTGACAAGAAAACTTGATGTTCAACCTGATTTCTAAGAGAAGCTCTAGTTTTAGTTCCTTTATCTAAATCTCCTACAGCAGCATCTAAAGGATGGTTCTTATAGGTTCTAACAGCTCTAGAAAAAGAGGGACTAGTGATTTCAGGTTCATCAGTAGGTTTGGGTTCTTTATGACTTGAATATAGAGAATTTCCATAACTGGAAGTTTTCACAAATTCCATTACAAGATGATTATAGTATTTAGCATTGATGTACATATTTGACATGTCATCCTCCGGGTTCTCTATAGTGGTCTTAGGCTCATGTGGATCTTTCTCATCAAACTTGACATGGACAGATTCATCCATACATTTAGTTCTTTTGTTAAACACACTATTGTATTTATTATAGATTGAATATCCTAGAAAAAATCCTTCATCACTCTTGGATACAAACTTGTCAAGATTTTACTTAGTATTAAGGATAAAAACTTTGCAACCAAAAACTTTTAAGTAGCTCACTTTGGGTTTCTATTATTCCATAACTCATATGGAGTTGTTTTAAAAATATGTCTAATAAACACTCTATTAATAATATAGCATGTTGTATTTACTGATTCTACCCAAAAATAAATAGGTAAGTCATATTCACTAAGAATGGTTCTAGAAATCTATTGAAAGTTTATATTTCTTATTTCTACAACTCTATTTTGTTGAGGTGTTCTAGGGGCAGAGAAATTATGACTATATCCATTTTGTGAACAAAAGGATTCAAACTCTTGATTTTCAAACTCATGACCATGATCACTTCTTAAGTATTTAATTCTAAGTTCATTAATATTTTCTATAGTTTTAGAAAATTTGGTGAAATGAGAGGAGGCTTCACTTTTGTGATCCAAAAAGAAAGTCTAAGTATATCTAGAAAAGTCATCTACAAGAACATAAACATAGTGCTTTCTATTTAAACTAGAAACTCTAGATGGTCCAAACAAATCCATGTGAACTAGTTTGAGAGGTTGAGAAGTTGACACTTATTTCTTTGGTTTGAATGAAATTTTTTGTTGCTTTCCCTTTTGACAAGGATTACACACTTTATCATTTGTAAACTCAAGTTTGGGTAGGTATTTAACTAAACTTTTTTCTAGTTAGCTTTCTAAGGGAGTGAATATTACAGTTTCCTAGTCTTCTATTCCAAATCCAAGACTCATTATGAAATACACTTAAACATGAAGCATTTTGAGAAACTAAAGAATCTAAGTTAATAGAGTATACATTTTCATTTCTCAATGCAGAAAACACTAATTCATTTTTAGAGTTAAAAACATTGAAAGCGTCATTCTCAAATTTAACATGAAATTCATCATCACATAGTTGTGAAATACTAAGTATATTATATTTCAATCCATCAATAAAAAGTACTTTGGAAATTAAAACTGAGTTAGGGTTACAGATTTGGCCAAGGCCAATGATTTTTACTTTGGCATTATCACTAAAAGTGACATGTCCACCATAAATTTTTATTAAGTTTTTAAAGCATGAACAGTCTCCTATCATGTGTCTTGAACACCCACTATCAAAGTACCATAAACTTTTAAAAGATCTCTTTAAATAATTTTCCTACAAAATAGTAAAATAAAAATAGACTTTGGTACCCATATTTTTTTTTTGGTCCATTAATATTAGTGATTAGTTCTTTAGGAACCCGCATATGCCTCATAGGTTTCCTATAAGCATTATGTAAAGTAATTAAAAAATAAACTCTATTTTTTTCCCAAAAATATTGAAATAGTAGAGAGTGTATCATAACTTGAACTAGCATAATGCTTTCCTAAACTAGGAGTAAAGCTGTATGTCCTAGATTTAGAAATAAAATTGGTTTTTGCAAAAATTATTTTTCAAGGTTAATAGCCAATAGTAGTAGTATATTTAGGTGCAATCTATTTACCTAGAATCTGGACCAAAATATCTTTACCATTAGTAAACCTTTCAAGGTACTTTTTGAATTTATCATTATATAGCTTTAGTTTATTATTTTCTTTGAGTAATTGAACATTTTTCTATCTTTCTATAGTAAGTTTAGATTTAATAGTTGAGGTAAGATCATGTTATTTTTTTAAAGACTTGTATTTATATTTTAGTTCATTACATGTATCTTCAATAATATTTCAATACTCAAACATTTCTTCTTTAGATATATTTTGAGTATCACTTTCACCTCTATAATAATAGGAATTTTGTACATGAGATGTCAGGGTTACCTCAAATGCGTTTTTCATTAAACAAATATTGGATTTGTTAGCCTGTTCATCATGTGAAGACTCAGAGTCTCTTGAACTATACTCAGAAGCACTCTAAGTTGATTTTATTGCCTTTTTATACTTTCTATCTGTGTCCTCATATTTCTTTTTATACATTATCTTGGGATAGTCAGCCTTTATATGTACCTTTGTCTTACATTCATAGCTTACTATCTCATCAGACTTGTCACTTCTTTTCCAATCATTCTTATGGATTACCTTTTGATCATATCTTCCTTTGAAGTTAGTATTTCTAAAAAAAACTTCTTCTTGTAAAATTTCTTAAACCTTCTAGATAATTGATCCATCTCCTCATCACTATCAGGTGATGATTTTTCGTTGCGGTAACTTTCTACAAAGACTTCCAATTTCCCTTTTTCTTTGTGTTTAGATGTGGTGGTCTTGAATGCAATAAATTTTCTTTTGGGTTTATCCTCTTCTTACTTGTTTCCTTTCATATTCTCTTCATTCATCATTAGTTTCCCAATGATTTATTTGACATGTAATTTTATTATGTCACATGACTCTCTAATAGAGATAGAGGTTTCTCTCCATCTATCAGGCTGACATCTGAGAAACCTCATGATTTGTTCTTTGGAAGTAACTTCTCTTCCAAGAGAAATCATTGTGTTGAAAATTTCATTGAACCTGAGATACATGTCATAAATAGGCTCATCAGGTTTCATTTTAAAGTTATAATATTTAATAGTATAAGTATTAAGTCTCATTTCATTCACACTAGAAGTTATTTCATGTGAAACAGACAAAGTATCCTAAATTTCATCGGAAGTTTTACATGCAGAAATTTTGTTAAATTCCTCATCTCCTAAAGATCAATATAAAGCATTCATGGATTTGCAATTGTTATTGTAAGCAGTCTTGGTTGGTTCATCCCAAGTAATTCTATCAGTAGAAGTAATCTTATACTCCTCTATAATTGAAGACCAAATTTCAAAACCCATACTTTCTAAATGCATTTTCATTTTAATCTTCCATTGGGAATAATTAGTTCCATTAAATAATGGTGTTTTTTTTGTTGCAGAACCTTCCAATCTATTATCTATAATAAATAAATAATTTTAAAGATCTATAAATTTATAATTAACAGAAATTTACATATCTTTAAAGTAAAACTAAAATCATAGTTGAATAGGTTCAAAAATATATTCTCAAAATGATCCTCTGATACCAAATGTTGGTCGAAGTAGAGTACTCAAGAGGGGGGTTGAATTGAGTATCTATACAAATTTTTGATAAAAATTTTTCTTAAAAAGATTCCTCTTTAAAAATAAATACATCCCAATCAATTAAGGTAATACGGTTATAAAGGTTTTACTATTAAAATTACCTCTCAAAAGATTGATTAATTATTAGTAATATTAGAATGAGTTATTGATATTACTTTTGAAGCAATTTTAATAAGTAAAAACAATTATAACTTCTATCCAATATTAACTATCAAATTAAATCTAGTGGTTTCTAAATTATACAGTAAAATAGAGAAAAACTAAATTAGACAACATAGAGGATAAAAAAGTGGTTCAGTCTCATGTTGAGACTTGTTCCACTCCACTTGGTGATCACCTACCACCAAGAAGTTTATATAAATAAAATTGATCCACACCCTGGATTGGGGTAAACAATAGTGCACAGGACTGTCCAGGTCACACGACCTCTTCCACAGTTCTTCATGGGTAAAAACTATCAGGTCACACAAGGACCTCTTCCACCCTTATCTATGGGAGTAAACAAGTGAAAAAAGATATGATAAGAAGGATATATTGTGTCCTTTAGTTTAGTGTAGGAGACAGTGTGTGTTTTTAATACAGATACACACACACTTCTCCAAAGCTAAAAACAATACACAATAGAGAAAAGATGATGAGATAAGGTTATAAGTTCTCTGAGTGTTAATATATGCAGCTCAGGACTTCTAGGATGAAGAAGATTCAAGAATCGAGTCCTCTTGAGAAATAGACTATCACAAGTCTGGTGCTCTAGCTTCCAATTAGATCTAGATTGTGTTCTTTGAGGAGTTGGTATTGCGAAGATGATTTGGCTCTGATCTGTGGTATTCCTAATTTTTTATTCAAGAAATCTTTGTGTGTTCTTCAAAAATATCTTGGTGCATGTATCGGTCCACTTTTCAAGAGTTCTCATGATTTTTCTACACATTTCTATTCATCATCACTTGTTTTAGGGCCACGATTTTTTTTATTCTTGGAGGGCATGTGTTGGATCCGATAGGATGCATGTATCCTGCACCTCGTACATTGTACTGTTAGGTGACATTTCTATAAAGAAATATTAATTATTCCAGTTCATTTAAAAGAATCAAATATGACTGTTAGAAATTAAATTGAAAAAGACAAAAACAGATTAAAGAACGGTGTCACATTCTGTCTAGAAATGGTGTCACCTAGAAACGGTGTCACCACGAGATGATGTCTTCTTTTTTGCCTTTGAGTGGTGAGACATTCATGATGGCATAATTATATTGAGATCAGGAACCAGCAGCATATATGCAGTGTTAGGATCACAGTTTCTGGTCCTTTTCCAAACTTCGAATGGTGTTATAGAAAGGAACTGATGTCACAGAATTCAGGAGATATAGAACTGATAATGGTGTTTGGTCAGAGTTTCTGGGTAACGGTGTCTGGGTCACAGTGTCTGGGTCATGGTGTCTTGGTCATGGTGTCTAGGTCACGGTGTCTAGGTCACGGTGTCTGGGTCATGGTGTCTGGGTCACGATGTATGGGTTACGGTGTCTGGTTTCATTTCCCGAAAACCAGAACCAGTGGCAGACTCACGGTTTCTCAAACTTTGCCAAATATTTGTTTATAGACTTAAGCGGTAATATTCACCGAATGAATTAGACTTAATAATTCATAAACTAAATCACTATAGACCAAAGTTAAATATATTTTACAATAATCAGTCATGATTTATAGGAATCAAGATCTTGAGAAAATTTATTTGAAGCATAAAGAAACCAAGAATATCTACACATGATATGAGATAGATTAAACAAGAGTAACAATTTTTTATCATTAAAACATGATTAAAACCTAAGGAGTCTGAAAATCTCCCCCTTTTGATGATCACAAATTATATGAGTGAGATAAATTTTCTTAGTGTGCGTATCTCTACCCCTTTTGGGTTTATCAAAAGGAGTACAAAAATAAATATGAGAATAGACAATAAGAGTTCATAGTTCATTAGATGGAGAAAGATGTGTTATTAAAAGTAGTAGGAAATAAAAGTACAAAAAATCCCTATCAAAAGATGGTGTTCACTTTTCTTCAGTACTGGTTGTCTTCTCTTTTCCCTTGGCAGTAGCATTAGGAGGAGCCACAGGAGCAGAGACAGAAGTGGAAGAGGGAAGTGAGACAAATATCAGAGAAGTAAGAGGGAGTCCTTCAAAAACAGAGGGTTCCAAGGTAGGTTTGGTGGAATACTGAGGTAATTGTTGGTCAAGGATAATAGGCATGATCTGACTCAGAGCCTGAGATACAAACATAGAGGTAGAGACAAAGGCAGTGGATGAGGAAGGAGGCAAACTAGGCTGCAAGGGTGAAGCTGTCGGAGCCACAATAGCAGTGCTCTACACATGAATATAAGGCCTCAATAACTTGATGAAGTCAGGAATAATCTCACCACCATACTGCATCGCTTTCTCAAAATCTTCTTTGTTCTCCATGAACTTTTCCAATAAAGGAGTGAAATCTTTCATCTTTTGAACTTGAGTTTTGAAATATTGAGTGATATGAGTAATTTTAAAATTCTATACAAGGTACTTGAAATGGTTTTTCATATCATGATTAGAGAAAATCCTATTGAATTAGAAATATAGTTACTTAGTAATTTCTTCTTGAGCATCATTTGAAATATTTGAATGAATCCTTACCAAATCAAGGACTCTTTTGTTATTTTTGACAACTAGAGAGAGGCTCTCCTTGTCAAATACACTTAGCACTAATTGAATTTCTTCATTAACAACAGTTCTGATCAGATCACTATCAAAGGATGGTTGAGATGACTATCTAGAGGTATTAGAGACTATAAAAGATGAAGTGAGGGACTTTAGATGATTCAGAACTTTCTATAGATAGCCTTTGTACTCATCACTCAATTTTTTGAGACAAATAACAAACTCACGCATTTCTTGAACTATATTCTTGTTTATCTAAACCACCTTTTCAACTAAGGAATTTAGGTTTAGTTGAATCAAAGATACAAATTCCTGTGGAATCTGACCACTAACATCATTAACAGGATGAGCAATAGGATATGGTCCTTATTTGAACACTTTCTGCATGTCTTCAACCATAGCTTGGAGATACTTCACTTCATCACTCGTCTATTTGTTCTCAATTATGACCTCATTAATTTCATGAATCATTTTGGCTGAATCTTTCATATGATCTTTTCTAATAGTAGGGAAGAATCTATTTCACTCAAGTTTGTAATAGGAGCAGGTTGAGTGTTCATGATCTTTTCAACGCCAGCCAATAAAGTAGCTCCAAAGGATTTTAGATCATTATGACTCACGAAAGTATGAGGTTCTTGGGAAGGTTCAGGAACAGGAGTTAAGACAGGCTCTGGTTCCTTTGTAGATACTACTTCAAGAGTAGATACCAATTTCAATTGAAACACAGTAGATAGGTCTATACCTTTAACTGAGGATTCCTGGGTATCTTTCACATCAAAATAGATAGGGAACTTATACCATGTATCCACAGTTCTTTGATCAACTGGATTAAGAATTTCAACACTTTCTAGATTAGGGTGTTGCTCCCCCTCAACAAGTGCATCTCTCGTAGGACTAAGAGATCCATTTCTTTGATCTGTTTCCTAAATTTCATCCCTAGTAGCTTCACCCATTTCTTTTCTAGCCAACTAAAATGATTGCTTCATTATTTCCTAAGAAGATAGGATAATATCAGGATCATATTGTTCCTCTAACTGTTCCCCAAGATCATCTTATTTCTCAAAAGAAATTTCTTCTTCTAGATGATCTTCCAAAACATCCTTTCCCTTATATTGATAACAGACACTTCTCTAAAAGAATATTGTTTTAAAAAATCAACAGTTTCTTCAAGAATAGGTACTTTCTTCTCAACTATGACTTTAGGAATAGGTCCAATGTTTTCCCTGTCTAAGATAATTTCCCATGTAGGTGAAACAACCTCCTTATCTTCTTCTTCAATAGGATAGTAAACAATTTCATCTGGTTCCAAACCAGGACCATAAAGGTCCTTATGTAAGGAATAATTCTCAACCAGATTAAACTTTTCATACAACCTTTCATTATCCTTCACCCATGCCTTTATTCACAGATTCCAACTAATTTTCATTTTTTTTACTGTAACCTTTGAGATACAGAATTCACAGTCCTTGATGACTTCTTCATTCAATCCAACCAACCCCTTATCATACAGTATAGCCGATATTAACCTTGAGTCGAACAAAGAGGTTGAATTTGAGGTTGTCTTTATCACCTCACACATATTAAGTGTAACATACTTGTGCAGGTTAATCTTGTGTCTATTCTTCATAAGATGTATCAAAAATATATCTTGATATTTGAGGGTAGAAAAATCTCCTTTTCTTGGACTAATAATATTTTGAATAAACTTAAACAACAATCTGGTTTCACCATCCAACTCATCAGCAATAGCTCTTCTATTTGTTTTATTGTGATTCAAGCTTCCCAATGCTTCTTCTAAAACAAAGATATCACTGGGAGGAGGAGGAACTCTCTGATAGTCCTCAAAAATTCCTTTGTGAGGTATCCCTAGGCAAGAATCCCATAACCTTAAAGAAAAGGTACATCTTTGTCCATTGATCCAGCTTCTTACAATAAAATCATATTCTGTATTAAAAGAGAATTGAATGAACTAATATAACTAAGAAACTAACTTTGGGTAAATTGGCCTTTCCTATTTTGTGAACCAAGCCAGCCAAACCATCTCTTTTAGTACTTTCAACACTAAAGACTTAGTTGACAGTAACCACTTAGGGTAGATCTATAACAACCCTACTCTTTATTACACACTTAAACCTGATTTATTACATAAAATATTCACTTGATAAAACATAGAAGATCGAGAGGTATAGTGTATTTAGAGATTAAGAACATTACATAATAGATTAGAACATAAAACACACAACATCTTTATTGGAAACTTCCTTTACAAGACCACTACATTCCCTCATACTTAGCATTGCATGGGATAACCTGAGGACATGCATAAGAAAAGGGTGAGCTAAAAAGCCCCGTAAGGGAATAAACATGAAATAACATGAGAAATACAATACATGTTATACAATAGTAATATAAATGGATCACAAGATAAACATGAACATAAAGGAATGATAAAGCATGCTAATCATAACATGGAAGTGTGGAAACAACACTTAACATGGAATTAGCATGAGCCAAGGCTCATTGCACATGGAGCATGAGTAAACCCCCATTGCACATGAAGCACGAGTAAAACCACATTTTACTTGAATTATCATGAGTCAAAACCAATTACACATGACGTATCATGATATTATACTTTACCCAATGCATTAGAGTGCTATCAGGGCACACCCTTTTTAAACATTTCATTTCATGCATAAGTGTGCCACATGGATCATACAACATGGAATCAATCATCATTATTTATTCCATGATAAAGGGATGTGTAATAAATACATGAATCTTTATAATAAATAAGTAAATTTTCATAAAGGTGAATATCCTTGATAGAGGAATGGGCATGGTATTCACTACACAATGACATTAGCTTGGAAAATCGTAGTGTAATTTCGGCAGCATAATGGCGTGAAATAAGAACTCATAAAAATGGTTGATGAGAGAGAAAGGGGTGTATCATAATATTTACATGAAATGGAAAGTAAGTAGGGCATATATATACATGTCCCAACAAACATAATGGAATTTATATTCATAATAGAAAATAATTACTTGGATGTAAAATAGGAGAGAGAAATCCCTCATGGAATTTTGGCATGGTAACGGGTGTACATGGGAGGAGTTAATGAGGGATAAAGGGATCTAAAATCATCCAAAAATAAAGAGGTAAGTATGGGGGAGGTGATAATTCATACCCCAACATTTTTAATTGAAAAAAATGGCATAACAACTTAAAGAAAATTGGACAAAAATGAGAAAGGAAGAAATCCCTTACTTGGAAGTGTGATCCCAAAGGCTTGGGAGAGGCTTGAGAGAGGCTTCTTGGGAGATTGGAGAACCTTGGGAAGATTATAGAGAGAGGAGGGTAGGGTTTGGTCGAACTCCAAAGGATTTTAGTGAAGAGGAAGTGGGAGCTTGGGTGGGTTTATATAGGAAAGGGGAGGGAATTCTTTATTATTTAGGTTTGGGACACCTCACATTAAAGTAATCAAAAACACAAACTAGAACATGGTTTTTTCACATGGTTTTTTTCCAAAAGGGAGTGAAAAACAATATTTTATAAGTATAATGGCTTAAATTCTTAAAATAATAGGGTTTCTTATGTGGAGGTGAGTCACACTCTCAAGGAAAACAATTTAAAATGACAAAATGTTTTATAAGCCTTGAAGGGTCCACTAAATCTTTTTAAAATAAATAAAACAAATATAAAATCACATTATTTTAATTTAAAAACATATATTGTCTAAAAAAATGTTTATTGTATATTATTACATCACTATTGGATCATTATGATGTCATAAAACCCATTATATATTTAAACGGTATTTAATTTTTAGCCAAAAATTTGACTGTCTCAGAAAATTATAAAAAATTCACCATTTGATAATTTCGACATCTTGGTTCCAAAAATAATATTCATTTTATCTAAATAATTTTTTAAATATTTTAATTTTTACTTTTAAAATAAAAACTGACATTTATCGAAAATTCATGGGTTTTGACAAAAACTGCTTTCAAACCTTAATAATTGCATTCATAAAATTATATGATCATTTATATTTAATAAAAAGAAATTTAATAATAATAATAATAATAATTTATTAAAATATTATTTAATTGAAAAATACATTAATTCATAAAAATATATTTCTTAGTTGAATATTAACTAAAAATATTATTTTTGCTCTAAAAACTATTTACAAAGTAACAATAATAAAATGAATGCACATTATTTATACAAAAATAATGTACATATTCATAGTGATAGGGTCTTGTTACATAACCCCTTATAACACCCGCATAATACCGAAGAGTAAGGTGTGCGATAGTGACAGACTCTTGGGGTGGCTCGGATAACATTTCTCGGGTGGTAATCTCTATTAACTTCCACTTCTCCTGTAGTCAGTTCTACTCAAGCTTAACGTGTTCAAGCTCAGCTTGGGATTGGTCAAGAGAGAAGCCTGATGACACCACCTCCTTTATGAGCTCTGAAAAATGGGCTTCATATGGGGAAAGTCTACTGGATGAGGTCATCGCTTCCTTTGTCTTAGTAAATTGGATTTTTTAAAGCCCTATATTTATATTAATCATGTGATCATTGTTCAAGGGATATATTAGCAACAGTCACAATTCATAACAGTATTTTAAAATCCAAAAACATAAAACCAATGAAGTTCACATTTTATATAACCATAATAAGACATTTAATTATATCAAGATGAATTTTCATTAATGAAAGTTCGGGTTGTTATAAGATCTCCTTTTCTAGTACCATTATTCTATCAACAAGATTCTAATTCAAAGGACCATCAGGCGCTATCTTTGCTGTTATTTTCATCTTCTTTTTAGATTTGAGCTTCTTAAGAGTTTATGAAGACATGTGTTTCAATTCGGGCATTCAATCGATGGTTCAAGAGAGAGAGAGAGAGAGCTGAAGGGTTTTAGGACTTACAGTTTGAGAGTAAAGAGATCAAGTGAAGAAAATAATGAAACCTCTTGTTTTTATCATTTATGGATATCAAGCATCTCAAATTCAAAAGCGCGGTAAATAAAAGGAATAAAATAATCAATCACAGTGATACGGGTTATAATATGTAAATAATAATAAAAAGTGTTATTATGGTGAGACTCGAACAGACTTTCATAGTGAGGCCTTAATAGATTTTCACGGTGTCATTTTTACTATGTGACTTCACATCAGTGTGACCATATTGTTTGAAATAGTATGTGAAAAATGATAACTAAGTAGACAGTAATCGTGAGGCCATAAACATGAGATAGAAACTTTAAGATAGTAACTTGAAAAACTATGAGAGTGAGATAGTACTTCTAAGATAGTTCCTCGTGAAACTGTAAACTCTAAAACAGTAAGTTTTGAAATTGGAACATTTTCTACTTAAGATTTATCATTCATAATTCAAGTATGATGTAATCTATTCTTTCATAATTTAATGGTTTGGTGAATATATCATCAAGCTGATATTCAGTTTCAATGAATTCCAAAGTGATATCACATTTTTGATAATGGCCTTTGAAAAAGTGATGTCTTACATCAATATGTTTTGTCCTAGAGTGTGAAACATGATTTTTTGAGATGTTAATATCACTTGTATTGTCACAATTTATAGGTACACGCCTGAATTGATATCCATAATCTAGTAAAGTTTTTTTCATCCACAAAATTTGTGCACAACAACTACCAACAGCTCTGTATTCATATTTGGCAGTAGATAATGCAACAGAGTTTTGTTTCTTACTACACCATGACACCAAATACTTTCCTAAATGGTGACATGTTCTAGAGGTTCTTTTTCTATCTAACTTAAAACCACCAAAATCAGCATCAGAATAGCTAACTAACTCAAATATTTTTCCTCTGGGATAGAACAGTCCTAGATTGGGTGTATGTTTGAGGTATTTAAAAATCCTTTTAACAACATTTAAATGTTATTCCTTAGGGTTTTCTTGAAAATGAGAACACATACATACACTAAACATAATATCATTCCGGATAGAAGTTAAGTAGATTAATCTTCCAATCATTCCTCTATAAGTGGTTTGATGAATAGATTTTGCATCTTCATCAAGATCGAACTTACAAGTAGTACTCATTTAAGTGTCATTACTTTTAGTTCTATCCAATCCAAAACGTTTTAGAATATCTCTAGTATATTTTCTTTGATTTAAAATAATACCATCATTATTTTGAATGATTTAAAATCCAAGAAAGAATTTTAGTTCACCCGTTAAACTCATTTCAAATTCGTTTTATAAAAAGGGTAGGATCATCTATACCTTTTGTAAAACCTTTGTAAATGAGAAAAGTAGTTAATATATCATACCAAGATCTTGGAGATTGTTTTAAACCATAAAAATCTTTTTAAAATTTAAAAACATGATTTAGAAAATGAGGATTTGTAAAACCAGGGGGTTGCTCGACAAAGACATCCTCAGTTATATACCCATTTAGGAATACACTCTTGACATCCATTTGATATAGTTTGAAATTCAGATAGGCAGTATAAGCAATCAGAATTCTGATAGCTTCAAGTCTAGCTACTGGTGAAAATTTTTCCTCATAGTCAATTCCTTATTCTTGACTATAGCCTTGTGCAACCAATTTATCCTTGTTTCTAACTATGTTACCAGCTTCATCTACCTTATTTCTAAATACCCACTTAGTGCCTATGGTAAAATCATCTTTAAGTCTATCAACAAGTTTCCAAACATTATTCCTTTCAAACTGATTAAGATATTCTTGCATAGCCATCACCCAAAATTCTTCATTGATAGCATCATTAATGTTTTTAGGTTCAAGTTGTGATAAAAAACTTGATGTTCAACCTGATTTATAAGAGAATTTCTAGTTTGATTTCCTTTATCTAAATCTCCTACAATAGCATCTAAAGGATGGTTCTTAAGGGTTCTAATAGTTTTAGAAAAAGAGGGACTATTGATTTCAGGTTCATTAGTAGTTCCGGGTTCATTATGACTTGAATCTGAAGAATTTTTAAAACTAGATGTTTTCACAAATTCCTTTATAGGATAGTTAGAGGATTTAGCATTGATGTCTAGATTTTACATGTCATACTCCAGGTTCTCTAGAGTGGTCTTAGGCTCATGTGGATCTGTCTCATCAAACATGACATGGGAAGATTCTTCCTCGCATTTAGTTCTTTGGTTAAACACTCTATAGGCTTTACTAGATGTTGAATATCCTAGAAAAATTCCTTCATCACTCTTGGATGTGAACTTGTCAAGAATGTTCTTAGTATTAAGGATATAAACTTTGCAACCAAAAACTTTTAAGTAACTCACTTTGGGTTTTATATTGTTTCATAACTCATATATAGTTCTTTTAAGAATAGGTCTAATCAACACTCTATTAATAATAAGCATGTTGTATTTATTGCTTCAGCCCAAAAATAAATAGGTAAGTCGTATTCACTAATCATGGTTCTAGCTATCTCTTGTAAGGTTCTATTTCTTCTTTCTACAACTCCATTTTGTTGAGTTGTTCTAGGGGCCGAGAAATTATGACTATATCCATTTTTTGAATAAAAGGATTCAAACTCTTAATTTTTAAACTCATGACCATGACCAATTCTTAAGGATTTAATTCTAAGTCCACTAATATTTTCTATAGTTTTAGCATATTTGGTGAAATTAGAGTAGGCTTCACTTTTGTGAGCCCAAAATAAAGTCCAAGTATATCTAGAAAAGTCATCTACAAGAACATAAACATAGTGCTTCCCATTTAAACTAGAAACTCTAGGTGGTCCAAAAAAATCCATGTGAATCAGTTAGATAGGTTAATAATTTGAAACTTATTTCTTTGGTTTGAAGGAAATTTTGTGTTTCTTTCCCTTTTGAAAATTATTACATGCTTTATCATTTGGAAACTCAAGATCAGGTAGGTCTTTAACTAAAATTTCTCTGGTTAGCTTTCTAAGGGAGTGAATATTACAGTGTCCTAGTCTCATAGGCCAAATCCCAGACTCTTTTTGAAATACACTTAAACATGAAGCATTTTGAGAAACTAAATAATCTAAGTTAATAGAGTATAAATTTTCATTTCTCAATTCAGAAAACACTAATTAATTTTTAGATTTAAAAACATTGCAAGCATCATTCTCAAATTTAACATGCAATCCATCATCACATAGTTGTGAAATACTGAGAATATTATATTTCAATACATCAACAAAAAGTACTTTGGAAATTAAAATTGAGTTAGAGTTATGGATTTGGCCAAGGCCAATGATTTTTCATTTTGCATTGTCACCAAAAGTGACATGTACACCATCAATTTTTATTAATTTCTTGAAGCATGAATAGTCTCCTATCATGTATCTTGAACACCCAATATCCAAGTACCATAAACTTTTACAGGATCTCTTTAAACAATTTTCCTACAAAATAGTCAAATAAAAACAGACTTTAGTACCCATATTTTTTTGGGTCCAGTAATATTAGTGACTAGTGATTTAGGAACCCACATCTTCCTCATAGGTTTCCTATAAGCATTATGTAAATTACTTAAAAAATAAACTCTATTTAATCTAGAAAATCTTGAAACAGTAGAAAGTGTATCATAACTTGAACTAGTAGAATGTTTTTTTGAACTAGGAGTAAAGTTGTATGTCCTAGATTTAGAAACAAAATTAGTATTCTCAAAATTTCTTTTAATAGGTTGATATCCAATACCATTAGTATATTTAGGAGAAATATTTTTACCTAAAATTTGGACCAAAATATCTTTACCATTATTAAACATTTCATGGTCCTTTTCAATTTCTCATTAGATAGATTTAGTTCATTGTTTTCTTTGAGTAATTAAACATTTTTCTCTCTTTATACAGTAAGTTAAAATTTAACAGTTGAGGTAAGATCATGTTGTTTCTTTAAAGACTTGTATTTATATTTTAGTTCATTACATGTCTCTTCAAGCATATTGAAATAATAAAACATTTCTTCTTTGGATATATTTTCAAAATCACTTTCATCTCTAGAATAATAGTAATTTTGTATAGGAGATGTCAGGGTTACCTCAGATGTGTTTTTCATGAAACACATATTGGCTTTGTTATCTTGTTCATCATGTGAAGACTCGAAGTCACTTTAATTTTCCCCCAAAGCACTCCAAGTTTCTTTCATTGACTTTTTATACTTTCTATATTTTTCCTCGTATTTCTTTTTATACTTCAGCTAGGAATAGTTAGACTTTATATGTCCCTTTCACTTACATTCATAGCATACTATCTCATCAAACTTGTCACTTATTTTCCAATCTTTCTTCTAGCTTCCCTTTTGAACATATCTTCCTTTTAAGTTAGGATTTCAAAAAAATTCTTCTTCTTGTAAAATTTCTTAAACCTTAAGGATAATTTTTCCATATTCTCATCACTGTCAGGTGATGATTGTTCACTGCTGTAACTTTCTATAGATACTTCCAATTTCTCTTTTTATTTGTGTTTAGAGGTGGTGGTCTTGAATGCAATATATTTTATTTTGGGTTCATCCTCTTCATCCTTGTTGACTTTCAACTCCTCTGCATACATCATTAGTTTCCCAATGATTTATTTGACAGGTAATTTGATTCTGTCACATGTCTCTCTAATAGAGACAGAGGTTCCCATCCATCTATTAGGTAGGCATATAAGAATCCCCGTGATTTGTTCTTTGGCAGTAACTTCTCTTCCAAGAGAAATCATTTTGTTGACAATTTCGTTTAACCTGAGATACATGTCACAAATAGGCTCATCAAGTTTCATTTTAATGTTATCATATTTAATAGTATAAGTATTAAGTCTCATTTCTTTCACACTAGAAGTTCCTTCATGTGAAACAGAAAAATTATCCCAAATTTCATGGGTAGTTTTACATGCAGAAATTCTATTAAATTCCTTGTCTCCTAAAGAGAAATATAAAGCATTCATGCCTTTGCAATTTTTATTGTTAGAAGTCTTGGTAGTTTCAACACAAGTAATTCTATCAATAGCAGGAATCTTATACTCATCTATAATTGACGACCAAATTTCAAAACCCATACTTTCTAAAGGCATTTTCATTTTAATCTTCCATTGGGAATAATTAGTTCCTTTAAAGAATGGTGGTATGTTTGTTGCAAAACCTTCCAGTCTATTATCCATAATAAAGAAATACTTTTAAAGATCTTGAAATTTAAAATTAATAGAAATTTATAGATCTTTAAAGTACAACTAAAATCACAGTTGAATAGGTTCAAAAACATAGTCTTAAAATGATCATCTGATACCAAATGTTGGTCGTAGTAGAGTACTCAAGAGGGGGGTGAATTGAGTATCTATACAAATTTTTGTTAAAAATTTTTCTTAAAAAGATTCCCTATTAAAAATAAATACAACCCAATCAATCAAGGTAATACAATTATAAAGGTTTGACTATTCAAATGACCTCTCAAAAGATTGATTAATTCTCAGTAATATCATAATGAGTTATTGATATTATTTTTGAAGCTATTATAATAAGGAAAAACAATTATAACTTCTATCCAAGATTAACTATAAAAGTGAATCTAGTGATTTCTGAATTATACAGTAAAATAGAGAAAAACTAAATTAAACAACACAGTGGATAAAACAAGTGGTTTAGTCTCAAAACGAGACCTAATCCGCTCCACTTGGTGATCACCTTCCTCCAAGTAGTTTATATTAATAAACTTGATCCGCACCCTAGATCGAGGTAAACAATAATTCACAAGACTGTCCAGGTCACACGACCTCTTCCATAGTTCTTTGTGGATAAAAAATATCTGGTCACATAAGGACCTCTTCCACCCTTTTCCATGGGAGTAAAAAAGTGTAAAAAGATATGATAGGAAGGATATATTGTATCCTTCAGTTTAGTGTCGGAGACAGTATGTGTTTTTAATACAGATACACACACTGCTCGAAATCTAAAAAAAATACACAATAGAGAAAAGATGATGATATAAGGTTATAAGTGCTCTAAGTGCTATTCTATGGAACTCGGGACTTCTAGGATGAAGCAGATGAAATAATTGAGTCCTCTTGAGAAACAAAGTATCGAAAGTCTGGTGCTCTGGCTTCCAGTTAGATCTAGCTTGTGTTCTTCATGGAGTTGATATTTCAAAGATGATTTGGCTATGATCTGTGGTATTATATATTTTTGATTCAATAATTCTTCACGTGTTCTTCATATATATCTTGGTGCATATATCGGTCTACTTTTCAAGAATTCATGTGCTTCTACTACACACTTCTATTTGTCATCACTTGTTTCAGGGACACGCTTTTATTTTTATTCATGGAGTGCATGTGTTGGAGCTGACATGATGCATGTATCCAACACATCGTACCTCATACTATCAGGTGACATGTCGACAAAAAAGTATTAATTATTTTAGTTCATTTAAAAGACTCAAATATGACTGTTAGAAATTAAATTGAAAATGAAAAAAATAGATTAAAGAACAGTGTCACAGTCTATCTAGAAATGATGTCACTTGGAAATGGTGTCACCATGAGACGGTGTCTTCTTCTTTTCCCTTGAGCAGTGAGACAGTCATTATGGCATAATTGTATTGAGATTAGGAACCGGTAGGACAGATGTGGTGTTAGGATCACGGTTTCTGGTCCTTTTCCAAACTTCGAATGGTGTCTTAGCAAGGAACTGGTGTTAGAGACATAATGAGATCTGGAATTGGTTATAGTGTCTAGTCATGGTGTCTGGGTCACAGTTTCTGGGTCACGGTGTCTGGTCCCAGTGTTTGGGTCACAGTGTCTGGCTCACGTTGTTTGGGTCATGGTGTTTGGGTCATGGTGTCTGGGTCACGGTGTTTGGGTCACGGTGTCTGGGTCACAGTGTCTCAGTCACGGTGTCTGGGTCATAGTTTCTGGGTCATGGTGTATGGGTCACCGTGTCTGGGTCATGATGTCTGGGTCATAGGGTCTGGGTCATGGGGTCTGGGTCCTTTTCCAGAAAACCAGAACCGGTGGAAGACTCACGGTTTCTCGGACTTTTCCAAATATCTGTATATAGACTTAATAAGTAATATTCACCAAATTAATTAGACTTAATCATTCCTAAAAATCACTATAGACCAAAGTTAAATATAGTTTACAATAATCATTCATGATTTATAGGAATCAATATCCTAAGAAAATTTATTTGAAGCATAAAGAAACCAAGAATATCTACACATGATAGGAGATAAATTAAACAGGGGTAACAATTTGTGATCATTAAAACATGATTAAAACATGAGGAATCTAACAAAACAGATACTTCTCAAGAACCACATCAAGGGTTTCCCCAAGGAATCATACATGGAGATGAGGACCGCTCGGATTTGTCTCGGACTCCCTCAGGGCTCTGGAAGGGTTTTATTAAAGAATATTTACTTGTCCTGGGATCCCTACATGTGATGCCAGATGTCCCCTCTTGAGGAAATCTACATCTAATCCTTCACCTTGTCCTTCTTAAGCATATCCACTATCATTATCGTTGTTTGAAATTTTCTTTACTTCGATGATTAAATTAATATTAGTTTTATCATATTCTTATTTTGCCTCTGTTGGAATATTAAATTATTGGCTACCATTTAAAATCATGATAAGAATTAAAGTTTTATGATAAAAAACCATTATGATAGTCATGAATTTTTATCATAGATTCACTATGAGAAAATATTGTAATGTTATTATATGTCTTTATTATAAAAATTACTTATGAAAACCTTGTCCGGTTGTGAAGTTGGTAGAGTTATGGATTCCCAGCATCCAAAATTCTAGAAAGGAGATTTGGTATGGGGCCTGACAAGATGGGAAGAGTATAGTCTCATTTCATCACCTGAAACACTCTTCAAAATCCATCATACTGATGTGCCCCTTTCCTATTACACTAGAATCCTGGGTAAAATTTCTGGTTTGAGCTATGAAGTTTCATTTTCTCCTTATAAGTGAAAATTTCAAATGATCTCTTGTTACTTTGATTATTTGAAAAAACCAAAAATATTGTTAGATTATTTAAATTTTTCATCATTTAGGTATGTCTGGGATGACATCTTATGTGGAATTTTATGAAATTTTTTCTCCTAAGAAAGGAGAATTTGTCTTCATATTAGCATTAGCTGGAACTATTGGTTAGTTAGTAGGGTAGTATGAAAAGTTGATGGGTTTCCATGTTATTGGGAGTGTTGGTTACTAGGAAAAGGTTGATTTGATGAAGAACAAGTTTGGGTTTTATGAGGCTTTCAACTACAAAGAAAATCCGGATTTGGATGCAGCCTTGAAAAGGTTGGGAAGGTTATTTTTTTATGGGTTCGTTACTATTCTTGATAAATTTTCAACACTTGATTGAGGGTTATATTTGTGTGTGTCAGGTGTTTACCTAAATTCATTGACATATATTTTGATAATGTTGGGGGGAAGATGCTGGATGTTGTTCTACTGAACATGAGCGACTATGGCCTTATTGCAGCATGTGGGATGATTTCTCAGTACAACCTTAGGGAGCTTGAGGGTGTGTGAAACCTTTTGTGCATTGACACAAAATGGATCTGTATGCAGGGGTTTGTTGTTTCTGACTCTTACCCACAATACCCAAAGTTCCTTGAAATCATCCTTCCTTTCATCATAGATGGAAAGATCGTGTATGTTGAGGATGTTGCAGAAGGACTTGAGAGCGGTCCAGAAGCCCTACTAGGGTTATTTTCTGGCCATAGCATTGGTAAACAATTAGTGGAGATTGTGCATGACTGATTCTCTAGAGATGCATTAGTGCTTGGCTATGTGGTGGCATGGTTGATGATTTTAATATTTGAGAGTTGATTGTAAGGTTTAAATTTTCATAAAATATATCTCATTCCCTTTTCCCTATCTCATTCCAAATGAATTATTAATGGTGGATAAACTAATAGATCCCAACTTCATGGGGGCCCAATTCTAGTCTTTGGTGTCATTAAGATAGATTACTTAGATGTTGCATGACAGGGACATTGAAAATACCTGAATGCCACATCAACATTTTGAAAGTTGTGCTCCAACTCCACATGCCATTGGTACTTCAACCACGGATGTTGTATATGTTGAATGTGCATAACTGTTTCTTTGATTTCCATGATTGAATTATTTGGGTGCAGATGGGTTTAAGTGGTTTTAGGTGATAGTTGTGTCAAACTTCCATACCTCCCACCTTGTTTATATATAGTGGTCATGGGGGTCATCCATAAAAACCAAATTTGAGCTTGAGAGCTATGTATTCAGAAAGAGGCTGTAAAGAGAGTTTTAAATCATTTCTCATAGAGAAAAAATTCTCATTTTGTTCCCATTTTACTTTTTATGTCTTATGAATTATGACATGTGGCATCAAAGTGTTGTTTGAAGCTTAGAGTTGATGTGATCAGAAAGTTTTAAGATTAATCTACCTACATTTTTTAGTATCTCAAATCCAAAATCTAACCATATATATTAAAAAGTTCTAAAAATCATATGTTCAATAAAAAAAATGGAACATCGATCAGATATTGGATAAGTTTAAATGAGCCTAATCGGATAAGCTCAAATGACCCTTCTAAATTTTTTTAATCAGACATCCTAGATCTATCTGTGTGAGGTTGAAGATAAGTATACATCATAGCCACCTTAACGTGACATTAGTAGCTTCGTTACATCATTTCCACATATATATGGTGTCCCATAATTATGTTAGTGTCACATTGTAATGCCTAATTATTTTTATGAAATAATTTTCTTCAAACAATTTAATTTTTTTGATAGATTTTGTTGCATGCAACCGTGAGTTTAAACAAATCATGATTTACTATTAGAATATTATTATTTTAACATGATAGTTATAACCTAGATATTGACTTAGAGGGTATGAATAAGAATAACCTTATTATGAAATAAATTAATTCTTAGGAAATAAATACTTAATTTTTAATAAAATCATTTTATTCTTCAAAAATATGTTTTCTTAAAAAATAAATTTATTACTTTTTCTGAGAAAATGAATATATTTGATTTTGACACTTAAAAAAATTATTTTAAAAAATAAACTTTGTTTTTTAATTCAATATGTCAAAATTATTTTAGGATGATTTTTTTGTAATTTTCTAAAATGTTTAAGATTTTAATAAAGAGTGAAAATACTGATTTTCATTAATAATTGTATAACCTTTTAAAACATTTACAAAGTCTAATTATATTTTGGATTATTTTTAAATAGTAATTATTTTATTTTAATTATAAATAATCTAATATAGCTCTTTGAAATTAATTTTATACATTAATTTAGTATAAAAACATTTTATACTTAAAAAAAGCATTTTTCGAAAGAAAAAAATGTTTTTCATTACATTTTTTCAGATTAATTTTAAATAAAATTATGTAATTTATATGTTTTGAATTTTGAAAAATGGATTCCATATTTTTAATCTGGAGGTAAAATTTAGTAAATAGACCTCTTTTATTTTTTGTCAATATGAATAGTAATCGTGATAAAATTTATCAACTCGGTAAAGGGTAAATAGAGTTAATCTATATTAAAAATAAGTGATAATGTCATAAATTTTCATCCAAATTCTTATAGGATGAATAAAATTTGACCTTTAACAAATAGGGTTTGACATTTAGTTATTTATTGGACTCTTGTCCATGAAAATGACTTTGACGTTACTAAAATCAAAGAAAGTGACAAAATGTCACACTCTTATTTTTAATAAGTATGGTATTTTTAATATGGGGTTAACAAAAAGATATATCAGACTAAAAATATTATTTGGAAATATAAAATATTTATCTTCATAATGTTAATTTATTTAAAAAATTTAGGAATTAAATAATTATTCTAAATTATTACATAACGCTAATGCAGAAATTATTCAATTAACAGAAAAATCAAATAAATGATAATAAAAATATTAAAAGTAATATAATTTGAGGTATTTAAGGTGATACAAAAATTCTTTAGATTATAATGAAATGTTTAAGATATAATAAAATAGTTGGTTCTAATTTTACTTGTTGTCTTGATGTTTTTAATTGTCAAAGTAGTGAATAGTATCCAAATTGACAATAATGATATTTTATGGGATTCATGTTTTATTAAATTATTTAAAAATCATAAAAATGTTTCAAAAATACAAAGTGATTCTAATATGATCTAAAATATCATAAATTGGTCATTTATGGTAAAATTTACATCATATAAGTAAAATTACAACCTTTTAATGTTGAAACATTTGTTACCATAGTTAAAATTGAAATAGGTTAACTAAGGGTTAATCAAAATGATAAGATTTAAAATAAAACCAAAATATGTATAAATTTTATTGGTTGATGAGATTAAAACATTATATTATTTTATATTCTAATCCATGTACATTTTTTGGTATTTTTATAGAAAATGAATTTATTATAATTTAATATTTTGAGAAATTCCAAAACACCCCTATCCTCCCCTTATAAATATCACCCATCATGACCCCTTATCCTCACACCTTCCAAGCCTTGAAACTTTCCAAATATCTACCAAAAAATATCCTCCTCACTCTAACCACATCCAATTGATGTTTTTATCACTAAAAGATCAATTAAAAGTTCCTCAAGGGGTCCTTCAAGAAGGTGATATTCCAGAGGTAACATTCTTAAACTATCTCTTTTAATTTTTTTTCTTCTACCTTCTCCTCACCTCATCCATCCATCAATAAAAATAACTCCAGTATCATGTAGATACTATAATGTTATATTTATAATGGAATATTTTCTATCCAAATCTTTTTTCTCATCCCCTCTTATTCAAAGAAATGAAACCATTGTCCAAATTATGGTGATTAATCGTCTCCGTGGATAATGAGTTTTTGTTTTTCATTACTGCCTTCAAGACTGGTCATTAAACTATTATTATGGTTAAATCTGATTTTAATAAGTATATTATAACTTATTTCATGTTCAGGAACTAATATATAGACATGATATTAAATAAAATTAAATTAATGTGTGATGGTCGGAAAACTTCCAAAATAAACTAAACATTTATCATTAACATTTTATCAAATGAATCATCCTCATGTTGGAAAAAATGATATATGAGAACGTTTCACCTTATGTAAGTGTATGGATACAATTTAGTTACACTTCTAGAATATTATTTTAATTTTAAAATAACTTTCATAATTATATACAAGTGAACCGACCATGAAACCTTAAAACAGACACTTCTAGAATGACAAAATTGAAGCTCATAACTCATCGAAATAACCATAAATGAACTTAATAAAATTATAATAAATAAAATACATATAGAATAGTTTTTTAATTTAATGAATAATAAATCTTATTTTATTATCTAGGAAGTGAAAGTGCATAACACATTCGAACATAAGGTATGGGATCTCTCTGAACATCCATATTTTATTTGGGTTACGCTTTATCTCAATTTTTCTCAATTTATTACTTTATTATTCTTATATAATTCTCCTATGTTATGTGTATTATTACCACACATATTTATTTATCTCAGTTCATCTTTATTTGATGGGTAATTACATGTTTTATAAGGTTCCCTTCTCAATTCCTCTCGATAAGCAAACCCGAATAAAGGAAACTTACCCTTTTCTTACCCATTTTCAAGTAAACTGCATAAAATATTTTAAGCCTCCAATATTTTTCTAAAATCAGTATATTTATCATGAAAAAATATTTTAATTCATTTCTTTTTTTATGAAAATAATTATGTCTTTATCCTCTTTAAAGTCACTTAATTCTTTTCCATAAAACCACGCTTAAGTGGAACATTTTTAATGTTTTCACATCAGTTGGACTTCATTATTCATGATATATTATTATATTTCATTTATTAACGTCCAGTAGTGATTTAAATTTATTATTTCATTGATAACATTGTTATACGTCCTTTTGTTACGCCTTAAGTCCTTATTACAATACCCATTTCTTTCCATGGTTAACCCTTATGTTTATTTTTTATGCTTGATTCTTTATGTGGAACACATATGCATGAACATGTTATGATGGGTGCACCCAGATAGATCTCTAATGCATTGGGTAATTTTTTAGTCTCATGAGACATTATGTATGATATTAGGGAGTAAACCTAATCCATTATGGTACTCTGTCTACTATGTGATATAGTCTTGGTAGTTTGCTTTGACTCATATTTAGGTCATGTTATGTGTTGTCTCCAATATCCTATGTTTCCATGATCATATGATTACATGTTCTCTATGTTATGATTATACATGTTTATTCATGAGTCATTCCTTTTATTTTATCATGTTAGGCCTTCTAACTCATGTGATATGATGCATTCCCATGTTTATTCCCTTACTGAGTTTTTTAGCTCATCCCTTTTGTCTATGTATTCCCTAGGTTCTCCTATGTAGTTGTGTGAGCTAAAAGGGATTTTGGATTTCATTATGAATATTAATAAAAACATTTTTTATTCTAATTTCATGTTTTATAATTATGTACCTATTCTTACAATGACACTAGACTTTTTGATCCTTGGTTTTTATTTTATGGATATTTATGCTCAAAATCATGTAATAATATGTGTAAAAGGATTGGGTAACTATAGTTGGTATCAGAGCAAGATATAGTTATTTTTAGGTATTGGGACTATAAAACATTAGTAAGAACCCTAGGGATAATTCTATAATCATGGATAACCTACATTTAAACTTAAGGAATCACAATTGAGGATATACTTTTCATTTATAAGTTTATCCTTATATGTTCATAGTTCCTTTTAATATACACATTATCGAAGTATTCAAGCATGCTATTTTTTTAGTTAATGGATGGAAATAGGATAACCTGTGCTAACAACCAATGTGATAGGAAATGAGATGATTTCCCTAATGATATGCCAAAACTGATGGGAATGGGAGCTCAGAACTTCATGATAGTACCATCTCAACTGGATCAAGTTATGAATGATAACTTGAATCATGTGTAATTCCCTCATTATCCTAAAAAATATCAAGTTTCGATTGAATCCTTTATGAAAAAAAGGCCTCCTATCTTTAGTGGATATTCTGATCCCCTTGTCATGAAATAATGGATTAACTCCCTTGATAAAATATTCTCTATCCTCCATTGCTCAGAAAAAGAGAAAGTCATGTTAAAGTTCTATCATTTTGATGGGGAATCTAATCAGTGGTGGACACTAATAAAGGGAATGAATACTAGAGAGGAAATTGATTCCATGGAATGGGAAGAATTTAAGAAAATATTTTTCAATAAAATATTTCCCTGAACTCTCTATCTTAAGATGGAAAAATAGTTCCTCAAACTGAAGAAAAATGAAGATGAGCCTATCAGAATATATGTGGAAAAATTTACATGTATTTCATGATACACCTACATATTTTTCATGAAGAAATAAATAAATTTAGATCCCTTATTTAGTGGATTAAATCCAAGTCTACAAAAATAATTGTTGATTCAAGACTTTGATAGCTATGAAGAGATTGTTCATTGTTCCCTTAAGGTTGAGACAGAGATTGAAGACTCTCAGTGGTCTCATGGGCATGAATATAAAAAAGAGGAATATGGAGTTTAATATGGGAAGTTCAATAGATAAATCTCATGGAGGAAAGAAAATCCAACATCCCACAAGTCAAAAGTGTGGGAAGAAGCATCCTAGGAACTGTGTAAATGGAACCAAGAGATGCTTCAAATGTAGGAAAGAGGGGCATTAGGGTAATCATTGCTGAAGGGATATGAAAAAGAATACTTACATGGAAGAATAAAGGAAGGTTTATATCAACACTTAGCCTATAGTACAGTGTTTAAACTACGATTAATATATGCATTATGTGAGCTAATTCCCTAATACAAGGGTTGTTGGAGGCAATCAATGAAAACAACCTCCAAGGCAGAAAGGAATAACATATGTTATCACTACTACTAAAGTGGATCCCCACAACAATGTGGTGATAGGTATGTTGTTTATTCATTCAAGATTTGTGAATGTACTATTTGATTTTGGTTCTATACATTCTTTCATATCTTGAAATTCTAGTAGAACTATTCAAACCCCACCTAAAAATATGGAATTTGAGTTATTTTTCAGAACAATGGATGGGGAAATTATTGCATCTAAAGTATATAACTCCTCCCTGGTCATTGTTTGTGGATTGAAACTTCTATAAAATCTCTTTTTTACTTCCTTTGGTTGAGTTTGATTCTATATTGGGCATGGATTGACTATATTTATACAAATCCAACATCAACTGTCAGGAGAGGGAGATTACTCTTCACATCCCAAGACATCCTCCAATTAAATATAAGTGTAAGAAGGAGGATTAATTTCCTTCAAAATACTCAACTAAAGTGTGGATATTATTGGATTATGAGTAATCATGTCTCTCTCATGCACATGAGCCTCATCCCAGTTGGTGAGGACTTTTTAAGTGCATCCAAGAGACCTGGGATCAAATCCGGGTGGAGGCTAATTTCCGGTACTGTAGTAGGCACTGTAGCAGGCACCGTTCAGAACTGTACTAGGTACTATAGCAGGAACTATAGTGGGCACTGTTTGGCACTGTAGCAGCCAGGAATATTCCCCCGTTTGGGCCTTTGGGCCACTTATTTGGTCCCTGAGTCCTTTAAGTCCTTCGGACCACCCAGGCCTTCGAGTCAGTAAGGCCTTCGGGCCACCTTAAGTGAAGATGCAAACCATACAACCTACAAAGGAACAAACTTCAGAAGGAGGAGGAGCAAGGAGCTTTCTCCATAGTAGAAGCTAAACGGATTGCAAGAATGAGAGGGTATGGCACCTGCCATCGGGACAAGACTGTGCATGCATGGGAAAGCCTAGCCGAACCGCCATGCGAAGGTGGAGAGATGATTTCATGTTGAAGATGCTGGGGAGGAGCATTTCCAAGTAGTTAGTTTGGGTTGTATGTAATGTTTGAAGCCTACGGGTAATAAATTCCTCTAAGGCCTACGGGCCATGCAATACTTACGCCTACGGGACTTGTTAGGGTTCCACCTCACCCCTTGAAAGGTGGATTATAAAAAATAAATAAAAAATGAAGGCCTTCGGGCCATTGGAGGAGTAATCATGTCTACCTCAAATGATTGAGACAACGGAGAGGATCATGATTGAAGACATGCCTGTTGTGAGGGTCTACACTGATGTATTCCCTGAGGAATTTCTCAGTCTTCCTCAGGAATGATAGGTTGAGTTATCAATTGAAATTACTCTTATATCTCCTACCATATCAAAGGTACCTTATAGAATTACCACTATTAAGTTGGAATAATTGAAGAAGCGGTTATAAGAGAATCTGGACAAGGGTTTTATATGCCTGAGTTCTTCACCATGGGGTGCGTCGGTCCTCTTCATAAAGAATACGGATGAATCAATGCACTCATGCATTGATTATCATGAGCTCAAAAATCATTATAAATAACAATTAACCCCTTCCATTGATAAATTAATTGTTCGATCAACTACATGGGGCTAAGTATCTCTAAGGTGGACCTTCGGTCGAGATATCACCAATTAAAGGTGAATAAAGAAGATGTTCCTCAGACTAACTTTTGAATTAGGTATGGAAACTAAAAGCTCATAGTGATTCCCATAGGACTCAATAATTCTATAGAAATATTCATGGAATTAATTAATAGATTATTTAGATATTACCTTGAAAAAAATTTGGTAGTATTTTTAGAGGATATTCTGATATACTCTATGATAAAGGAGGAGCATGGGAAGCATTTGAATACTATGTTAGAGACTTTTCTAAAGGGGAAACTATATGAAAACCATAGTAAATGTGAGTTTTAAATAGAGGAAGTATTATTATTGTGAAATGTTATCACCAAAAAGGGGATATATGTTGACCCTTCTAAGACAAAGGTAATTGAGGATTGGCCCAAAACATCTTCTGTAACAAAAATATGTAGTTTCCTTGGTATAGCTAGGTATTACTGATGTTTTTTGAATAACTTTACATGATTTTTAAACCCACTAACCAAGATGAATCGAAATGGAGTAAAGTTTTTCTAGAACAGTGAATATGAATACAGTTTCTAAGAGATGAAAAAGAGGCTTATCATTGCACCAATACTTACACTACCCACAAGTAGAGAACTCTTTGTGCTATACAATGATGCATTAATGTAGGGATTAGTTTTATAGTGATGAAAAATGATAAAGTGATAGACCACACCTCATGATAGCTAAAATTTCATGAGTAAAACTATCCCATGCATGATCTGGAGTTGGTGGTTGTGATCTTCGGATTTAAAATATTTCGGTATTATCTCTATAGGGAGAAGTGTGGGACATATACTGATCAAAAGAGTCTCAAATATATATATTCAAATATAAGGAGATTAATATGAGTCAATGAATATGGTTATATATCATCAAGTATTATTACTTCTCAATCCAACATCATCCTTGTAAAGAAACAAAAGTGGCAGATGCTCTAACTTGAAAGGATCCTGCAACTTTATCAATGATGAGAATTGAGAAGGATCCAATATTCTTATACTTATAAAGGATTAACATTATAATCACAAGTAAAGTAATATCATCATTCCTTTATCAAATGATTTCCTAAAAATACCTTATGTAGAAGATAAGGATGCTTAAAGAAATTATGTAGAAATTAAGATGAAAGTGGAAGCTATCAGAAAGGGGAAATCCTCAGAGTTCAAAATTGATGAGGAATGAGTCATAATATTTGGGTCATGACTTTTTATATCATCAAACCCTAAGATAAAGAGGGATATTTTGAATGATTAATATATCTTGACCTTCTCCATCCACCTAAGTAGCACAAAGATGTATCTAGATCTCTAAGAGCACTATTGGAGGGACAATATGAAGAAGGAGATTTTTGAATATACATCAAAGTGCTTGGTATGTCCTCAATTGAAGACTAAAAGGAAAAAATTATAAGGGTATGATTCAGCCATTACCTATACCTATATAGAAATAGGAAAAAATAACCATGGACATTGTCACTAGAATTCCAAATACATCTAGAGGAAATAATTCTATATGGGTTATTCTAGATCATATTAAAAAGAAAACTTACTTTATTGAAATTCAAGAGGAATTCTCACTTTATCAACTTTCACGGATATACAATAGAAAATTGGTAAGGTTGTTCGAACCAATGATTTTCATAGATGAAAATGGAGACTAGTTTGTGTTTGTTATCAATCTGCATTAGGTTGATGGAAGAGTTTTCAAGGAAATTGGTCTTACAATACAAGCTGAAAACAACGTCGAAAGTGGAATCATTTCCTAATGTTTTCCACATTTTTGGGTCCAAAATTTTGGGAATGTGGAAAGGTGTTTTTGGAAAAGTAAGTTTCACACAAGGTTTAAGTAGCATTTGAATGTTGCATGCAAGGTGTGTTTTGGGATTGTCCCATCAAAATACAACAAAGGAAAGAATTGCGTGCAATATTAGTTTTTGCATGGAATAATATTACACACCAAATGTGATGTTAAAAGTGAGTTACACACAAGAGGAGTTTCAGGTTAATCACTTAAAAATATATAAAAGGCATGTGATACGTGAAAGGATATTACATGCCAGATATGACATCAAATTCAGGGTTACACCCATGGGGGTTGGTGCACAAGGAACTTGAACGTAGATTCATACAGGTTTGTAAATATTCACCTACCCCCTTTAAAGACTTATAACTTTTTTCAAAGAATATTTTTTGTCTCTACCATGTGAAATACTTGCAGATAGAAGACTTAAGCGATGTAAATATTACACATAAAATGGTCCTTGATTCTATCTAGACCAAGTAAATTTCATGGTGGTGTTGCATGAAAGATAAGGTATGTGTGAAATACATCTTGCATGACAATCCCAAAACTTTCATGCAAGAACAGGTTTTACGTGCAAGTGCAGAGTTGAGCTACTTTCAAGTTTTGGATATATGGTTTGGTTGATTAGTTCTTTCAAGTGCATCAATTCAAGACTTTAGTGTAAGAAGATTCACATGTTAGATATGGAAAAAGTCTTCAATTAAAATCTAATTAAGTGACCTTCAAGTCATTAAACTGAGAAAGACTTCTCTCAAAGAAGTGATCTAGGGGGATTTGATGAAAGCGTTCCAAGGGAGGTAGTGCCCCATCTCTAAAATCTTATAAAGGTAGTGTTCCTGGAATGGAGCTATTGTGTCTGAACTTCTCTATTCCACAACTAGTGAATATTAGTGGATTTATGTATGACTGAAACACTGTCAGTATATTCTCCTCGGACTATCCCTTAGTGGTGAACCAAGTAAAATTATTGTATTGTCTCTTTTATTATGATTTTATGTTTTTTTACAGGTTTCCATAAGACAAGTTCAACCAGTTCCTACCAATTGGGGAACAATATCCATCACTTTAGAATAAAAAGTTAACACCCTAATTCACCCCTCCCCTATCAGGGTGTTTTGAGGTCCTTCAAAGGATACATGGAGTGCCATTATTGATTGTATATAATCAAGATCCTATATTTACTTCCATGTTCTGGAAAATTCTAAAACATGCTCTAAACATTAAACTGAACTTCAGTACATGTTATCACCCTCAAATTGATGGTCGGTCTGATCGGAACATACAGACACTAGAAGACATGTTGGGATCATTCTAAATGGAATTCAAATGAGGATGGTATCAACATATTCCATTGGTATAGTTATCTTATAATAATAGTTTCCACTCAAGAATCCAAATGGACCCATATGAATCCCTTTATGGGAAGAGATGTAGAACACTAACATGTTGGGATGAAGTTAGAGAATTCAAGATTCTGGGACCTAAAATGGTTGAGAAAATGGTAGAAATTTTTAAGACCATCCAACATCATATCTGATCTTCCCAAAGTTGAAAGAATAGATACACTGACAATTGTCGACAAGACCTAGAGTTTGAGGTTGGATACAAGGTATTACTCTATATATCCCCATGGAAGAGAGACCTGAGATGTGGGAATATGGGAAATATAAATCATAGGTACATCAACCCCTTTTATATTATTTATTGCATTGGAGTTCTGGAATATCAACTAGCACTTCCACCAACCATGTCTTAAGTACATGATGCATTGCATGTATCCCTCCTGATGTATTCCAACAAGCGTACCTGCTATCTTGGATCTTGGAACCCACTCTCCCTAAAAGACACGAGTAAACCCATTAGGAGATGAAAATTGAACCTAATGAAAATAATAATTGATATAGTATTTAGAAGTAACTATCCAATACATGACAATTATGAGGTCAAAGATATTAATATCAAGAAATAAGATATTTCACATAAACTTAAAATCGGAAATCATAGCCGAGAACTCAAAAAATTTGAAATTCTGCTCCTTCCCTCTATCCATTGGATTGGAAAGGACCATCATGAACTACATTAGTTCATAGCATAATCCTAATATTTTGATCAAATTAGAGGATATAAAATAATGATATGCACTTATATCAAATAAATTTAGGCTTATAGAGGATTAAATAAATATTATACCTATCACAGTTGTTGACCCACTTCATATTCCTCTAGTGCATACTCCACTATAGAAAGACATCTATATTCATATACTCCTTGACATTTATTCACTGTATGGGCATCCCCCTTTTCATGAGAATGAGATCCACCTCCCTATGATATGTTATAAGGAGTTTGGGAGCCTTTATTAAGAGTGTATCTAGCTCTACTACCTTGGAACATTCTTTAGAAAAAATGAATAAGATGGAAAAAAATTCCACAGGGGTGGCTTGTCAAGTGTAACTATGTATAGTTTCATTTAGTATGAACAAGTATCCTACACTGATAGAAAACCACCGAACTTTTTCCTAAAGAATCCCCTAAAATGGGTCATAATGTAAACTGATCACCCTTACTATGATTCCTTTTTTTTCATATGACACACCTTGGATATCTCTTTCTACAATAGAAGATCCACCTAAACTTGTCTTCCTAGCTAAGTATGTCTCAACTACAAATACTTTATCAACCACCTCAAAAAATTTGGTAGGAACAATAAAATCATCATAAATCAAATAGCATCCCTCAAACCTATCTAGAACCACCTATATTTAATGTTTTAATTAGAAACGACCTTTGCTGATATGTAAACCAACTTGAAAAAATGAGTAGAATACTCTATAAATGAATGTTACTCTTTCTCTAGGGTCACAAATTCATGATTCCTTTTCACATATAACCTTTTAGGATAAAAATTATGATTGAATACCTTCTTCAAAGTGATCCAGGTAATATCCCCATGCAACTTATCTTTCATGATGGAGTCCCACCATTTCCTTCCCAGTTCTTTAATCATATATACGGAAAAAACCACCTTTGATTCCTCTGGAGTCTTCAAGAAGTGTAAAATTATTTCAATACATTCCATCCACTCTTCATATTCATGGGTTCCTTTTTCAGTATGAAATATAGTTGGATGATGATTGGTAAACTCTGAAACATGGTCTGCCATCAGTTCTGGGTTTCCAACACCCACTTGACCTAGAGTATGGATAGTCTAGATAATCACTTCCACCAATGAAGTTTCTATTAGAGGGTTCACCTATGTGAATTTTCTTGTAGATTACTCTCTGTGATTTGGAAGATCTCTTCTAGGAGGCATTTTCAATTGAACACAAAAGACAACAACAATTTAGCTTAGGAACATATTCATAAATCAAAAGATGAGCTTCATGAATTCATATTAAATACCTTAAACAACCAAGATTAAGGAAACTTTAGATTTTTCGAATGAGAGATAAAAATATTAGAAACCAATAGAAGACAAGAAAATTTTCATCTAAATAAAGCCCAAAAATCAATCTCAAAACCTGATGAAAATCCTAGACAACCCATGGTAACTCGAGGTAAAAAAAAGTGAGCTGGCCAGGCACCCTTCCACACTTACTAACCAAATTACAACAGTCATAACTATTGTATAATATAAACCTCAAACCAAACCCAGGTAGTTTCATCACACTTTTAGTTGGGTATTGACTCTAATACCACTTTTTAATGAACCAACCCGATTCAACCTGACGAGACACCTAGGTTGGCACACCACAAGGTGGAGATAAAAATATAAACCAAAATAATGTATCAAATTTAATAGAAAACATATAAATAATCATATTAAAATTTGTAAGAAAATTAAACATCCATGAGACATAAAAATATGATCAAAAATCCTAAACCTGGAAGAAAAACGAAACAAGACCAAAACCATGTCTTTAGGTGACCAACCGTCACCACCAACCAAACTCACTATGAACACAACATTAACCTAGAGAATATAGTGATCTATATGGTTTCATTACCTTTACCTATGTCCTATAAAACCATATTTTAATATACCCAAAGGAATATATAGGGTGTAAGTAAAACTCCCAATAGGATACCACCATGAATCTATATAAATTCTATCTCTATGTGACTGTTAATTCTAACTTTAAAACAAAATAAGTTTATAAATAAATTTCATATAGTTTTCAACTCAACCCAAAGGAAATTGAGATTTATTTACTTACTTTTTATAATTCTCTTTTTAACTGGGTTAAGAGGGAACCCTTACATGACCCGTAGGCCCAATGGAACAAGTCCTAATACATTACCCAAAGTCCCACAAACCTGACTACTCTAGAACTACCCCTCCTTAGCATCTGCTTCATTGATGGTTCCAAGATCCCCACCTTGCATAGTTGATCAGCAAGCATTTCTCTATTCATAGCTATATGGTTTCTGATACCGATGGCAGATGTCATAACCTCTCGTCCTTCCCAATCTGATTAGTTTTGCTTTGGTGGTTGCTACTACTCTAATCATCTTCTGGGGCCTCCTCCTATGTGGTCTGATCTGATTTCTATATTTATAAAAATCTCATGGCCTACAGGCTTGATATGGCCCAAATTACAAGTGTCACAAAGGACAATGGTGGACCGAAGGCCCTAAGACCCATAGGCCCAAACTGGTGGCCTAAAGGCCCAAATCAGATAAATAGTTTTGACTGCTATAGTCATGAATAGAAACTACTACAGTACTTCTATAATAACCAAAAATACATACTAGGACATGTGAAGGAACACTAAGTTAGTAATACCATGAATTTTACCAATATCGAGTCTTTCCACAGTCTATTGATGCCATAATCAGAACCCCTAGTGGTGCCACACTCACCAAGGTTTTAATATACCCATAAACCGACACACCCAAGGTTCCTAATCTGCTATGTTTGTCAAAACATTTAAGTAAATCATGAAAAAAAATTATAAAACATTTACACAATCAAATAATTACTAATCCCATGCTTGAATAACTATTTTAAAATAAAAAACATCTTTGAGTAATTTCATCAAACACTTGAAGTGAACAAAACTAGTTTTAAAGAAAACACCTTTAAAAAAATCTTTTTCACACCACTTAAGATGAAATTTCATAAAAAACACTTATTTTATATTAAAATAATAATTTTCATAAATTAAACTAAAATAATTCACAATAAAATCAAGTATCTCATGAGATATAACCATTATATAGATACACCTACCCCACTAATGGAGAAAAACAATTACCTTCAAAAACGGATATTGGAAATGAAGTGATCGGGTCCTCAAAATCCTAGATCCATAAGAAACATAATTAATTACCCATAAAACCATCTAGATTTGGAAATCATATCCTATTAGGTATCCATCGAATCAAGGGTAATAAATATCAAGAGAAGATCTAGAAATATGAGGAGAGATTGGGTGGAAATTCATACACACCTTGAATATATCTACACAAATCAATTGATAATCACCAAACAATCAATGGGAGAGTCCTCTAGAGAATCAAGGAGGGGTTATATCGAGATAATGAGATATTAAGATGAGATTGGACTTAAAACGACTAATGGAATAAAGGTAAGTTTACAATTTTAAGAAACCTATACTAGCTGCATGGTTAGAAAAACCATGTACTAACCATGTGGTAACCACTACCACTTGAAAACATAACTGTATGATTACCTGGATATAGTCACATGGTTAGAAAAACTATTATCAAGTTGTTTGACAATATCTAGACTAAACACATTCACCTGCACAGTTTATCTGGCGACTCACACAGTTAAAAAAATTGTGCTCAAACCATGCATATCGCAACTGGAATTGATAGAGTCATATCAAACGATTTATTCACATTTAGAAAAACTATGTGTAGACCATGCGCATGGCCTATTTATCCAAAATATACAATTTTTTTACCTTCGACTCTCAAAATTTTTTATAACCTCAAAATAGATAAACTAATATTAGAATTAAATATACCTATGGCTTATAAGACATCACATTTTATAATCTCTTCACATCTAAATTATTTAATCCACATACTTTCAAAATTTAAATTTCTCTCCTAATACATTTAAAATAATTAGAAGGAAATAAAATGAGAAAATAGTTAGAAGATGAAGGATGAATATGCGTAATTTTATATAATGGATACTGATCTTTCCAATCCATGTAACACCTAAAATGAACAATTCTTTCATAGATTCTAGTATTAACATTTATTACATGAAACTAGGTGAACGCCTCCCCTTTGAATTCAAGATTTGAAATACCATAATCTCCAGTAGATTATTGGAAATACTTCATTGAGTTAACATTCCTATTGGAACCTCCCTTCTTCTCATTATTATACACTATCTCATTTAGATCACCTGTCATTAACATTGGACATATAAATTATCCCCACACATGTCTTAGTAACTTCCATATACACCATTTATCATCATAAGTTGGTTATCCATATAAGGTAATGAAAAACCAATCACAATTATTTTTTCCTATATTGGAATTGCAATATGATTTTGAGAGTATTGATTAATTGAAACATTCACTTATTCCTTTAACTAAAGAAAAATGCCACTTGCTCGACCCATCCCTCCAACCAAAAATGCATTGTGAAACCCATTATATGATTTAGTGTATCAGTGTAATTGCAATCCGATATAGTAATGGGAGAAAAAGGAATTCAAATGTGAATATATTTTAAACTATTTGATGTTTTAATTACATAAATTTTCAGAATAATGAATGCTTTTTTGGTGAGACAAATATTATGAATTTATAAAAAATTCATGGATATATAGGAAATTAATATTATTTTTTGAGTGTATTAACTGATTATTCAATATTTTAATACAAAATAAATTTTTTAAAAATTAATTATTAAAATTAATTATAGATATAACCAAAATATGAAGATATTTTTTTCCCACACTGACCATGTTTTGTATTTAATTTTTTTAAGGATTTTTTATCACTTGTTGGATCTTGTCCACATTTTTTTAAAAATCATGTCCAAACCTTTTTAAAACATGTGTCCCACATTTTATTTTTAATTTTTATTATTTATTTTATTTTATCACTCACATTTTTATTTTATTATAAATATTTTTCCATGACACATTTTCATTGATATGAGATTAATTTATAATTTCATTTTTTTAAATCATAAAACAACCATCATAAAAATAAAAATTATAATAAATGATTTCAACAAATATACATATCAAAATTAGATGAGTTTTTTATATTTCTAAATAAAACTATAAAATTTTTAAAAAAAAATTATACAATATTAAAATTAATCATTGATAAAATTTGAACAAACCTTTGTGTGGTTATTATTTTTTAAGAGTCGCAAAGTGTTGTTCCACCTCCTTCTCATACCTGACCACATTGTTGGGACTGAAAATGATTGTCCCTCCTGTTTGATGATAACTGTGATATAAAAATGAAGTACAACATGAATAAAATATGGACACTGGATATTGCATGAAAAAAAATTCCAAATGAAAATGGGTAAAAACCAAGGGAAATAGAATAATCTCACTATAGTAAAATGCAGGTACATACACTCTCTCATTATTATAAGGATAAATCTCTAAAAATATTCTCTCTTGAATAATAGAATACACCTCACAAAATAACACTCAAATTTGAAAATGTAACTGGGAGCTGAATGATATTTGAAGAGATGATGATTGTTGGTGATAAAAACCCATAAGAGAGTTATTCCTTTTATAGGAAAGATCCATAACCCTTGTTTCCTCCTCTGTTGGGTGGTTTTTGATGTTGGACACCAACCCACACTATCCTTGACTGCCTCCTTTGATAAGAGAGGGGGGATGTTGCCCATGTAAAATGAGGATGACAACCTCTATTTTCTCCCTTTTCATTAAGGGTTGTCAACATATCTATCACTTGAATATTGATTGAGAACCAATAATATATCCACACATACTTTATATATACAAAACATGTTACTCATATCTCTGTAAGTTCACTTGAAGATCTGTCATCTAAACTTATCAAAGTCAATTTCCCTCATCAAAAAATCATCCAATTTTTCCTTAGTGTGAATTTTCTATATATCCATATTTCCTTCCTCCATCACATCTTGAACAAAGTGATAATAAATCCCAATGTGCATCGTCTTGGAATGAAAAATGGATTCCTTTCAATGTGCAAGTCATTATGACTCTCACAAAATAAGGGAATTTTCTTCTATCTGTATCAGATCTCCTTCAACAACCTTTTCATCTAAATTGTCTCTTTGAAAGCTCGTGTAGCTTCTATATACTCTTTCATGATCATAGATAAAGACACAAATGACTGTAACATTGAAATTCAGCAAACAACTCCTCATATAATAGTAAACACATAACCAGTAGTGGATCTCCTACTAAATATGAATCAACAAAGCATATGATAGGGAAATTTGATCCTTAATAGCATAATACAGCATCTAAATTATCCTTAATGTATCTCAAGATCCTATTTATTATGTTCAAATTATCTCATCATGGATTCACCATGTACCTAATAACTACTCTCATTTTATGTGAAATGAATGGTCTAGTACAAACCATAGTGAACATCAAACTCCCCACTGCCAATGCATACTGTACTTGAGGCAACTTCATCTTATCTACTTCACTACTAGGAATCCCTTAAGAGGATAACTTTATATTAATAGGAATTAGGGTAGTGATTGGATTGGATTCTTGTATATTGAAGTATTTTAAAACTTTTCTCAATTAATTCTTCTATGACAGCCAAAATTTCCCATTATTTATGTCTTGATAAATCTACATCCCAAGAATCTTATTTTTTTATCCTAAGTCTTCCATATCAAACTCTTTATCCAACTATGTCTTCATCTCTTAGATCTAATCATTATTGAGGAATATAACCAAAATTTCATCAATAGACAATAGAAGAATGATAAAATCATTACCATCTAAAACCTTGAAATGTGAACTAGGATCTGAATTATGTATGTTGTATCCAAGACTCGTGATACAAGAATCAAATATTTTTTACAAACACCACACTATCTTCTTGAGACCATGCATATATTTGTTCAAAATGCAAACCAAGTTCTCTTTTCCTTCTTCTAAAAAATCTTCAGGTTGGAGCATATATATTTCTTCATCAAAATCACTATAGAGAAAAGTTGTCTCCATATCTAGATTCTATAGATGTAAACTATAAGTAAAACACATTGAAAAAACTAATTTAATAGTCACTGGTATAATAATATTAGAAAATAATTCATTGAAATAAATACCTTCCTTTTGAGAAAATCCTTTGACCATCAGTCTCACACGATATCTTTCCACGTGGTCATTTACATCCCATTCAATCTTAAAGACACATTTATTGTTGATATCCTTCCTTCCATGAGGTAATGGAAGAAGATCCCAAGTATTATTCCTATGTAGGGCTACAAGTTCCTTTTGGATTGCTACCACTCATGATGATAAATCTAGACTCTAGGTCACATCCATAAAAGAATATGGTTCTCTATCAAATATCAATAATAAGTATGAAATATTTTTCTCAATGACATAGTCTAAGTTCCATATTAGTTCTCTTTTCTCCTGAGTTGACTTTCATGGTCTAGACTTAACTGATACTTGATCTTCTTACTCTGGTAATTCCCCAAGTGGAAACATGTTCTTTAATTTTTCCTCCACCTCGGCTGATATAGATTATATGTTCACTTTCTCTATGTATCCATTAATTGTCACTATGGGGAAAATGGATTTTTGCGACTAGTTATTTGTGATGGGGGCATCGACCCGTCACAAATAATTAGTTATTTGCGACGGGTTCATTGACCCATCGCAAAAAGTTAGGCGCAGTTTGGCGCGGTTTGTGTGTAAACCACGGGAAGGGTATTTGCGATGAGGAGGCACCCCCCATCGCAAATACCCAGAGGCGGTAAATACTATTTGTGACGGGGAATTTCCCCATCGCAAATAGGTCTTCCGCGGGTCACTATTTATGAAAGGACCCGTCATAAATACCCGGCGGTGATAAATACTATTTGTGACGGGATGTTTCCCCATCGCAAATAGTGTGTTGGCAGGACACTATTTGTGATGGGACCCATCGTAAATACCCTTTTAACCACCGACAGTAATTAATGCGGCCGAAGGTATTTGCGATGGGTCTCATCACAAATAGTATCGTCGCAACTAATCTAACCTATATATACCCCCCATACAATTTTTTCATCCTTCCCCTCAATTCCTGCTTTCTCTCTCTCTGAACTCTAATTTTAGAGTGAAAATTTTTCTAAGTTAGTTTTTTTTACGAAGAAGTTGTAAAGATGACTACACCTATAAGAGATCAATTTTAAAGGAATTTATGTGTTATTTAATTTAGTATTTATTTCTTTTTTATATTAATTTTAATTATTGTTGATTAGTTGTAATTAAATTAGATTTAGATTATTTTTTCATCAGTATTTATTTATAAAAATAAATTGAAATTATTAGTACTAATTTTTAGTAATTAGTATTAATTAATAATTGTTAAAGATAATTAGTAGTGTATATAATTAATTAGTGTTAATTAGTAATTAGTAGCTGTAATTTGCAGTAATTAATAGTAATTAATGCTAATTAGTAATAATTAGGGGTAATTAGTAATAATTAGCGGTAAATAGTAATGATTAGCAGTAAATAGTAATAATTGGAAAAAAATATTAATAAATATTAATAATTAGTAATAAATATTTATAATTAGTAATAAATACTAATAATTAGTAATAAATAGTAATAATTAGTAATAATTAGTAATAAATGTAACGCCCTGACCCCAGTTACCCAAAGTCGGTGCATTATTTTAATACATTGGCATGATTACAAGGAATCAAGTCCCAAAAGACCGATCAGTTTAGCAATCTTGGAAAATAGATTACATACATGAACGTTACATTACACATTAGAAAATAAAACACAACATCAATGATCCTTTGAGAATTCCATTAATCCCCTAGCTTAACCCTACTTATCAATAATAATACACTTCTTGGAATCCTGGGAAAATAAAACATAGAAAGGGGTGAGATCAGATGCTCTGTAAGGATAACAATATAGTGGAAACTTTCATAAATAAGCATAAACATTTAAGGCAATGTATAAGACTAAAACAAAAGCCTTTTAAACTTAAACTTCAGAATAATATGTCAAAGATAAAATCAAATAATTCCATTTACTTATTCACATGGATGTTCTACTGGTCAAATAATCACATGCAATATAAATATCCACATTCATAATGATGGAATGCATAATGCGAGACTTCATAACCACATAGTCAAGGCCTTGTGCCAAGACTACAAATAAGATTTTGTCAAGGCCTTGTGCCAAGACACTAGTTTGTCTCATGAGACCTACTGATGCATCGAGGAGCTATAGTAGGCTCCACCCATCACTTACTAAGTCCAATGCATTCCTCGTATTAAAAGGTTTAAACATAACATAAACATTTGTATTAAAACTAGCATACGAAATGTCAATAATTTATCCATAAACCATGAATGGTATAAAAATAATACATCCACAGTCAAAAATATCACAAAACCTTCAATACAATATGGAAGATTTTTATCATAATAAATCAACTTCCAACAAGTTTAAAATCAATCAATGTATGTTGACATAGATAAAAATTATTTGTAAAACTCTTTGAGAGAAATATCCATTTTTCATGAAAATATTTAAAAGTCACACAATTTAGAAAGGAAGACATTTAAAGACATTTTTGAATCAAAGTGTCCCATACCACTTTGAAACTTTTTAAAGGAATTAACATTTTAAAAACATTCATGTATATATAAATAAATCCTTAAAACCCATTTTGAAAACATGGACATTAATGAGAATGATTTAGAAGAATAAATATTTAAAATAATTAAAATGATGTTTTATTAAAAAAGTCCCTTAAAATAATCCCTTTGAAAACTATTTTATAAAACATGGACATGGATAATAAATATGTCACAGTATATACTTATGTAAAAACACCCTTGGATAATAAAGTGATTGTGAAATTAACCCTTGCCTTGTACTTTCCTTTAGTCGAGGGTACATTTAACCTCTTGTATAAAGACCGTAGTATGTTATTAAATTATACCAGAACCATATTAATATTTATGATATCATACATTATTCATTTATGAATTTATACTACCCATTTAATAATAATTTCCATGTTAAATTAACATTTCAGGTAATAGTCGCTTTCATTATCGTAAGTGTTTTAACTTGTTACTCTTGATTGTATCACTTAGATCATGATTTAAATACTTCCAGAATATAAAACATTATTTATATATCATATATATTTAGAATATAAATATTTATAATAGACATATATATGAAATGGAAAACACCGATTATGGAGATGGTAGGTCGTACGTACGCATAAACGTTGTTTCCTTTTTCATATCGTATTGAACGGAACTAAGTGAATAAAATATATGTAAGTAAATAAATAAATATATATATATATATATCCAGTAACATTATTATTTCATATATTACATACTTATTAATGATATATATTTTTATAATCATCGTTGAATGGTGAACGTGGAAATGAATCTCATCGCGTCGTGGAGACGGTAATCCGTACGTACGCACGAGCGACAATATCATTATATTGATGGTGAAATCGTATGTAATTGGATTGTATATCATATATAAAGAATAATTAACATGTTATATTTATTATTTACATCAGTTATACTCATTATTATACCCATCCAAATAATGAAGTGTTTGAATAACAAACTACACCACGATGTGGAGACGGTAATCTATACGTACGCACGTATGGTGACTTTGTCATTTATAAGATGGATAGAGTAATGAAAATGGTTGTACCATTTTTATAATAACATAAAAGTATATATAAGATATTGGAGTTATTATCTTATAATAGAAACAACAAATAAAGAGGAAGTGGAAGAAGAAAAGAACTTGAAAGAGGTGATGAAATATTTACCTCTTCTTCGGGTTCTTCCTTTTGATTTGCTCAAAAGGGCTCCTTAGGGTGGATTTATGACCAAAGTAAGGCCTCTAGGATTAAGGGAGGAAAGTTGGGAGGATATTTGGGTAGGTTTTGGATGATCCAAAAGGCTTTGAAGGTGTGAAATTAAGATAATGGAATGTGCCTTTTTATAAGAGAGGTGAGGGTCACTTTAGGAAAATCTTGAAATATTATTTTATAACAATATCATTTTTAGTTTTATAATGGATCCAAAATGAATTATTTAAAGTAAAATGTGGTTATTGGTCTAAAAACCCTCAACCAATAGGTTTTATACAGGTTTAGGTCATCATATTAACCTTATCTTATAGATTTAACTCTTAGTTAAATAGTTTGACATTTACCATGTCTCTTTGTATTTTTTTATTATATGGTTAATAAACTTACTATAACAAGCCAAGAGAACACCATGTGGTTAATTATTAATATATATAACCTTATATAAGTTTTTTGGCCGAACCTTAGATTTTTAGGATTATTATATCAATTAATAATATAATAGTTGTTTTAAAAACTCAATTATGTCAATTTTGACACTATTTAGTATTTGATTTTTTTGAAATCAATAAAAACTTTATCACTTCGAATAAAATTTATTTAACCAGACATAAAATGTCATATTAACCTATAAAATTAATGGAATTCATAAAAACTCTCAATTTACATTTATTTGGATATTTATAATATCAACTATTTTACTATTTCATTAATTAGGTAATTGTTGCATCATCATTGTGTCATAAATAAATTAAATTATTTAATGTATAAAAATTATAAATAAAATACCATTATGTAGGAAATAGTTTTATATTTATAATGAATATTTATAGTCGAATTTATCTTATGTATAACCCTATATTAAAAATGGTTTAGTTATTAAACTTTGAATTTAACTCTTTTAACTCTTCTTTAAATAAAATAATAATAAATGTTCTAATCTTATCCAAGTGGACCAAAGGGGGTCATATTTTATTCCTAAGGTTTTTTTTAGTCTAATTATATTTATCAAATATAATTTGGACATGTTTTAAGGTAATTATAATATCATTTTTACCTTTAATTACCATATTTACCTTTAACTGTGGTAAATAAAAGTCAAAAGTTGTTATTCACCAAAAATTATTTTAATTTTATTGAACAAAATTTTAATTACTGATGTCAACTGTGTCTCTCGAATTTTTTAAATTCAACTCACAGATGTGGTAAAATTAAGTTTTATGTAAATTTGCTAACGTGCCTAGAATGTGGGTAAAAGAGGTTAAAAAGTTCAATAGAATTTTATACATCTAATTTTATTATAAAATTACTCCAATGAATTAAATTGAACTTATATAGGTATTATATATCTATTTTGACTTAAAATAAATTTAAATAAAATAAATAATTATTTAAATAAAAATTCGGTTTTAAATAATAACGCATTGTTTTTTCACTATTCATCAAAAATTGAAAGTTATCAGAAAAAATACCAAAAAATAACCCTAAGATAATTTTGATATTCCAAATTCAAAAATTAATTCTATTTTACAAAATTCAAAACATATAAGTTTCATTTATTAATTTAAAATTAATTCTCATTGTCAAAACCAAAAAGCGGGTTTTTAAAAAGTAAAAACTGTCAAAAGATTGACATGTGTTTATGTCAAATTTAAATGTGAAATTACTTATAATGACCTACATTGTATTAAATGATAAAAATATAATCTAATTACACTTCCAAACCATTCAAATTCATAATTTATCACTATAAATTATTTCGATTAAAAAATTTGTTTTCAATTAAAACATAGTATTTTTCACTATTCATCAAAATATGAAAGTTATCAGAAAAGTACCAAAGAAATTATCCAAACTAACTTTTTATGTCCTGCTTCTAAATAAAAATTTAGTTTCATTAAATTGAAAATATAAAAGTGTCAAATATTGGTTTTAAAAAGGGTCCACCATTAAAAATCTGTAAAACTGCATTTTTTGAAAAATATTTATTTTATTCGAAAAAAATGAATTTTTTCTTATATTATGTCTAAGAAACACAAAATATGGATGTTAAAATTATATATAGTATATAAGATTCAAAATGCAGCTAATACTATTCATAACTGCTTTTTGAACGGTTAGTTTAGTAAGTTATGGTGCGCTCGAACTCGGTGTTTAGTATAGCGCAAGTTATTGAATTACTTTAATGAGATAACGTACTATGAAATCTTGAGGTGTTACAATAAATACTAATAATTAGTAATAAATAGTAATAAATAGTAATAATTATTAATAAATAGTAATAAATAGTAATAAATAGTAATAAATAGTAATAATTAGTAATAATTATTAATAAATAGTAATAAATATTAATAATTAGTAATTATTGACCTCACCTATTTTGATAATCCCAACTATTCTTTCACATACTTTGATAATCCCAATTAGTGTTTATCTATTTTCTAATTCTCTCAATTTATGACATTCTAACTGATAATAATATTAAAATAATCCTTGAAATATGTTAATCAATGTTTATCTTTGTTTATATAAGTTTTGAAGTAATTCTAACCCAATCGAATATGTTTTTCATAAAACAGATAAGTGCAAGTCACTGATCTGCGTATAGCTAGTAATATAGATCTATCGGTACTTAGTCTACCGATAGTCTTAGTCTACCGATAAACAGACTCACCGATAAGCTAAGGTCACCAATACACAGAGCTACCGATATGTACAAGTCCACCAGTAAGCATAGAACAAGGTCACCAATACAGATAGCTACCTATAGAACAAGTCTTCTGATAGTACAGAATGGAGCTACCGATACATAGAGCTACTGATAGACCAGAGCTACCAATAGACCAAGAGCTACTGATATACAGAGTCACCGATACAGAATGAAGCTACCGATACAAACCAGAGCTACCGATAGAATGAAGTCACCGGTATATAAAGCTACCGATACCAAAAGTTACCGATACAGAGTAAGAGCTACCGATATCAGGAGCTACTGATACAAATTCAAAGAGATACCGATAGAAGGTCACTGCTACACAAAGTCCACCGTACACATCTACCAACAGAAGGCCACTAATGATTGACCAACTAGTCAAACTCTATACTCTCAATATTATTTATTTATTAAGCTAACGGTTACATTTGATGTTTTTAATGCAGTTAATGTTATTTAATGATTTCTGTTTCCATGTCAGGGAACCATACCTAGTACCCATGTAAAAGTTAATCATTCCCATTTGTCGGAGCTAAAAGCTATAAAAGGGAAGATAAAGACCTAGCAAAAAGTGTGTGTGCATACAGAGAGAATCAAGGAACTAAGAAGGCCCACAAAGGGTGAATAAGACAAGGGCTCAACATAATTGAAATGTGCTGCATTTACACAAGACTACATCCATACTCCAAGAACACTAGACATACACGAAGTAATTCATTTCTAGAGGAGAACACAAGCTACATCTTTATCAAGAAGTGAAGAACTATTTTGAGCTTCCTGGCTGATAAGATGAACCTGGAACCAAGGAAGAAAATGATACTTTGTTTTTCTAAACAAAAACCAGAGAAGGACTCAGAAGCTTTTCTGAACAATCAAAAGAGTCCAGAGCTGCACTACCAATCACTAAATCTTTTCTAAACTCATTTACACTTACTTTAGTGATTCTTTCATTTACATTTCGAGCAGTGTGTGTACCCTGTTTATTTTACACACACACTGTCTCCTGAGCTAAGATGGAGGATTCTTAAATCATCATTCAAACTCTATAACTCCCCTATATCCCACTGTGGATAGTGGTAGAGGTCAAGTAAGACCTGGACAGTTGTGATCTGTTGTTTGTTTTCCCACGTAGAACTGTGGCAGAGGTCTTAAGACCTGGACAGTTTTTGAATTGTTTTTTCCCTGATCTAGGGTGTGGATCAATTTATATAAATTGTTGAGAGGACAAATTCTCGTCTTGATACTGAACCTCTTGGTTACATCTGTTGTGAATTTTAGTTTAAGTCATAAGTATACTATATATATTTCATATTCCTCTGCTAACTACTTTGAAATATAATTTATTTTAAAGTTACTTTGATAGTTAAATTATCAAGTGTTTATTCTTATTGTAAACCAGTAAGTTAGTTTCAAAAGTTAATTTACTCTCCAGTTTAAATTAACTGAGACCTAATAAATCTTTTAGAAACTAATTGAACATTTACAATATGTATAAATTCACTACAGTTTAACTTTGTTTTTAAATAGGGGGATTTAAAGAGAAATATTTTTAACAGAAATTTTAATTGGAACTCAATTCACCCCCCCCCCCCCTATTGAGTATCTACTCCGACCAACATTTGGTATCAAAGGTTGTTTCTATAAATACAAGTTTTCAAAACATTCTGTTTTTCAACTGTGATTTTATTTTCATCTTTAAAGATCTTAAATTTCTGTTAGTTCTAAATTTTATCTATTTAATATATTTTCTAAAATCTAGTTATGTACAATAGACTAGAAGGTGCTGCTACTAATAGGGCACCTTTCTTTAATGGTACAAACTATTCCCAGTAGAAACTTAAGATGAAAATTCACTTAGAGAGTATGGGTTTTGATATTTGGACTGCTATAGTATCTCAATATAAAATTCCATAATCTGAAAGAACAACTTGGGATAAAACTACAAAGATTGATTACAATAATAATTATAAAGCTATGAATGCCCTGTATTGTGCTTTAGGAGATGAGGAGTTTAATATAATTTCTACTTGTAAAACTGCTTATGAAATCTGGGACACTTTGGCTATTTCCCGTGAAAGAACAACCAATGTTAAAGAAATGAGGTTGAATACTTATACTATTAAATATGATAATTTTAAGATGATAACTGATGAACCCATTTCTAACATGTATCTCAGGTTCAATGAGATTGTCAACACTATGAGCTCTCTTGGAAAGGATGTTCCAGCAAAGGAACAAATTATGAGGATATTAAGATGTCTACCAGAAAGATGGAGAGGCACATCTGTTTCCATTAGAGAATCATGTGACATCAGCACACTCCCTGTTAAGGAATTAATACGTAAGCTTATGATGTATGAGGAAAAACTTAAAGTGAACAAAGAAGAAGATGATGAACCCAATAGAAAATATGTGTCATTCAATTCTACTACTTCAAATAGCAAAGACAAGGATAAAATGCATGTACCTACTGAAAGTTCAACAAGTGAAAGTTCAGACTCTGATAGCGATGCTGAAATGGATCAAATTTTCAGGAGATTTAATAAGTTCTACAGAAAGAAGAAATTCTTCAGAAAATATAATTACAAAGGAAAGTATGACAACAAAGGACATTGGAAGAAGGATTGGGTAAAATCTGATAAGGAAGATGATACAATTTGCAATGAATGCAAGAGGAAAGGACACATCAAGGCTGACTGTCCAAAATTAAAATTCAAAAAGAAATATGATTATAAGGACAAGAAGTACAATAAATCCATGAAAGCTACTTAGAGTGCTTCGTAGGACAGCACAAGTGAATCTAAAGTTTCTGATTCTGAAAATAATCATTCCAACATGTGCTTCATGACCAACAAATCTGAGGTAACCTTAGATACTTCTATTTTAAATTCCTATTATTCTGGAGATGATGCAAAATCTGTTTTTGATTTTGAAGACATGACTAAATCTGAATTATCTGAATATTGTAACATGCTGGAAGAAACATGTAATTAACTTAAGGAAAAATATAATTCATTAAAGAAATAGCATGCTCTCACTACCAATGTTAAATCTTCCCTTGATAAAGAAAAAGAAAAGAATGCTCAACTATTGAAAGAAAATACTGAACTGAAAATGTCTAATGAGAAACTTAGAAAAGTTAACAAAGGGAAAAGATACACTTACTCAAATGTTAGGAAAGAAAGTGGAACCAAAGTACACTACTGGTTTGGGATACCAACCTGGACAGAGACAGTTTACCAAAAATCGATTTATTCCTAAATCTGGACAAAATTCTGCTTGTTCTAGTTCTATAAATTTGTATGCTTCAACTAGTTATTCATATGTTTATAGATCAAATAAAGTTTATCTTTCAAAATCCATTGATTTTGTAAATTATATGATACCCATAAGACAAATTTGGGTACCTAAATCTTTGATTTCTAGCCTTTCTGGACCCAAAAAGATATGGGTACCAAAATCATTTTCTGTTTAAACCTGTTTTGTAGGAAACCTGTTTGAATATTTCTCACAAAAAGGTATGGTACTTGGACAGTGGATGTTCAAGGCACATGGCTGGAGATTACTCATGCTTTAAAATATTAATAAAGTTTGATGGAGGCTATGTCACCTTTGGTGATAATTCTAAAGGAAAAATCATCAGTCTAGGCCAGATTGGTAACACTGATTCAGTTTTGATCTCTAAAGATTTATTTTTTGATGGAATTAAGTATAACCTGTTAGGTATTTCTCAATTATGTGATGATGGATTTAATTTGAAATTTTAAAATGATTCCTGTAATTTTTTTAACTCTAAAAATGTTTTAGTATTTTCTGCTTTGAGAAATGAAAATGTTTATGTTGTTGATCTGAATTCTTTAGCTAATCAAAATGTTACTTGTTTAAATGATTTTCATAAAGAGTCTTAGATTTGGCACAGAATATTAGGACACTGCAACATCCATTCACTTAGAAAATTGACTAGGAAGAACTTAGTTAGAGACCTACCCAAACTTGAATTCCCAAATTAAAAAGTTTGTAATCCCTGTCAAAAGGGAAAAGCACCATAAATATTCTTTTAAATCAAAGAAAGAATTCTCAACTTCTCAACCTCTTGAGTTGGTTCACATGGACTTGTTTGGACCTTCTAGAGTTTCTAGTTTAAATGGTAAGCGCTTTGTCTATGTCCTAGTAGATGACTTTTCTAGATATACTTGGGTATACTTCTTGGCTCACAAAAGTGAATCTTGTTCTTACTTTATTAAATACTCCAAGTCTGTAGAAAACCTTAGTGAGCTTAATATTAAGACCCTGAGAAGTGATCATGGCTGTGAGTTTGAAAATAAAGAGTTTAAATCTTATTTCTCACACAATGGCTATAGTCATAACTTTTCTGCCCCTAGGACACCTCAACAGAATGGTGTAGTAGAAGAAGAAACAGAACCCTTCAAGAAATTGCAAGAACCATGATTAATGAGTATGACCTGCCTATTTATTTTTGGGATGAAGCTGTGAATATAGCTTGTTATATTATTAATAGAGTCTTGATTAGACATGTTCTCAAGAAGACCCCATATGAACTATGGTATAATAGAAAACTCAAATTTAGTTACTTTAGAGTCTTTGGCTGCACAGTTTTTATTCTCAATACAAAGGATAATCTTGAAAAGTTTGCTTCTAAAAGTGATGAGGGAATTTTTCTTGGTTATTATTTAACTAGAAAAGTCTATAGAGTCTTTAACAAAAGAACCAAATGTGTGGAAGAATCTTTTCACATCAAGTTTGATGAAACTGATCCACATGAGCCTAAAACCTCTCTTGAAAATCTTGAAAAATATTTGACTGTTTAGGACCTTAATGATAAAACTAAAGAACCTACTGTAAAAACATCCAGTTATGGACATAATCTAGAATCTGCTTCTATAGAACCCGAACTTAGAGATGAACCAGAAATTTCTAGTCCTACCTTTACTAGATCAACTAGGATTCTAAAGAATCATCCTTTCAATGTTGTTGTTGGTAATATTGATAGAGGGACACAGACTAGAGCTTCTCTAAGAAACCAGGTTGAACATCAAGCCTTTATTTCATAGTTAGAACCTAAAAATGTCAATGATGAAATCAATGATGAATTTTGGGTAATGGCTATGAAAAAAGAATTAAATCAATTTGAAAGAAACAAAGTCTGGTAATTAGTTGACAGACCCAAGGACACTTTAACAATAGGCACTAAATGGGATTTTAGAAACAAAGTTGATGAGTCTAGAAATATAGTTAGAAACAAAGATAGGTTAGTTGCACACGGATATAGTCAATAGGAAGGTATAGACTATGAAGAAACATTTTCCCCTATAGCTAGATTAGAATCTATTAGGATTCTACTTGCATATGTTGCTCATCTAAATTTCAAGTTATATCAAATGGATGTTAAAAGTTCTTTTCTAAATGGTTTTATTGTTGAAGATTTTTTTGTTGAACAACCACCTGGATTTACTAATCCTCATTTTCCAAATTGAGTTTTTAAACTTTCTAAATCTTTATATGGTTTAAAACAAGCTCCAAGAGCTTGGTATGATAGACTTATCAATTTTCTTATTTCAAAAAGTTTTAATAAAGGGATTTTTGATCCAACTCTTTTTATTAAAAGAATTTCTAAAGATGTTTTGATATTACAAATCTATGTTGATGATATTTTCTTGGATTTCAAGTTTTCCAAAATGAAAATGGTATTATTTTGAATCAAAGTAAATATACAAAGGATCTTTTAAAACGTTTTGGTTTGGATAGTATTAAGGAAAGTGATACTCCTATGAGTACAGTCTGTAAATTGGATGCAGATGAAACTGGGAAACCAGTGGATCAAACCAATTACAGAGGTATGATTGGAAGCTTACTTTACCTTACTTCTAGTCGACTAGATATTATGTTTAGTGTGTGTATGTGTGAAAGATTTCAAGCTAATCCAAAAGAATCTCATTTACTTGTTGTTAAAATAATTTTCAAATATCTTAAACATACTGCAAATTTAGGTTTGTTTTACCCAAAAGGACAATCATTTGAGTTAATTAGTTATTCAGATGCTGACTTTTCTGGTTGTAAGTTGGATAGAAAAAGCACATCTGGAATATGTCATCTATTGGGAAAATCCTTAGTATCTTGGTGTAGTAAAAAAGCATAATTTTGTAGCTCTGTCTACTACCAAAGCAGAGTATATAGATGATAGTAATTGTTGTGCACAAATTATGTGGATGAAACACACTCTTTTGGACTATGGATATGATTTTAAGCATGTTTCTATCAACTGTGATAACACTAGTGCAATAAACATTTCAAAGAACCCTGTATCTCACTCTAAGACCAAACACATTGATGTAAGGCACCATTTCTTGAGAGATCATTACCAAAAGGGTGATATTTCTCTTGAATTTATAGGTACTGAACATCAATTAGCTAACATTTTCACCAAACCGTTAATTTTGGATAGGTTAAGTTACATTAGGCATGAGTTAGGAATGATTAACCTTGATCGGTAGGTACCTCACCGATGTGAATACCTCACCGATGTGAATACCTCACCGATGTGAATACCTCACCGATGTGAATACCTCACCGATGTGAATACCTCACCGATGTGAATATCTCACCAATGAAACCTCATCTATATAACCTCACTGATAGGAATTCTCACCGATACACCCTACCGATGAGTGCGTTGTTTTAAACTTCTATCTACCACCGAAATCTGAATCGTTTTTACCTTATTTCATTTTATTTATTTATTTTATGATTCCTAAATGATAAAAACAAAGTCCTAGTTACTTCTCAATACACCGAGCCTCAAACCCTTTACCCTAAAACCTTAGATCCTGAATCTCTCGAAAACCCTAAATCCCTCGAACTAGAGATGGAAAAATCCAAACTCCCTACCATCAGAGATGACACTGATGACCCGAATGCAAAGAAGCAAAAGCTCAACCCAGAAGAAAGTGGTAGTGTTGGTAGAACAAGGTCGGGTAGATGACCAGTGAACCCTCATTTTCAAAATATAGTTAATGTGATTGAAAAAGAGATGTGCGTGGAATGGTTGTTGCCTATCAAATCATTAGTGCTTGAAGTGATGGAAGATAAAAAGTGGGTATATTGATTTTCGAACAACAATGGCCCCTACTACCCAAATCTAGTAAATCAATTTTATGAGTTTGTAAGATTTGAGAAATCTGAAGATGAGAACTGAGTGATTTCTTTTGTAAATGGAAAGGAGATGTATTTTTCATCTGTTGAGTGGGCTGAATGCCTGAAGGTTCCACATGAAGGTGTATCTGGATATGTCTCAAAATCTATACCACCTACAAGTGATATATTCGATTATGAGACTCCCTTAGAGGATCTCACCAGTGATGGAAATCAAAGACAAGTAGTGGCTTCTGAAATGGATGGAGAGAATAGATTGTTGTTCAAATTTGTTCAGCATGCCTTAATACCAAGGATAGGGGACTTTGTAAATTTAATATATTAGGATATCTATCTTCTGCATCTCTTGAGACATTGTGTAAAAGTGAATCTGTATAGATTGCTGATGATTCAAATGGAAGACATGAAAAGGCCAAAATCAAAGACAAATGCCATATTATTTGCAAAAGTTGATCTCAGTGATGATCAAAGTGAAAGGGGTAGTTGAGTCTCAAGATGAGACAGTGGTGGTAAGGAATAATTTTTGTATCAAAACCACAGTTTTCAAATACATGAAGATAAATTGGAACCCATGGAGAGGAGATTGGGTTAATGATGACAAGAAGGTATATGATAAATTCAATCCTGTGGATCATCCTTCAAGACCTAAGGATGTGAGGGATCTAGGTCTAGGACCTAATGAAGAAGAACCTAAGTACAGTGATGAGACTGAAGAAGAAGAGACTTCTATGGATAATGGAAGAGATCCGGACTTTCCCCCAAGTCCAGTTGCTGAAATTGTATCTTCTACAAAGGAATCCTTAGTAGAAGAAGAGACACCTGCTGATAAGGAAGACCAGCTAGCGCCTGATCATGAAGAAGAAAAGGAGAATGAATCTGAAGCCTCTGATTCTGTCTGCTTAAGTCTGAGTCCATTAATTGGAAGCTCAGTTGTGACTACTAAGGATGTAGTAGGAGAAATGGAAGAAGTTGTACCTAATTCAGCGGACCCTCCTGCTGTTGCAAAGATATAATTGATAGTATAAGATTATTATGAGAAAGAAAGACCTGCTGAGAAGACTGTTGCTATACATGGAAATTCACCCATTGAGGGGGAGTATAAAACAAAGTTTGGAAATGTTTCAGTGGCTGTTGAGATTGAGGACTGGGCAGAAGACCTAGGTTTTGTGGTTTGTGGAATAGACTATCCTGATTCTGATAATGAGGCATCCCTCAATAGACCAAAGATCATTTATGATGTTGAGACTAAGATTTTACCTAAATATGTGGTCAGAATTCATGACCTAGATAATTTGAAGAAAAATATTAAGGTCAGTTTTTTGGAACATACAAGGAAGATGGAAGCTTCACTGGTGTCATCAATTCAATCGATTATGAATGACTGAGTATCTAGCATAGAAACTGAAAGAGCACCTGTTGTAATTGCTCCTACTAATATGATCACCAGGGCTGACTTTGAATCCTTAAAGGATGATCTAAAAGAGTCCTTTAGTGCTTCTATTACTGAGTTGAAGCACTGCTTTGTTGAAGAGATGAGAAATTTGGAAAAATCTTTTTAACTCTCTATCAGTTGTAATATGTCAACCTTTATGGTAGAAATAGTGGAAGAAGTTACAGCCTTCTAGACTCAAGTATCTATACTGGAAGTGGATGTTGAATCTCTAAAGAAATATATTATCTCTTTAGAATCTTACATGATTTCAAAATATCAAGCAGACAAGGACTTAGCCTATGTCAAAAGTGTTGTGAGTCAGATGGTATCTGTCTTTGAAGTTTTTAAAACCTCTATGAAAGAACATGTCAGCACCCAGTATTCCCAAGTGAAAAACCTTATTAGTGGGATGACCAAAAACTTCAAGGAAATAGTAACCTTCTCTATTGGTTCTGTTGTTTCTAGACCTTTGGTGGATTTGAATCAGATTCGTGTTGTGATGAAAGAGGAGCTTGGTTTAGCATCAACCAGTGGCTCTGTGGACTCATCTGACCTGAGAAAAGTTGTGATTTCTACTAGAGATTCAGCTAGAGAAATAATGAAAATAGTCCAAGACTGTATGAGAGAAGCTTCTGCCTCTCAGAAAGAAGTGAAAGACAAGGTAGACTCTTATTTCCAAAAGGTTTGCACCAAGCATCAACTCAACAATAACTTCAAACTTTTGTTGGAAAACCTGAAGTTACCTCCTGTCAATCAAGCCTTCAGAGAGCAATTCAGTAAACTAAGAGAATTGACTCCATCCTTGGACAAATTCATAGAGAACAAGGATGATTTCATATCTGCTATGGAGAGAGGAGGAGGAATAATTATGGATTTCAAAAATCTTTTGTTTCATTTCCTGCATGTTGATGCTAGGCTAGTGATTGCACCTCCAGATTTACCTGCCTCTGCCTCTACTGCTTCTCCTGTTTAGATGACTCCAGCCCAATCCATTCGAATCCTTACACCTATGATCACTCAAAGAACTCCTCAGTACATACCAGGAACAGTTTCAGTGGCTCATCCCCCTATGATCATTTCCAGAATTCCTAAGCCTTCACCAGCATCCACACAGTCTGAATCCTCTTCTAATCCAAAGGGAAAATCTCACATTGAGGATGTGGATTGAATAAGTTGCTACGATGTCTGAAAGGAATCCCTTGTATTTTGTTTTCCATCTATATACCTTTTTACAACATATAATACAATTGGATTTTCTTTTCTTTCTCATTTTGTTCCTCTTCTCTTTGTTGTTTCCCACTTTTTGATTATCACAAAGGGGGGTAAATATTATCAAAGTATCAAAGAGGGAGAAATATTCTCAAAGGGGGAGAAATATTATCTTAGGAAGATCTACCATGCTTTTCCCCTATGATATCATTGCATTTAATTCTACCTCTGATACATTATGTTCTATAACATACTGTTTTCCCTGAGACAATTGAATTTAATGATATATCCTATGATACAACTACTCACTATTTTAAAACTATAATATCAGTAGTTGTGGTTATCAAAAAGTGGGAGATTGTTGACCTCACCTATTTTGATAATCCCAATTATTCTTTCAAATGCTTTGATAATCCCAATTAATGTTTATCTATATTCTAATTTTCTCAATTTATGACATTATATCTGATAATAATATTAAAATAATCCTTGAAATATGTTAATCAAGGTTTATTTTTGTTTATATAAGTTTTGAAGTAATTCGAACCCAATCGGATATGTTTTGCATAAAACAGATAAGTGTTAGTCACTGATCTGCGTATACCTACTGTTACAGAGCTACCAGTACTTAGTCTACCGATCGACTTAGTATACTGATAGACAGAGTCACTGATAAGCTAAGGTCACCGATACGCAGAGCTACCGATATGTACAAGTCCACCGGTAAGCATAGAACAAGGTTACCGATACAGATAGCTACCTATAGAACAAGTCTTTCGATAGTACAGAATGGAGCTACCGATACATAGAGCTACCGATAGACCAGAGCTACCGATAGACCAAGAGCTACTGATATACAGAGTCACCGATACAGAATGAATCTACCGATACAAACTAGAGCTACCGATAGAATGAAGTCACCGGTATATAAAGTTAAAAATACCAAAAGTTACCAATATAGAGTAAGAGCTACCGATATTAGGAGCTACTGATACAAATTCAAAGAGCTACCGATAGAAGGTCACTTCTACACAAAGTCCACCGTACACATCTACCAATAGAAGGCCACTAATGATTGACCAACCAGTAAAACTCTATACTCCCAATATTATTTATTTATTAAGATAATGGTTACATTTGATGTTTTTAATGCAGTTAATGTTATTTAATGATTTTTGTTGCCATGTCAGGGAACCGTACCTAGTACCCATGCAAAAGGTAATCATTCCCATTTTTCAGAGCTGAAAGATATAAAAGGGAAGATAAAGACCTAGCAAAAAGTATGTGTGCATACAGAGAGAATCAAGGAACTAAGAAGGTACACGAAGGGTGAAAAAGACAAGGGCTCAACATCATTGAAACGTGGTGCATTTACACAAGACTACATCCATACTCCAAGAACACTGGACATACACGAAGCAATTCATTTCTAGATTAGAACACAAGCTACATCTTTATCAAGAAGTGAAGAAATATTTAGAGCTTCCTGGCTGATAAGTTGAACCTGGAACCAAGGAAGAAAACGATACTCTGTTTTTCTGAACAAAAACTAGAGAAGGACTCAAAAGCTTTTCTGACCAATCAAACGAGTCCAGAGTTGCACTGCCAATCACTAAAGCTTTTCTAAACTCATTAACACTTACTTTAGTGATTATTTCATTTACATTTCGAGCAGTGTGTGTACCCTGTTTATTTTACACACACACTGTCTCCTGAGCTAAGCTGGAGGATTCTTAAAGCCTTATTCAAACTCTATAACTCCCTTGTATCCCACTGTGGATAGTGGTAGAGGTCAAGTAAGACCTGGACAGGTGTGAGCTGTTGTTTGTTTTCCCACTTAGAACTGTGGCAGAGGTCTTAAGACCTAGACAGTTTCTGAACTGTTGTCTACCCCGATCCAGGGTGTGGATCAATTTATATAAATTGTTGAGAGGACTAAGTCTCAGCTTGAGACTGAACCTCTTGGTTACATCTGTTGTTCATTTTAGTTTAAGTCATAAGTATACTATATATATTTTATATTCCGCTGCTAACTACTTTGAAATATAATTTATTTTAAAGTTACTTTGATAGTTAAATTAGCAAGTGTTTATTCTTATTGTAAACCAGTAAGTTAGTTTCAAAAGTTAATTTACTCTTCAGATTGAATTAACTGAGACCTAATTAATCTTTGAGAAACTAATTGAACATTTACTATCTGTATAAATTCACTACAGTTTAACTTTGTTTTTAAATAATGGGATTTTAAGAGAAATATTTTTAACATAAATTTTAATTGGAACTCAATTCCCCCCCCCCCTCTTGAGTATCCACTCCGACCAACAGTAATAATTAGTAATAATTCGAAATAATTAGTAATAATTAGTAATAATGAGTAATAATTAGTAATAATTAGTAATAATTAGTAATAAAAAGTAATAAGTATTAATAATTAGTAATAATTAGTAATAATTAGCAATAAATAGCAATAAATAGTAATAAATAGTAATAATTAGTAATAATTAGTAATAATTAGTAATAATTAGTAATAATTAGTAATAATTAGTAATAATTAGTCATAATTAGTAATAATTAGTAATAATTAGTAATAACTAGTAGTAATTAGTACTAATTAGTAATAAATTGTAATAAATAGTAATAAATAGTAATAAATAGTAACAAATAGTAATAATTAGTAATAAATAGTAATAAATAGTAATAATTAGTAATAATTATAAATAATTATAAATAATTAGCAATAATAAGAAATAATTAGCAATAATTAGCAATAATTAGCAATAATTAGAAATAATTATCATTAAATAGCAATAAATAGCAATAAATAGCAATAAATAGGAATAATTAGCAATAAATAGGAATAATTAGCAATGATTAGCAATAATTAGAAATAATTAGCAATAATTAGAAATAATTTGCAATGATTAGAAATAATTAGCAATAATTATAAATAATTAGCAATAATTAGCAATAATTAACAATGATTAACAATGATTAGAAATAATTAGGAATAATTAGAAATAATTAGGAATAATTAGGAATAATTAGCAATAAATAGCAATAAATAGTAATAAATATCAATAAATAAGAATAAATACGAATAAATACGAATAAATAGGAATATATAGGAATAAATAGGTATAAATAGGAATAAATAGGAACAAATAGGAATAAAGAAGAATAAATAGGAATAAATAGGAATAAATATGAATAAAATCAATTATAATAAATTGTAATAACTTGGAACAATTTTTAGTAGATTGGCGGCACTCCTTTTGCTTGATGACTCTTCTCCTTTCAACTCTCACCAACTCAAAATATTATAAAAAATATAATTTTACGTATGCATATCTAATCTTGAATGCATAAGTTTAGATATGCATTTGTAGGACCACATTTTTCATAATGTTTTCAGGTGGTGACAGTTGCAAGAAGATGATTCATCGACAAAAGGGGGGATCTTTTATTTGACGGCTCATTTACTTGCATCTTTCTCACACAAAAATCATAATGAAGAATTTGCTCAGAGGTATGATTATACATTATCATATGCACAATAATGCATATGCGTTCCTCTGAGTAGATTCTTCATTGTGATTTCAATATAAAAAAGTTGCAAGTAAATGAGCCATCAGACAAAAGAGTAGTCGTCAATCCATTAGAAATTATGTCGCTCGTAATTAATGGTAATTATTAAGAAGTAGCTATAATTATTTATCTTATTTTCTTGGATAGAGTTTTTCAAATTTAAAATTATTCAAAAATATTAATGATTTTATATTTTGTAGGAAAATATAGAACAAGGAAGTCGACAACAGTCATTATTAGATGATTGCGGTTGGATAAATCAGCACAGGAATCCAAACGGTTCTGGTTTAAATATTATATATATTGAGGGTGTTGAAGCTTTCTTATCATTTGCATCATCAAAACCAAAATTTTATTCAGAAGGCACAATTAAGTGTCCCTAAAAATGTGCTCTAAGAAAATTTGATACATTTGACAACGTTGGGGGATATCTCTTGTGTTTTGGTTTTCAACCGGATTATTTTTTTTAGTATCAACATGGTGAACGCAGTACCAAAGAAGATACTAATAATTTGATTTTGAATCCATAACTATTTCAAAATTTAGTGCATGATGTTTCAGGTCCATCTGTTCAACAAACTGAAACTTAGGATGATATTGATTTAACTCCTAAGTTGGCACTATCTAAATTTTATGAGTTGTTGAGGTTTAATGAGGATGCATTATATCTTGGTTGCAAGATAAGAAAATTAGAAGTAGTTGAAAAATTTATGGCTATTAAATCAGATAATTCAATGTCAGATCAGATATTTTCTTTGGTTAAAACACAGTTACCTAAAGGAAATGTGTTTCCTGCAAATTACTATGAGAGCAAGAGGCTGGTTCGTAATCTAGGCCTTATTTATCATATGATTCATGTATGTGAAAATGATTGCATCTTATATTCTCGTGAAAATGATTCATTGGAATGTTTTCCCACATGTGGACAATTGAGGTATAAAGAATCTCAACAGGGGAATTCTGGATCGATTCATATAAAACAGTTGAGATATTTCCCACTTACACCCAGGTTGCGGTGTTTATTTATGTCTCAGAACACAACGTCAATGATGTCATGGCACAAAACCAATATTTCAACTGATAAAAGATTAAATCATCCATCTGATGGTGATTCATGGAAACATTTTGACCAAGTACATCTCTCTTCTACTTTAGAAGCATGGAATGTGAGATTGGGTCTTCCTACTGATGGTTTCTATCCATTTGGTTCTTATGGTAGTTAGTATTCATGTTGTCCTATCTTTATAACTCCGTACAATTTACCTCAATAGATGTTGATGAAGGAGACCTATATCTTTTTGACCTTATTAATACTAGTACATCTAAAAAATAATATTGATGTTTATTTGAAACCATTGATTGATGAGTCAGATTCATTGTGGAGTAATGGTGTTAGTACATATGATGTTACTGCGGAACAAAATTTCATATTAAAAGCTGCATTGATGTTGACAATTAGTGACTTCCTGGCATATGGAATGTTATCTGGCTGGAGTACACAAGGTCCAAAATCATGTCCTTACCATATGAAAGACAATAAATCATTTGTGCTCATCAAAGGAAAAAAACCTTGCAATTTTGATTGTCATTTCATATTTCTTCCAACTGATCATCCTTTTTGGAGGACAAAATCTCATTTCAGAAAAGGCACAATTGAAAGGGATGAACCTCTAAAAATGATCTTAGGTACATGGTTAAAATTATTTTTATTTTCATTACCTCTCATCACATTTGGAGTAACAATAAACCAACAGAAAATTCATGGCTTTGGGAAAGAACACAATTGGATAAAACGGGGAATTTTTTGGGATCTACCATATTGGTCTGATTTGTTGGTATGCCACATCTTGGATGCCATGAATATTGAAAAGAATTCTTTTGATAATTTATTTCATACAATTTTGGATACACCAGTTAAGACCAAAGTTAATGTAAAGGAACGATTAGATCTTACCCAAATTTGCAGGCGATCGGAACTTGAACTGTTTCAAAATGTCTGATCACTGAGGTTACTGAAGCCAAAAGTATCTTATACACTGTCCAAAGAGAATTGATTATTATTTTGTCAGTGGATTGCAGATTTGAGACTTCCAGATGGCTATGCTTCCAATTTGGGCAGATGTGTCAAGAATGGTCATATTACTAGTTTAAAAATTCATGATTGTCATGTTATAATAGAAAGAATTATACCAATTGGATTTAGAGGTTTTTTGAATTCTATGATATTGGATTCGATAAAATACATATCATATTTTTTTCGAGACATTTTTGCGGCGAAAATAGACTACGATGCACTAAGAAAACTGGAAGAAGATGTTGTTGTAATTATATGTAAACTGGAAAAATCTTCTTGGTGGATTTCTTTGACTCAATGGAACATATGATATTACATTTTCCACATGAAGCTAAATGTGGAGGTCCATTATAGTTTCAATGGATGTACTTATTCAATAGATGCATGCAGAAATTGAAGAAAAAAGTACGTAACAAAGCATCAGTTGAAGGCTCAATTGTTGAAGCTTATTTGCAAGAGAAAATTGCTTTTTTCTGCTCTCAATATTTTGAATCTAAATATCCATTAAAGCACAACCACATAGGATGTAATGAGGGTAATTTTGATGATGAAATGGACAATAAGTTATCAGTTTTTAATTATCCAGAGCTTGGCTTCAGTGGAGTTCATGAACGATGGATTTTAGATGATGAACATCACGGAGCTCATATATATGTTCTTCTCAACTTTGAAGAAATAACATCACTTGTACTATGATTTATTCTATCACTTATTCTATAATTTATATTATAGTAAGTAAAATTATTTTATTTTTAGGTTATATGATAATCATATCAAGAAACAGCTTCCAAAAATTACAGCAGCTGCTCTTGAAAAACGCCGACAAAAAAATTCTCAATGGTTTCAAAAACTAGTAAAATAATTTATTTATGGTTCAACATATCAATTCAGTTTATTATTTATAATATTTATAATTGTTTTAAAAAAAATTAGGTGTCTCAACATGATGATAAAATTGATAAGCAACTGTGTATACTGAATAACCCACCATCCAAAATGGTTAAATATTATAATGCATATGTGGTGAATGGTTTTCGATTTCATACATGTGCATATGGGGAGTCAAAAAAATAATGAATATTGAATTTTTCTTGAGAATATTGCATCATAGAGAAAATTATATTGACTTTTACGAAATGCTGGATGAAATTATTGAACTGTGTTATCTTGAAAAAAATCACATAACTTTTTTTTAATATCAGTGGTTGGATACTGAGAGAGGCTTGCATGTTCATCCAACTCATAGAATCATCGATATTAAATATAAAATTCTTATTACAGTAAATGAACTATTTTTACTGGCTCAACTGGCACATCAAATTTATTATGCAAAGTATTGTGCTACTTCAAGAGACCTGAGTGATTGGTGGAGCATAATAAAAATTAAATCTCGGGAAAATCGATTTACTCAAACTAAATGTGGTTCTACTGAAGTTCAAGGAATTGAACTTTTTTAAGAGACTACTCAAAATCCATCTTGTTCACAAAGAGACATGAATATCGATGATGACGCCCCACAATTAAGGTTCGATGGTGACGATGATGTTAATGATGTTACAAATGAATTTGAAATGGAAAGATATGATGAAACTGAAACTCATATGGATATTAATGATGTCGAGGAGGAATATGAAGACATTGAAATCGTCAGATATAAAGATGATGATGAAGGTGAACATTGACACAGATAAATACTGGTTATAATCATAACTAATATATATCTATATATAATAGTTATTTTCAATTATCTGCTAACAACGATCATTTTGTGTTTCAGATGGACCATGATCTACTTCGTGAGTTGTAGGAGGCTAAGCTGCCTTTGGATGAGGAGGATTTGGGGTCATCTAACCCTTAGCCTACTGGCAGTTCAGGGGGTACGCGGAGGGGCGCGGTCTTGTGCGACTGATGATTCCTGACCCTATCCCCGAGCAACATCCACATCTTGGCTTCGATCCACGCATGCGGAGGTATAGTGACCTGTGTATTTTAGTTAGCTTTCATTAACTTATTTATATACTAATTATTTGATTATTTATTCTTTTTTCACAGTTTTGCGCATGTAGTTGTTGGATAGGGGAGCGCTATCTTACGCAATTATTTTTCTCAGCCATGGATCACATGGGAATAGATTCTTGTTGATGTGCAGCTCAGCATGATCAATCATTGGCTGGTATGAAAATAAATAATATTTATTTTGAAATTTATTTCATTAATAACATGATATTATAAATTATTTTTAGGGTTTATGGTATTCCATCGATGATAGCATGCATGACACTATCCACGCAGCAAGGGAGGTGTCTATCCATGACTATTTCCATCAGTTTTTTCACAATTTGAGAAGGACGACCATAAAGAAAGTAGGAGTGAAATTATTTGATGAGTCATATAGAGCTCATCAACCATAGTACACTTCATCTCACATTTGGGATGGATTATGTTTACATTGGTTGGGTGGTATATTTTAAAGGAGATATTCATTGGGTCGGGAGAACTGAGGGAGACATAAGGTGACGCATCGAGCTAGTAGTCGTACATTCAGTACGCATAGAGAGCATCTCATAAGTATCTATTTTAAATATTTTATATAACTTTAAATATAAACAGTTTATTTTATATTCATATAGGCATTCAAGGAGCCCAATATTACAGAGTATGACGTTTATCGAACGATGTACAGTGATCCAGCCACTAGAGAGATTAGAGGTGATCACTAGTATCAGATTGTGGTCAGTATTGTTTCTTTTTCAGTTTGAAAATTAACTACATATAATATTTTCACTATTTTAATTTCAAATTGGAATTTAAGGAGTCGTATGAGGTCACAAACTCTCAGACACAGGCTGAGAGTCAGGATGAGATGGTCGATCAGACTAGTGCCCACCATTTCGATGAGGCGACATGGATGCAGGTGACCCAGTATGCCTTCGAGAAGGGTTGAGTAGTTGGTATCAGATCTCATTTGACTTCTGGGACTTATTATGGTTTTGTTGCGATGTCAGCGTCTAACTCAAGAGGAGATCATGGAGAGGCATCATCTTCTGGCTCATAGTATCAGGAGCAGCTGCAAGATCATATTGATCTTATAGAGAGTTTGCAGAAGCAGCAGGAAGAGACAAGTCAGCAGCAGCAGCAGCAGTACAGGGAGGATATGCATCAATGGTAGCAGTAATAGCAGTAGCAGGAACACGAGGAGGAGATGCGTCTATGGCAGTAGCAACAGCACAAGTAGATAGAGTACATGCGTCATCTGACTCATAGTTTAGAGATAGAGTTTCCTCCACCATCTCCTCCAGCTCTTCCACCTCCTCCAGAAGACTATCCCCCCAGTGATTTTTTTGTTATGTTAAAAACATTTGAAATCAAGATTTTTTGTAATATGAACTATTTGCAGTTTTTGTCTTTTATATTGGTTCGAATATTTCATAATTTAATTTTTTTTTATTTTTTTTTATTTTTAATATTTTATTATTTTATTATTTTATTATTTTATTATTTTATTATTTTATTATTTTATTATTTTATTATTTTATTATTTTATTATTTTATTATTTATTATTAGTATTATATTTTAATTTTTGTTTATTTTATTAATAATAATAATAATATTTTATGATTTTTTTATATATTTTTTGAATATTGACAATTTCAATATTTTTTATTTTTTTATTATTTTAATAATATTAATATTATTTTTTCATTAATCATAATTTTATTAAATGTATTTTTATTTTATTTTATTCATTATTTTTTATGGGTCCTGTTGCAATGGGACCCCATCACAAATAGTTTATATATTTTTTTTAAATAAGTATTTGCGACGGCAAAAAGGGCTCATCACAAATACTTATTACGATGGGCCCATCGCAAAAGGTTTAGATATATATAACATATATAAATAGAGAACTATTTGCAATGGGTCTGTCGCAACACCTTTTTATATATATAATGTATATAATCGGAGATCTATTTGTGATGTCGTTTTCTACAATGGGAAATTTGCGACGGGAACCCATCGCAAAATCTTATTTCTGACGGGATCCTGTCATGAATAGTCCATTGAAAATACCTCAAATTCCAATAGTGTATTATTTACACCTTTTCTTTTCTAAAAATGAAATTTTTTGTTGATAAGTTTCGTGAGAAGTCGGTTCCCACAAATGATACCTCTTCACACCATCAGTGTATCCCAAGAAAATACATTTGATTTATCTTGAATCCAACTTTGATATTTCCTGTTAATTAAACAATTCATATACGTGACAAAATAAAGTTTGTAACCAAGAAAAATCAGCAAGTTTATTGGTCCATGTCTTCATTAGTGTCTTCAGATCAATCGTCATTATTGGATATCAAATGATCACATAACATATATTTTTCAATTCTTCATCCCAAAACGTATTAAGAACTCCTATAGTATTCAGCATGGCCCATGTTTTATCTAATAGGGTTCTGTTCATCCACTTTGCAACTCCATTCTACTGAGGAGTTTAAACTACTCTGAACTAACTCTTGATGCCCTCATATTGAAAAAAATTATCAAACTTCTCACTTTTATATTCTCCATCATTGTCTATCCTCAAACATTTGATCATATTTACATATTCAAGCTCCTTCAATGATTTTAATGTTTTTAAGACTTCAAAAACATCCACTTTCCTCTTTATTGTGTACACCCAAAATCTCAGGGAATAATTATCAATGAATGATACAAATTAATTTTCTCCTCCCAAAAATATAACCAGTACTTGTCAAACATTGGAATAGATCAACTCTAATATCTTCTTGATTCTCATTGTTGATGTCTTAAACTTCAACCTATGTTTCTTTCTAAAAACAAATGCTCACAAAATGGTAAGGATGCCTTTGTAATCCCAGGAAGCAAATTTTGATCAACAAGAATCTTCAAGACTCGTTCGGACATATAACCAAGTTTCTGATGATCGATCTTCATCAATGCTTTCATCAAGTTAGTTGATGTGATAGCTATCCCTAAATCCTTGTATATTTCACTCATAAGTACATGCAGGTTCTTAGAGATCTTCTCTGCCTTCATCACCACAAGCGTGCCTTTCATAATTTTCATCACTCCTTTGTCAATGTGAGTCTTAAACCATATATCATCAAATCATCCCAAAGGAAATATGTTCTTCTTCAAGACCTTAACATGGTGTACTCATTAGATGGTTCATACTATACCATTTTTCATCTTTAGTTTGACGGTACTGACTCCAATGATCTTCATGGTGTAACCATTCCCCATGCACATAAGCCCTTTTGAGATAGGTTCACACTGATTAAACCTTTACCACTGAGACATAATGTGTCATGTTTCCTCCAAGTAGATTATCCATGCATCATTGAGATGTTTTCAACCTCCACTAGTCATTGTCGCTCAACTGAATAGTATGTCTCTATTTCTATAAGTACTTGCCACATTTTCTTGAGATTTATTTCCACTACTCTTCTTATTCCAACAGACCCTCTCAGTATGCCCCTTATTTCCAAAATTGTATCATGTTTCATTCTTCTTCTAGATCCTTGATTTGTATCTTCCATGATTTTGGATCCCATTGAAACCATGCTCCATTGTATTTCCTCTCTCCACTGATAGAGCCTCTTCTTTGTGTAAATTTTTATATCTATACACATTTTTCTCATGTTGACTTTCTTTTTCAAGAACAACAACAACAATTTCATTGGAAATGAACATATTTGTTGAGATATTGTTAGTTAGTTTGAAGATGTGTTTATCATATGAACTTGAAAAACTTTGGAGCAAAATCTCTACACTTTCAACAACCCCAATTTTGTAGTCGAACGTTGTAAGTTTAGCAAATAGGATTCTGATAATGTTGATGTGGTCAATCGTCGATAATGACTCCACCATTCAAAATGTATAATTTTCTCATCAGAATTTTTTTTGTGTGGGGAATTGGTCTCATACAAATTTTTCAAATTATCCCAAGTTTCTTTCACCATCATTTTCTCTACAAAGTTTGAAAAGATCCTGTTAGAAAAAGAAAATTTTATATTGGCAATAACATTCTCACCCACATCATTCCATTTCTAATCTTTCACACCAGTAAATTTTTTACCAATCGTTAGTAGAAAATTATCTTCCACAACACTGCTTGCATCTTTATTTTTCACAACGACTACTACATATATTCCCTTTTACAACACCTAGAAAGGATTTTAATAGTGATAAAAACACTATTAATCACAATGCTAATAAAGGGAGTCCTTTATCTACACTTTAAATTGCACGGATAAAGGGGTACCTTTATGAGTGCTCAAAATAACACTGATAAAGGCCCAAATTGCTGCAAGTGTGCTATTAATATAACAAAACACCTAGAAAAAACCTATAATTTTAAACAATTCTATATAAATTTAATTGAAATCATGAATACAAAAATATATGTGTATGGTATATAAAAAACTACTATATGCATTTCAAATAATGTTTTATATAATTACATTTACAATTATCCAATAAACATTTAAAGACATTAATATTTTATCTTTTAATTCCTTTCATCCCCTCTCAAAAATTTCTGCCCATGGTATCAGTTGTTGAACAAATCATCTCAACCCGAGAAAAAGATTCCGCATATATAATAAAACAAATATTATGTTAATAATACTATAAAGAAATAAATTAGACATTAATATGAAAGAAACATTAATAAAAATTTAATTTTTAATAAAAAAATACACATTTGGAGTTATACTGGTCACATCATATGTCGTATTATCGGAATGGCCCAAAGGCCTTCATTTTTTATTATTTTTTATAATCCACCTTTCAAGGGATGCGGTGGAACCCTTACAAGGCCTGAAGGCTCAAAGACAATTACATGACTTATAGGTCTTAGAGGGAATCACCCAGACAAGACAACATGGAACTGCTCCTCCCCAGCATGTGTCATGATATCAGCACTCTACCTTTGCAGGGCTGGTCGGCTAGTTGTCCTATGTAAATCTGCACAGGCCCAATACTGATGGAAAATCCATACCCTCTCATTCTTCCAATTCTGGCTAGCTCTACTCCAGTGAATGTGGCTACCCTGAATCCTCCTCCAAAGCCTTGTCCCTTGTAGTCTAACTGGTACATCTATATTCATGTGGCCCGAAGGCCTTGGGGTGGCCCGAAGGCCATAAGATGGCTCGAAGGCCTTGAGAATCAACTGACCCGAAGGCCTTGTGTGGACCGAAAGCCTTACAGGACCCGAGGACCAAATCAGTGGCCCAAAAGCCCAGATGGATGAATAGTTCTAGCTACTACAGTACCGAACAATGCCTTCTATATTACCCTCTATAGTACCAAACATTATCTTCTACAGTTTCTACTACAGTGCCTGCTATAGTACCTGGACATAAGCCTCCACTCGGATTTGATCTCGGGTCTCTTAGATGCACCTACCGAGTCCTCACCAACTGGGTTGAGGCTCATGTTCTCATATGTAGTATTAAGGTGGGGTTCATTCCTATACATCACAAATGAGTTATGGATAATTTTCCTAAAATATCAAAATAATACTAATATGTTTTCTTGGTTTTGAGTATATCACTTGTTCTTTTACTAAAATTAATGACAATTTTAAACAATGACACATTTGGAGTTATACCAATCACGCATTGTGTCTAATTGAGGTGCGGATGATTCCTACCTATCAAAAATTACTAACGGGCCATTTTCCTAAAGTATGAAAATAATATGAATGTATTTTCTTAGTTTTTAGTATGTCAGTTGTGTTTTTTTACTAAATGTCATTTCAAATTGGAAACAAGCATTTTGAGTCATACCAGTCACATCATTCATTAGTTTGATATGAAACTTCTTCATATATATAAAAAATGAATTATTAATTTATTTCCTAAATTATCAAGACAATCAGAGTGTGTTTTCTTGGTTTTCAATTAGTGACACATTTTGAACTAAAATGTCAATTTTAAACTAATAACAGACACTTTTAGTCATGCTGGTCATATCGTGCATTGAATTGATGTTTGGTCGATTCTTACAAGTCAAAAATGACTGATGAATCATTTTCCTAAAGTATAAAAACAATTAGAATGTGTTTTCTCCATTTTCAGTATGTCACTTGTTCTTTTTACTTAAATTAATGTAAATTTTAAATAAAAAGACACACTTGGGGTTATAACAGTCACATCGTGCAACAGATTGAGGTGGGTTTGAATCCTATATGTCAAATATGACTCATGGATCATTGTATTAAATTATCAAAATAATATAAATGTGTCTTATCAGTTTTCAGTATGTCACTTGTACTTTTTACTAAAATTAATGTCAATTTTAAAAAAAGATACATTTTGAATTATACCAATCACACCATGCATCATATTGAGGTGAGTTTGATTTATACATATCAAAAATGACTTATAGACCATTTTCCAAAAGTATAAAAATAATCCGAATGTGTTTTCTCAATTTTTAGTATTGTAGTTGTGTTTTTTACTAAAATTTCATTTCAAATTGAAAACACACATTTTTGAATCATACCAGTCACATCGTGGATCAGTTTGATGTTATACTACTTCATACATATCACAAATGACTTATGGATATCTTTCCTAAATTATCAATACAATCAAAGTGTTTTTTATTGGTTTTTAGTGGGTGACATGTTTTGAACTCAAATGTAAATTTTAAATTGATAACAGGCACTTTTAGTCATACCGCTCACACTATGTGTCGGATTGAAGTGAGGTTGATTCTAACATATAAAAATTGATCATGTATTTTTTTCATAAAGTATCAAAACAATCTAAATATTTTTCTTAGTTTTCAATATGTCACTTACTCTTTTTACTTAAATAAATGTCAATTTTAAATAAAAAGACACACTTTGAGTCATAGCGGTCACATCATGCATTAGATTGAGGTGATATTTACTTCTACACATCAAAAATGACTCATGGATCATTTTAATAAATTATAAAAATAATCAGAATATTTTTTTATTACTTTTCAGTATGTCACTTGTTCTTTTTACTAAAATTAATGTCAATTATAAACAAAAAGAGACACTTTGATTTATACCAGCCACATCACGCATCATATTGAGGTGAGGTTGATTCCTATATGTCAAAAATGACTTATATATCATTTTAATAAAGTATAAAAATAATAAAAATGTGTTTTATCAGTTTTCAGTATGCCAGTTGTGTTTGTTTTACTAAAATGTCATTTCAAACTGGAAACACGCATTTTGAGTCACCTCATGTATTGTTTTTATGTGAGACTAATTCATAAACATCAAAAATGACTTGTTAATATCTTTACTAAATTATAAAGAAAATCAGAGTGTGTTTTCTTGGTTTTCAGTGAGTGGCACGTTTTGAACTAAAATGTCAATTTTAAACTGATAATGGACACTTTTAGTCATACCAGTCACACCGTGAATCAGATTAAAGTGTGTTTGATTCCTAAAAATTAAAAATGACTCAGGGATAATTTTACCAAATTATCAAAATAACATGAATGCATTTTCTCAGTTTTCAGTATGTCACATATTCTTTTTTACTTAAATTTATATCAATTTTAAATAAAAAGACACACTTGGAGTCATAGAGGTCACATTGTGCATCATATTAAGATTTGGTTGACTACTACACATCAAAAATGACTCATGGTTCATTTGAATAAATTATAAAAACAATCTTAATTCCTTTTATTGGTTTTCATTATGTTACATGTTCTTTTTACTAAAATTAATGTCAATTTTAAACAAGAACAGACACTTTGAGTTATAACGGTCACACTGTGCATCATATTTAGGTTTGGTTGATTCCTATATTTTAAAAATGACTTATGAATCATTTTCCTAAATCATACAAATAATATAAATGTGTTTTCTTGGTTTTCATTATGGCAGTTTTTCTTTTTACTAAAATGAATGTCAATGTAAAATAAATAGACACACTTAGAGTTATAGTGGTCACAACATGCATCCTACTGAGGTGAGGTTGATTCCTAAATATTGAAAATGACTTATGGATCATTTTACTAAAGTATCAAAATAATAATAATTCGTTTTCTTGGTTTTCAGTATGTCACTTGTTCTTTTTACTAAAATTAATGTTAATCTTAAATAAATATATAGACTTTTAGTCATACCAGTCACACCATATATCATATTTAGGTGTAATTTAATACTACACATAAAAAATTAATTATTAATAATTTTAATAAAGTATCAAAACAATCTGAATTTATATTCTCAGTTTTCAGTATGTCACTTGTTCTTTTTACTAAAATTAATGTCAATTTTAAATAAAAAAGACACTTTGAGTCATACTAGGCACATCATGTATCAGATTGAGATGATGGTGATTATTAAATGTCACAAATTACTTATAGACCATTTTATTAAAGTATCAAAACAATATGAATAGGTTTTCTCAGTTTTGAGTATGTCGGTTGTCGTTTTTACTAAATTTATGTGAATTTTAAATAGAAAGAAGCACTTGGAGTCATACCTATCACACCATGTGTCGGATTAAGGTGTGGATGATTCCTATGCATTCCAAAGTATCTACATAATCCTTAACTACCAATTTTATCACGATTTCCATTGTTTTTCATTGTCTAACTATTACCACTACATATTGACTCGATGTTCTTATATGAAAAACCTTTCTCATTGTTGAAATCCATGAGAGTGGAGAAATATCATGTGTTGATTATATCATGAGAAGTCACCACAATGATAACATGATATTTATCCACTCTTCTAGTTTTCAATGAGAGGTTTTTTTTAAAATAACATGGACTCTGTGTAGTTTTGAAAGCTTGACAAATAGAACCAATGGAAAGTGTAAAGATCGGCAAAAAAACTAAATAAGTGTTAGATAAAAATGATAAAGTAATTAACTTACAAATAGTAGATAAAATGATGATAAAATTAATTAAATAATTGGTAGGAATTCAACTTTTCATTATGGTTGTATACATTCTTAAACCATTTCTTTGTTGTCATTATCTCAATTGTAGCCTCGAAGTCCAATCTCTCACAAGCATGAGCATCTTTGAACAAACCACCCCAACTCAAGAAAAATAATACACCTGTATAAGAAAACAATTCTTATGTGATTAATACTAAAAATAAGTAAATTAAACATAAATATGAAACAATACACTACTTCTTTGGAAGTAACATCTTCATGTTATTTTTTTGTACATTCTTCCATCGGGTATGTTTCCCATTCATTTATAAGAAAATATATATCTTTTTAAGAATATGAGTATTTTAGTCAGTCATAATAGTACTGAAAAAATATAAATACACAAAGGATTAATAAATATTTTAAATTAAATATTAATTAACTTTGAAAATACCACTTTAGGGGTGCTAGTTTATTAATGGAATATGATCTCTGTCATAAATTTACAAACATAATAACCAAAATATTTTCCATTTGTTTATTTCAGACACTGTAAAAACATTGATAAAAATAAGTAATTTATTTTAAAATGTGTTTTCATAGTGAAATATTATTATATATACCCATATACTTGTCCAATTGTAGAACTTTTCAACATCCTTGTGCTTAGCCCCTAGTCTCATTCCTTATATTTCATGATAATCATACATCGTCCTATCGTAACAGAAACCTCATTAAAACATAATATAAATTATATAACTTAAAGTTTAGTTCTAAAATTTTGGATGCAGTGTATTAATTATTGACAAATTCCATCATGTGTGGTTGGTTTGTTGGGTATCCATGCATTGAATCTAGAAAATAAATCTTTGGAGTATCCAAATTGACTGCAATGAGCATCCAGTGTTACCTAAAAACACAAAAAGGAATAAGTAATGAAAGAAATAAAAATATATTTGATATTATTAAATTTTAGATTTTAACCCCTATATTTTTGGTATTTAGAAGAGGTTGTCATCTGAAAAAAAATCAAACTATTTGACTAAGCCTTCCACTATCTCATCCTTTTTTTAGAATCTATTTTTGGTTGTTGTGTAGAGGTGGCGTGAGGACTAATGAGTCCAAATTTTTTCCCATGGGGACATCCCTTCAATGGTTTTTGATATATAAGCCTTCCAAAATATGAAATTTATTTAGTCATAATTAAAATAGTATATCAAATTTTGGAAAATTAAATCATGAAAACATACCTAATATATACATTTAAAACATAGGTGCCTATCTAATCATAGTTTAGTATTTCACTTATATTATCAACACAAATGAATTATTAAACTTCCTCTCCATACATATTTTATTCAAAATAAAATATGTGAATACAGCCATTTTTTAACTTTGTATCCACATGAACCTTCAATGATAGTAAATGATAATATGGAACAGGTGATGTAAAGGTGCTTTCAGAAGATATTTTCGATCGATTGGTCGATCCTTTAGATGTTTTTGAGTCAGTATTTTATTTCACCATATTTCCTTTGTCAATCTGTAATAACATTAAATGGTTTAGACCTTTTTTATTAATTGTTAAAGTTTTATATTGAAAATAAATTAGAAATTAGTACCTTCTTTTCGACATTTTTTTATAAGATGTGACGGTCTTGCAACGAATGTTCCAACAGCTCGATCAAACATATGAATATTTCTGCCATCAAGTGGAACATGTAGATCGATGCTTGGTTCATGATCTAAGATAATTCCCACTCTCAAATGACATATTTAAAGTGGTATATTGTGTATAATTTCATCTTATATATTGAACATTGTATCCCTCACTACAAGGCGATGGGTGAGTGTTGATAGATATAAATCACAGTCATTTTCACCCTATAGAATATCAGCACAAGAAAGGTATCAATTTCAATATGATTCACATTTCACATAAACAAATATTAGAATATTTATTACCATGACTAAGATATGTCTTTTAGGGGAATGAATCTCCAAAAATATGGAGGGGGTGGGGCAGGACCTTCATGCAATGGTTATTCTTGAGTTGTTTCTTCTCATTGATCCCCCCCCCCCATAAAAGTTGCTAGATTCTCTCTCCATCACTGGAATTGATATTCAAGGGTAGCTAGTATTTCTTTCATCTATTTTATTTCTTCACTTTTATCCTCTTGTTTTTTTTTCTCAAAATATGTTTGGGGTTTCACCCCAAAACCTGCACCTTTGATGCGGTCATACTGTTCTGGATGCTTCAAGGCCACCGATATTAATTGTTCATATGGTACAGGTGTTACTAATTCCTGTGACTATGTCAAATAGAAAATATAGGAAAATAAGTAATCATTGTTATGTAATAGTGATTTAAAGAGAAAAAAAATATTATTTCATACTTACACATGTTTCCCACAATTTTTTGTGTGTGTTTCATTTATTAGTATATCATCTTTATTTACACATGCCTCCTTCCATAGAACAAGACATGGGATGGAAGTGGTTGTGTATTTGGATTCATAGATCAAAATATAAATAGAGGAACATAATTATGTTGTTGTTTCATGTCATATAAAATTATTATGATAGATTTAAAATACATAAAAAAAAAATTTCAAGTGAATCATACCCTATCCCTGCTTTACGGTAGGGGTATGTTGGTTTTTCTGCCTGTTCCTTATTTTCATCACTCAATTGTTGTTTCATAAATAAAAAATTGTCAATCAAAGTGGTGAATACACATATCATCACACACCATATTACCAGTCACAATGTATCTGGAAAGACACATCTTCAAGACGACCAGTAAATGTATCCCACACTTCTTGGGTTATCAGTTGTGCGTACATAAGCGATGGGTGTGGGTTTATTTTCCCTTTAGTGTATTTAAGATTTTTTCTCGTTATAATTGTGTGAAATCATCTATGAATCCTTCCAGCAAACATTAATTCAAATTTCTTGGGGTTTTATCTACTATAAATTCACTCTGAAAGGGATGATGAATATTAAGTCAATGTTTCATTATTTTATTTTTTAGTAAAATAAAGAATTGATATCATAATGTTATTTTAATATCTTCTCACATTAGTGTCTTAATCGCGGTCACAACATGGTTCCATGAATCTACATCAATTGGCACACATTATTGAGTGATTATTCTAATGTAACTAACAAACATGGCCTTGTTGGGATTAACATGTTGGCCCCACACATTCCATTCGAACTCATATTTGATGCCTTTGATTTTCACCTTAATTATTTTTACTAATACCATTAAACTAAGATTATCCTATTTTTCTACTTCGTCGGTCCTTCATCGCCTACCATTTCCTTGGATTAAATATCTTCAATATGTTGTTCCTCTATATTGGTAGCATCAACATGTGCAGATGGTCATTGTACATCTGTAGTGGGGGTAGAAACAGGTCGATAAACCTATTATTCCTCAGGATTGGGAGAACCAGCATGTAAAAAAGGTTGTTATTCCTCTACACTATGAGTAGTAGCAGTTTTAGAGACCTATTGTTCCCCGAGATTGGGAGAAACAACATGTTCATAATTCATTATCTACATAAGTGGTTTAACAATTAATTTAGATTACATAAATGCAGCAACAAACAAATATTAACATGAGGTATCACAATGTATGTTACAAAAAAATATAACCTTACTATTGAACTCTCTTTTTTAAAATGTTGAAGGGATTTGACCCCTATGTCGACTATCCAAATCCATTTATTATGGTCTCCTCTAACATATAAAACATCATCTATATTGGGACCGCTGCAAAATGATTATGGCATCCCAATGAAAGGATCATCCTCACCTAAATTTTCATCTGACCCTTTAGTAGTTTTAGTTGATAATAAAACAATTAACCACTTTCAGTTTGTAGGGTCTAGAACCTAAAATACTTGTACTACCTATGATTCCATTATAAATGGTTCATCTTTATACCCTTCCTTACTAAAATCAACTTTCATGAATCACAATTCATCTATTTTAACATCACTCCTATTATCAACCCACTTTCATTGAAAAATAGGCACTTGGAATGTTGTATAACCCAACTCTCATATTTGTTTGATGATTCCAAAGTATGAAATATTTGCGTAAATTGGATTTCTATCCTTAGTACCAAAAAAATGCATCTCTTTAGCTCCAAGTGTAACTCCAATATTTTTCGTGGCATTATCTTCAACATGTTCATTTGTATATAACATAAAACCATTGTAAGATAATACATACACACTTGGTCCTCCGGCTATCCATCAAAATCATTCTAAAATTAAATCTATATTTGAATCCAACTTCTTTAAAATATAGTCCTAAAACCATCCTATAAACTATTGATTATGTGTATTTGATATCCATTTTTCATCCCTTGATGGATTCAAATGCCTAATAATTTCTTTGTGGGTTTCAATATATGGGTCAACCTCCAAACTGTTATGCAAAACATAAATGTGGTCCTGCTCCTGATCTATAATATTGATCGTGAAAACATCTCTTCCAAAAATTACTTCACCCTCAAGACACCTAGTGTGAAGAGATTTCGGTAGACCAATAATTTCTACACCAAATAGGTATTCAGTACAGAATTCAACAGTTTCATCAACAATATATCGCTCTGCAATACAACCCTCTGGCTGACTTCGATTTTTGACATACCCTTTCAAAATCTTCATATACTATTCCATGGGGTACATCCCTCTATAGTGTATAGGACCACATAGTAGAATCTCTCTCACCAAGTGAACCATAAAATGAACCATCATATAAAATAATGTTGGCGGAAAAAACATTTCCAATTTTCATAATATAACGGAAATTTCTCTTTCCATAGTCTGCAATTTCACCGTGTCTATAAATTTGTTGCATATAGTTTCGAATAAGAAATAGAGATTAGTTAATGTATGGTGGAAATTCTTGGGAAAATAAAATATAAATCTATAGGAATTATATCTTGCATAAAAATATGGCAATCATGTGATTTCAGACCCTTTAACATTAAATCGATCATTGACACAATATTATTGATATTTGATTAATATCCCTTTGGAAACTTTATATCATTCAAGAAGTTCAAAAATTGATATCTCTCTTACCTAGAATGAGTGTAAGCAGTAGGAGGAAGAAAATTTCATTTTTCACCCTTCATTGGTGCCAACTATTCTCGTATTCCCATGTCAACCATGTCTAACCTATCCTTAATTCCATTCTTTTTTTTTAGGTGTATTTAGAAATGTGTCGATGACATTATCACATATATTTTTTCAAAATGCATAAAATCAATAAAATTTCTGACATACAAAAAATTCTAGTATGGTAATTAAAAAAAACTAATCTCTTTTTTCAACCGGTTTCCATAAGGTTTTTTTAAATAGTTTACCAAAAGTAGTTTCCACATCTTGTACTTTCTCAAATAGTTGATCACCTATTAGTGGAGATGGTGTTGTACGTTCTTCTAAACTTCCATATAATGATGTCATCCAAGATTAGTATTTATGACTTTGGGGTAGAAATGTATGATGTCCTATAAATATAGTCTTTGATGAATGTTTCAATCTAATTCATTGTGTACCTTGTTCACAAACAGGACACCCTTGAGTTCCTTTAATTCTATATCCTAACAAATTTACATAGAGAGGAAAGTCATTTATCATCCTGTATAATATGGATCTCAATGTTAAATATTCATTTCTATAATCATCATACAACGTAACGCCTGAATACCAAAAAAATTTCAAATCCTTGATCAATAGAGCCAAATAAACATCAATATCATGTACTGTGAATGCTACTTTGAAATCCAAAATGATTCACTCCATATTTAGATAACACAAGATGAAGGTTTCTCAGATCATTTCAAAATTCAGGATACTCATGATCAATTTTCTTCCACTGAGGATAGTATGTCAGGTGATTTAGTTTCTCATCTTTATTTCTTGTATATGCATGCCATGTTAATTGTCCTGCAGTCTCCTCACTTCCATATAAGCGCCTAAAACTTGGAATGGTTGGAAAGTACCATAAAAATTTTATTGGAATAGATTCATCTTTCTTGTATCGAGAAGCTCCGCACTTTGGTCATTATATAAGTGATTTGGGGTCTTTGAGAAATAGTATACAGTCATTCAGGCAGGCATGTATTCTTTCAGAAATATTTCCCATCGAGTGTATAATTTGTTTGGCATCATATGTTTGGTTAGAGAGCTCATTATCTACTAGGAGAATGTAATTAAAGAGAGAAATTAGTTCTGTAAAACTATCATCACTCCATCTATTACCTACTTTCAAATTATAAATCTTCAGTATAGTTGAAAATGCTATGTATTTAGTGAAACCAACATACAATAGCATCTTTTCACAACTCTTTAACTTCTTAAACAATTTTGGCCAATCATGATGTTCATCTTTAACTGTCATTTTCATTTCCTCAATATAATCTTCATCATCATTCACATATATAATCACATCCTACATACGGTCTTCTTCATTTTACACACTTGTAATCATATCAGATGATCTATAAAACGCAGTGATATCCCAATCACAAGCTACATTCTCTTTTCCCTGTATTTATTCCAACATTTATAAATTTGATCTATCCTATAACATATCAAGTGTTCTACCAACACCTATGGACTAATTAGTCTTAAATAATAACATTATAAACATGGACAAAGGATTTTTTTAAGGATCATATTTATGATCTTTTGCAAACTTGATTAACTCTTTCACTTCATCTTTATACTATTTTTTCATATGATTGGCATCCATCCATTCTTTATTCATATTCATCCTATTTAATTCAGTAATATTAATATTTAATAAAATAAATACACAAAACATTGATATAAAAATTAACCAAGGCTAAAAAAAGTTTTTTTAAATATAGATCACAAGGGTTAACTCACCATTTTAAAAATAAAACTACATTTTCCAACATTTTTAACACTTTCAAATCACCCAAAATTTTGGATTGAAAATCAATTAACATATGAATAATTTTTAAAACATCATGTTGGTGATTACCACTAATTCCTATTGGTCATTAGTTCTCTACAATGAGTATTTATAATATTGAAATTTCAAATCCAAAAACCCCTTTAATGAATCATCTATTTTGAAATAGAGTTCTAGATCTGCTAAACCATTGAGATATAAAAAAACTAATTAACAACCTTCCAGTGATCCTTCCCTATATTCACCATTAATATTTTAACTAAATAAACCTCATAAATGATATTTGGTCTTATACACACCATGATGTACATTAGATATGCTATAACTAATGCGTATAGAACCTTTTTCTATTAACTTGAACTCATCATCTATTTTAGGTTACTCCTCCTTTGAATGTTTTAAATGCCAAGATAAGGGAGTTCTCATGGGTTTTAATTCACTCATTCTGAATATTTTTAACACCTTTTGGATATATTTCAACTATTTCAGGAAAATAGTTATAGACTATAAGTCTCTTTTAATATTTATACCCAATATCCACTTTCCAGAACCAAGGTCCTTCATTTAGGATCTTCTAGATAAATCAATCTTCAGCTCTTCCTATCATTCCTTCATCAGTCCAACTAAAAGAAATTCATCCAAATAAATAAGTAAAGTGACAAAAGTCCTGTCATAATACACCTTCATATAGTATCGATTATTTACATTTCACTGCATGAACATTAATTCTACCATGAAATATTTGAAATTCTAATTACACTGTTTTAGTGCCTACTTAAGCTCACAAAAACTTCATTTGAGATTGGAACCGAACCTTATATTCCATTTAGAATGAAACCTTCGAGTCGATCTATGTATATCTCTTCCTTAGAATCTCCATGAAGGAATATAATCATGACATCCATTTGTTCTAGAAATAAACCTTCAAAGGAAACCAAGCTGAGAACCATCTTGAGGTGCCAAGTTTTGGATCACTTACTATTCCAAAAACTTTTTATATTTCTGGTACATTGTATTTAATCAAATAAAGGTAAAACAGGGGTTTGGAAAATTATGTAATATAGAAAAAAGTATACATGCATGCAAATGAAAAAAATGAAGTTAGAAAGAAAGTAGATGCTCCCAGAAGAATTATCTTGAGTGAACCTTCATTACCTCTTAGATAATTTCATATAAACTCGATATCAACACTCCATCATATATTCGTTCATCCTATTTTCCACCAAATATGAATATATAGTGTACCTAATAATCTCAAAATAAATTTCACATGCACCTCCTCAAGAGCACCCTCTATTCTAACTTCATAGTATACTATTGAACCTATTCAGTACTTCAAGTCTATATTAAGTGAATGGAGGGAGAATAGTACATAAAAAGAAGTTAAACCTAATAAAACATTAGTGAGGACACACTATTACATTTACCCTATACTAATTATCCTTGGAGTAAGCCAATAAAAATAATAAGCATTAAAATATTTATGAAAAGGGACTCAATATTCATCACCAGATTCCACTTTTGGTAGATACCTTGGGTTATTTCTTTTCCATCATAAATATTAGAGATCACAAAGATAAATAAGAATAAAATGATAAAGATAATAGAGATAAATAGTGAACAGCTTTACTAAAAGTACAGAATGGAATTAAAAAATATAAAACAACCACAAAAACCTAAACTACAATATCAACTTAGATGAAAGGATATGGTTTCTCTATAAATTTTAATGGACTCATTTAATAGTGGTAAAATATTATTTTTATTGGTAGTAATGGCAGTGAAATTCATCATTATTTGATTGGTTCATAAGGAAAGATTAATTTCACGTAGCATACTTCCAAGGTGAATCTTTTTTGTGGAAATAACATGTGATTAAGTATGCACATGAGATGGGCACTAGTAAATTTCATGTGAATTCTTTAGTTAGCAGCAAGATTTATTTATTCATTAAAATGTTCCCATGATCTTTGGACTTTCATAATATATTTAAATAAATTCACATGATCCACTGAATATATGGAAATTTCATAATCATGAAGACCACATGATGCTTGTCACACTATAAAAAAGAACTTCAGGGTGTGAAAATTCAAAACGATCACAAAAAAACAGATCTGTTGAGTGTTTCACCGCAACTTCAACCATAGAATGTAGATTCCTATCTATTTATAAAATTCATATGTTGTGAGCAGTCATACCATTTTGGTGTATTAATGAATATTAACTCTTTTGATTTTGAAAAGGATGGGGCCTTTACATTTGAAGTGATGACCCTTACACATTTTGGGCCTCAATTTCATAGTAAAGTAAATAAATCTTATGCATGAAGCTTGGATGAATTTTCTCTAACAGTAGGACCCTTACATATTATCTATTGTAGTGAATTAACCTTTACATATTATCCAATATGATGTTTAGGTATCATTAAATTACCCTTTCATATAGACTTCAATTCTCCAACTTCAATGTACGTGACCCTTATACACTATAGGGAAGTTCCTGATAACCCTTAAATATTGGCTAACATGACCCTTACATATAGAATGTGATCCATGGGGTTACCTTTATGTATCACCCATAGTTATTTTTATATATTATTCATGTGGGGCTATTATTCCCTAAAAAATTAGACTACAAACATCTGAATGAACCCATATTCATCTTCAAGTTTCTAGGACCTTATAGATATAGAGGATTTATCATCATCATCAAACTAGTATTGTGACCCAAAACTTCATATATGTGGTGCGAGCGAGATATAAAGAAAGGGGAGGAGGAGGATACCATGGCTCAGAGGGGGTTTAACGACAATGGTAGGGTTCAATGGAAGCATAGTGATCGACAGCGGCGGTGGCGATAGCAGCAACAACAGTGACATAGGTGGGGTTTGTGACGATAGAGGAGGGGTTCAGCAGTGACAAAGGATAGGTTCAGCGATGGAAAATGTGGGGTTCACAATACAAGAGGAGGGGTTCAGTGGCGGTAGAGTTGAGAGTTTGTGGCGGCAAAGGTCGGCTTCCGTGAGAGCTTGAGGTGTGCGAGAGAAGAAACCAACTATTAGGGTTCCTTTATAAAATCAGGTAATGTTTTTATCAACGCTACTTAAAAAACACTCATAAAGACATGTTTTATCAGCGCTAAAAAAGTGGTGATAAATATATAATGCTAATAATTTATTTATATTGTTATATATATTTATAAAATTATATATATAATAAATATTTATTTATTTATTTATAATTATAACTATAAATAAATATTTATTTATTTATATTTATATATATAATAAATATATTTATATAATTGTATATTTATAAATTATAATTATTATAAATAAATATATAATTGTATTTATTTATAAATATTTGTATATATTTATAAATATATATATTTAATTATATATATATTTATAACATTATAATTATAATAAATATATTTATTAAAATTTTATAATTATTTATATATATATATATATAATTATAATTATAAATAAATAATTATTTATTTAAAATTATTTTTTTTAATAAATATATATTTATTTATAATTATAATTATATATATATATAATTATAAAATTATATTAAATAAGTTTATTATATTTATAATTTGATTAATATATATAATTAATGTATTTATTATAATTTTATAATTATTTAAATATATCTGTATTTATTTAGAATTATAATTTTAAATATTTTTATTTATTTATAAATATTTTATATATTTATAAATATATTTATTTAATTATATATATTTACAACATTATAAGAATAATAAATATATTTTTTATAATTTTAAAGTTATTTAAATAAATTTATATTTATTTATAATTATAACTATAAATATATATTTATTTATTTTTAATTAAAAAACTATAATAAATATATATTTATTTACATTTATAATTATAAATATATATATTTATTTATTAATTTATTAATTTATTTATTTATTTATTTATTTAAATAATTATAAAATTATAACAAATATATTTATTATATTTATAATTTTATAAATATATATAATTAATACATTTATTATAATTTTATAATTTTTTAAATATATCTGTTTTTATTTAGCATTATAATTATAAATATTTTTATTTATTTATAAATATTTTTATATATTTATAAATATATTTATTTAATTATATAAATTTATAACTTTATAAGTATAATAAATATATTATTATAATTTTATAATTATTTACATATATATTTATAATTATAATTTTAAGTAAATATATTTATAAATATTTGTATATAATTGTAAATATATTTGACCCCTGGGGTTTCAGCTTCCCTTTGTCAGAAGAATTGGACGAGTCCTCCTGGGGGGAGGAGGATGGTAGAGGGAGCCCATTAGAGGAGGGTGAAGTTGGTGACTCAGACCCAGAGCCTAAAGAGTTTGTAGAGGCTCTCGAGGTAAGACCCTGAGTTCCTTCCCTAGGATCTTCTTCCAGGATACTTTGGACCCCTCACTAATAGTTAAACTATGCAAGAGGGCTTCATACACAGAACATGTTCTCGTCCCTCAGTGGATGCAGATGCGGGGCCTTCGGGGTCTACGCCCGCAGCTATAGTGATTACCATATCTAGCGGGGCTAGTAAACCCGAGGTGGTTCCCTCGGAGTCTTCATACTTCCTTACAATATACGGAGGGTCATTCCTTGGGGTCCCAATGGCAACAACTCAGGAGAGAGATCACCAATTTGATCTCTGTAAGTCCCCTTCAAAAATAATTGAAGTCTTCCATCCATTGATCGGGTTAACTGACATATGTGCACTTCTTGGTATGCACAGTTCTTCAAATGGCGTGGCCTACCTTGGTGAGGTTGGTTGGTACTCCCGGCGGTGCCTTTCCTATGGGAGTGTTGGTGGTCATGGAAGCGGATATTCAGACCGACCAAGTTGCGGTGCTCCCGATCATTGGTGGGACTGTGAGCGGGGATGAGTCGAAGATTATTGAGCTGGGATATAACGATGAAGATCAATCGAATGGTATGGGTCCTACCATACCCGATCTGACACTAGATACAGACCCTACTGATGAGTTCTTGGGGGTGTTCCCTACGTATCAGCCCACCAACCCCATAGACTGGGATGAGATGGCCTCTGATGAAGAGGACAGTAAGATAGTCTGTCGCCGGTCATGGAAGCTGATCAAGCGCTATATCGACGACACCCCTCAAGCACAATGGATATACCAAATGGAGAGACTTCATTCATGACTGTGTGAACTGTGCGCTGGGGGAGTGGATGCCCAGCGTCCCCACATGCTCGTTCGAGATCTCATGGTGGAGAAGATCTGGGAGTATGATGCAGCCTTGGTGTGGGTTGGTAGTGGAGAAAAGCGGTGCACTTCAAGAGGTTTTAGGAGGTTGAAAATGAGATTCAGTAGCTGCACATCCGGGCAGATGAACATTCTGCTTCCCTCAACACGAAGTTAGAGTTTATATCATGGCTGAAGGCCCAGCTGGTGGAGGCCGAAGAGCACATGAGGCAATCCTCTGAAGAGATGGCCATTATCTGAACCAATGAGGAGTGGTCCCGGATCGTAGCTGATAAACTACACCCCATTTCTATCGAGGAGGAGGAGGTACTGAACAAGCGACAGTGAATCCTGGATGCCAAAATCTAGAGGGTGGCAGAGCTGCAACGCTCTTTTGATGGGGTCAACCCGTCCATGGGAGGGGTTGATCCTCGGGTACTGTGATGCATGTAACTTTTGAATTCACCTAAATGTTTTTGACTATTCATGCTAGATGCATGCATGAGTTTTTTTATTCATTTTTTGGTCTACTTCACTTCTGTTATATTCATGGAACATCCAGCGATTAGTCCCTAAGCTCATGTGGGTCGGGCCTGATGCGAGAAACAAGGGATGACCACCTTACCATTCCATCCAAATATAAGAGTGAAAACCAAGTTCCAGGAATCCGGGGTTTGAATAACCAATCTGGATTTCTGGGAAGAAGGTGAGAGGCCTGACTAGAGGATGAGCACCTCAGAACAATCGACGTGTCATCTTCCCAACATGCTCTAGTGCACGAGTGGGGTAACGTCAGGGGCGTTTGAAATAAACCCGAACATAAGGGAGTGGAAAGTGTAAATCATGATACCCCATATTCAGAACACTGTGGGGGTGGCGTGACAATAAAGGATAACTATTGACCTCGTTTGAAACACAATATTCTTATTGTGTTAGCCTAAAATGGAGATAACAAACGAGGGTTGATCATTGACCATATTCGAAACACGGGGCCTGACACGAAATTTCATTCATTAGTCTTCCAGAACATTGGCTCAGGATAGTAGTCAAGCCATAGGCTGAGAATCCCTACTTTTAGGGGGTTCTTTTATATGTGAGAGTGGAGGAGGGTCCGAATAAAGGGAACGCAAAGTGTGGAGTGTGGAGTGATGGGTTATTCGAATAGATTCCAACACTCTTGAAATCACACCACCATGGTGGAAACACATTAGGTGGGCGTATCTGTCTGATCAGGGATCAAACATAGTTCCAAGTAGGACCTCTCCAGTAAGGACCTAGAATGCTCTATAGTTTCATGTCATATATATCTGGATGATAGGCACATGGTTTAAACGTTGTACGGTGAGGACGACGCACATAGTTTAAAGGTCATACTGTCTGGACCAGGATTGGGCCTGGGGGCCATAAGGGTTAATGAACCTGGGGCTGGGCCCAAGGTAAAATGTATGTGCATCGCTACGTATCCCATGAGGATGAGAATCAATCCAAATGTAGTTCTTGAGATCACATTTTAATGTCATGCGGGTTGAGGAATGTTATGTGTAGCACGGTTTCACCAGTACACGTCCTACCAAAACTACTAATCCCACGTGAGTCGTGCTCGATGTGGGAAACAAGGAGTAGTTATGGGACTTTCCTAGCACAGGAAGGCACATGTTAGGGGCGATGGTAAGCTAGGTGAATGATGTCCAATAATGCTGACCCACCTACTTGACGCACCTATACGCGCAAAGGGGTAAAGCTAAGTATGTTGGAATTCCACTTGAACATAAGGAAGTGAAAATATGTGAATCATGATGCTTGAGATCTGGACCACAATGATGGTGGCGTGACAATATGGGATAACTTTTTACCATGTTTTAAACACATTATCCATTTCGTGTTATCTTGGAATGGGGATAGACAAATAAGGGTCGACCTTTGACCATGTTCGAAACACGGGACTTGTCGCAAATGTCATCCAGGGTCCTTAGGGACGTTGACCCAAGACAGTAGGTAAGCCAATGTGGTATGAGACTAGGCCGTAAAGGGGGTCCCTTTAGACATGATAGAGTATGATGATCCAAATAACGGTCTCACGAAACTTGTACATGGAATGAGGGAATGTCCTCATGAAAATCCCACACTTCAGACTTTTTGTCACAACGCATCTGAGTAAGACAAAAAAAGACATATCGGATAAAGGGAGTTGGGTCCCTTTTCCAAGGACAAGGGTCCTAGGGTTTCATTCTTTCAACTTAATGGTCATATTATGGGCCATTAAGGGGGGTTGATTTAATGGATTGTGTGTGGGGTGGTGAAGTGGCCAAACATGACGCGCGGTTCCCATAGGGAGATCTTAGTTTAGGGTCATAGAACGCGGACCAGGTTAAAAAAGACATGGGAGGAACATGGTGCGGCTATTGAAAAACCCAACATGAATGAGAACCCATGAGATACTCACCACACCATATGTTCCCAAAAGGGTTTGGTCCTAGGGGATGAAAGAGATGGGATAGGAGTTTAGATTCCTAGGGATGGACCCAGAGATGAGATGTCTGGGCATTCCTATGTATCCCATGAGGATGGGAATCAATCCATATGTAGTTCTTAATCACGAAATGGTTGGAGGCCAACACTGATAGGGGAAATCCTCTCGGGAAAGGGATTCGGTGCATCCCATGACTAACATGGGGCATCTTGAACTTTTTCAAGGTAGAATTGCGGTTTAGTGTCATGTGTTGAGGACATATGTACTCATGCAGTTTAACATCATACGATAGTACGAGGAGTGAAAAGGAAGATCCCTAGAAGGGATAACATGATGTGGTAGCCATAAACCTGACGTGAATGAGGATATAAGAATTCCACAATACACCACGTATCCTGGGAGGAAGTTTTTTTTTTCAGGTCAAGGGACTAAAAGTGAAAGTTAGGATGGGCCCAAGTCAAGGTACTTAGACGTTCCTACATACCCCATTAGGATGGGAATCAATCCATACGTAGTTATAAGGGTGTCATGGTAAGATACCAGCACCAGAGATAATAAGGTCATGCAGGTCTAGCCCTTGCACCAAAAGAAGCGGAATTTGATAGATCTTCTTTGTCCTTTAGGATGAATGTTTTTTTTTGTGAAGCGATGGGCCTAGGATAGAAAGTCCAGGCATCACCACAAGAATCAATCCATATGCAAGCATTGAAAAATGGTATAGTGGGTGACTTATACCAAACACGATGTCCCCTCGAGTGAGGACACCATGATGCAGTGTCGTTTTTCATCGTGCAGCCTGGACGATAATGTCACAGTTTAGGGTCATATGATGGGACCAACCATGCACTTTAACATCATATAGATGTAATAGTTTAAAGTCATGTGGGACTAGGTAGCATAGTTTATAGTCATATGGATCAGACATATACAGGAGATATGAGGTTCAAGAGGGAATGTGCACGGCATGATAAAGAATACCCTACATGAATGAGGATGAGGCCCACATCACACCGCGTGAAATTCCAAGAAAGAAACCTCAGGCCGAGGGGGAAAAGAAGGTTAGGGAATATGGGGCAGGAGAGACTAGATCTCAGTTGAGCTGGACCCAAAGAAGAGTTGTCTGGGCATTCCTACGTATCCCATGAAGATGGGAATCAAACAGTACGTAGTTCTAGAAAGTGAATTTTAATGTCATTCTGGACAACATACAGTTTAACATAATGCGCGATGACATATAGTTTAATGTCATGAGAGATAGGAGGTAGGAGGGACTATCTCCTTGAAGGGGAGTATATGGTGCGGCTATTATAAACTCGACGTGAACGAAGTCATAAGCCCACAAATTCCACACCACGCGGTCCTATAAGATTTGGGGCCTAAAAGGAAGAACATAAGAGATGAATTAGTGAAACTCAAGCTGGACCCAAAGAAGAGATGTCTGGGCATTCCTACGTATCCCATAAGGATGGGAATCAAGCCATATGTAGTTCTAAAGAGGAGACGTATAAAGAGATCTTATTTTAAGGTCTTAGAGCTCGGACCATGGAGAAGCGAAACTCTTCCAAGTAGGCGCAGACCTCAATCCAATCCCTAAGCCCATGTGAGTCAAACTCAGTATGGGAAGAAAGGGTAGAATAGGTCTTTGCAACACATGGAATACACGTAAAGGGGAATTTGGTGTGGAGCCTCGAACGATGCCTCACCGCGGCTTTGTCCTCTTAATGTGAAAATGTGCACTGAGGGATAGTACCAAAAGTGTCGAAATTCCACTTGGCCATGGTGGGGTGGAAAATTATGTGAATCATGTAACCGAAATTTAAGGCTTGATGGGGGTTGGTGTGATGATGTAGGATGATTGTTTACTGTGTTTGAAACACAGCATCCATATCATGTGACCTGAAATGGGAACAACAAATGAGCATTAACTGCTGACTGTATTCACAATGCAGGACTTTTATTAATTTGTTTTTCAAAATCCTCAAGGATTTTGTCCTATAATGGTAGGAGAGCCCTTGGGCTGAGCATCCATGCCATTTGGGGGTCCCTTAAGATGTGAAAGACAATGGAATCCCAAATTAAAGGGAGCACGAAGCCTGAAAAATGGGTGAAAGCATGTCCAAGTAGAATCTGACACCCCAGGCTTTGAACCAGAGTACTCCTGGGCACATTGGTGAATCACCAAAGAGGGCCGAGGGACCCAACTTAAGGGCGGCTGACTCGACAAGATGAGTGTAGGGAAAGGGAGCGAAGGGAACTCAGGAGAGAGAGTGGTATGTGGAATGGTTGTTATAAACCCGATGTGAATGGGGACATAAGCCTATACTACACCATATACACCTCTCCTGAAAGAACACAAGCAAAGGGGACAATATGATAGGGAGGTTTCTAAGAGATGGGGATAGACCCAAAGACTAGATGTTCGGGTTGTCCTATGTATCCCATAAGTATGGGAATCAATCCATGCGTAGTTCTGATTAGGATGTTGTCCAGTTTATCGTCATGCAGCAAGGACACAAATAAGGGAAAGATTCCCCAACAAGGGATGTGTACAGAATGGTGAGTAACCCGACCTGAATAAGGACATAATACCATAACACACCGTACAATCCTAAGTGAGAACTTGGACCATGGGCCTGAGAAGGCCGAGGGACCTGAGGCTGGGCCACAGACAGAATTTCACAACCATCTTGCAGTTTAATGTCTTGCAGTGAGGACAATGGTGATCTTAGTTTAAGGTCATAGAGCTTGGACCATAGACGCCTAGTTTAATGTCATATGAATGGGACAACTGAGTGGAGAGGGAGAATCGTTGTTCTTATGGAAGACCACAAAGCGACAATGATGATAGAGGACAATTGTTGACCAAGTTTGCAACACAGTATCTGCCCTTGTGTGACTGGAGCTTGGGGGAAAGTAATTGAGTGTCGATCGTTGACTATATTCGCAACACGGGACTTGTATCAATTTATCATTCTCAATCCTCAAGGGTGTTAGCCCATAATGGTAGGAGAGCCCTTGGGCCAAGAATCCATGCCATTCGGGGTCCTTTTGGATATAGAAGATGATGGAAACCCAAATGATGGGGCTCACAAAGCACGGTAGGGCCTGTGCTTGCATAAAAGATGAAAAATGAAGGGATGTCTCAAAGGGGGGATGTGTGAAGTGGAAAAATATCCCTACTTGAATAAGGACATGAGTCCATACCACACTGCACACTCCTAAATGAGAACTCAGGCCAGGGGGCTGAAAGGGTCGAGGGACCTGAGGTTGGTCATCCAGGCCAACTATAGCCAAATGACCTCTCATTTGGGTATTGCCTACCTAATCCACCATAAGCAATGCTCGGTTTGGGAAACAAGGAGTAGGACTAGGATATTCCCATCACATAATGGTCTGAAATCTGGAATCACACTCTTTGCCCGAGGCAGGCCAAAGCTTGAAGAGACAGTGGGGCAGAATGAGCCACTACATTCCATTTTTGGGACATATTGGGGTGATAACAATGACAAAGGATATCTATTGACCAAATTTGAAACATAGCATCCACACCATGGTGACATGAAATGGGAACAACAAATGAGCATCGAACACTAACCATATTCGCAACACGGAACTTGTATCAATTTTTTGTTCGAAATCCTCGAGGGCATTAGCCTGAAATGATAGGAGAGACCTTAGGCTAAGTATCCATATCGTTCGAGGGCCCTTTGAGATGTGAAAGATAATGGAAACCCAAATGATGGAGTTTGTGGAGCATAAAGGTGCCCGTGTAACTTAAAGTCAAGCTGGATAGTAGAAGAGGTGGGTATCTTCAAGGAGGAGGGATACATGGTATGGTCATGATGAGCTCGACGTAAGTGGGGGAAAAATCCTGTACCACACCATGTGTTTTGAAGCAATGGGAGATCCTGAAGTTTGGGTCTGGGCCTACAGAAAAAATGTATGGGCGTTCCTACATATCCCATAAGGATGGGAATCAAGCCATACGTAGTTCTAAAGGATATGCAGATTAACATCGTGCGGTGAGGATGTGGGAGGAGAGAAGAAAGAGGGAGGGAACATGGTGCAATCATCGTAATCCTCACATGAGTGGTACCAAATAAGATTATATGACACCATGTGGGGTCCTCTAAGATAACTATACCCAGGGGGGATAGTCAAAGAGGACACTGGGGATGGACTTAAGACAAGGAATCCGAGCATTCCTATGTATCCCATGAGGATGGGAATCAAGTCGTACGTAGTTCATGCGTTTTAATATCTCATAGGGTGACACATAGTTTAACGTCATGCGGGACGACATACCGTTTAGCGTTATGTGAGAAGAAATATAGTTTAATGTCATGTGGGACAACATACAGTTTAACGTCATGCATCACATTTTACAGTTTAAGGTCGTGTAGGACCGAACAAGTTAAAGTCATATAGGACCCAACAGTTTTAGGTCATGTAGAACCAAATGCATTTTGGTGTCATGAAGGACCGTATAGTTTAAGGTCATGTGGGACCATAATGCAGTTTGGGGTCATGTAGGACTGTATATTTTAAGGTCATGTGGGACCACAATGCAATTTGGGGTCGTGCAGGACCGTACAGTTTAAGGTCATGCGGGACCGTGTGACTCAGGAAAAGTATTTCTTGAGGAACTTGGCATTGGTGGGAGGAGTTATATGCTCACCATCCATGGTAACCAGAAAGTATGTTCTATTGGAGTAAACCTTGTGAATGATGTAAGGTTCTTCTCATTTGGGCTCCAACTTGGGTGGTTTCCTACCAAGTATCATTGGTGTTCTCAGGGCCAACACCAAGTCTCCTTGTAGGAAAGAGTGGAGGAAAACTTTCTTGTTGAAATCTCTAGCTATCTTGTTTTAATTCCTTTCCGGATTGTGTAGGTAATGAAGAATTTTCTCGTTGAGCGCTTCCAGCTCAGCCAAACGGATTTCAGCTACTTTATATGGCACTTGGTAATCATATAAAATTGTGCGCAATGAGGGAAACTGGATCTCGATGGATAGGACGGCCTCTGTTCCGTACACCAGGGAATATGGGGTCACCTGGGTGGAATTACAAGTCATCGTCCGATAAGCCCAAAGGGTGTTGGGAGATTGTCTGGCCAACTCTTATTGTTCTGACTAAACATTTTCTGCAGAATGTTAGAGGTGGTTTTGTTGAATGCCTCGATCTGTCCATTTTCTTGCGCATGATAACAGGAGGTATGGTTAGAATAGATGTTGTACTTAGCATACATTTTCTTTAGCTCAGATTCTTGGAATTTCATGTCGTTATTGGTGAGGAAAATGTTAGGGACTCCAAATCGGTAGGTGATGTTGGAGCCCACAAATTCAACGCTGGAATGGGCCTTGACCTCCTTGAGTAGAATTGCCTCTGCCCACTTGGAGAAGAAATCTGTAGCAGTCAGGATGAACCTGCACTAGAGAGATGTCGCCAGTAGATATGGTCCCATGACATCGATTCCCCACACCGCAAATGCCCAAGATTACATGGTGGATTAGAGAGGCTCTGGTGGCTGATGTATAAAGTTAGCATGAATTTGGCATGCATGACACCTTTTGGTGAACTCGATGCAGTCATGGATCATAGAGGTCCAAAAGTACCCTAGTCTCTGGATCTGCTGAGATAGTTTTGGCCCAGTCTGATGATCCCCATAGGAACTGACATGAACCTCCTGCATGACTTGGGAATTCTCGACTCCTTAAATGAAATGGAGGAGAACCCCATCAAACCCATGATTTTAGAGGATCTTCTCATGAGCAGGTCCATCCTAGAGGGTGAACTGTAACATGCGGCATCAGATTCGCTTGCACTCGTCCTGGTCTGCCAAGAGATTACCGTTTTGGAAGTACTCAACAAAGGAGGTTCTCCAGTCAGGAGTCACTTCAATCACTGCATCCGGGGGACTTGGGGGTCCTAATGTGGAGGCATAGATGGTAAGGTGTATTACCTATAGGATATCATCATCACCTGGAGTGATGGGATCAATGACTCTCCAGTGTGCCATGTGGATAATCGGATCATTCTGTTCAGGCTCTGCAAGTGATGCAGCTAGGCTGGACAGGGCGTCATCTCGACCATTCTGAGATTGAGGGACATGAGTAACTTCTGGCCGAGATGGGAACTGGGCCATTAGCTGGAAAGTGCATTCCAACAATGGTACGAGCTTTGGATTTATGATGACATAGTTAATGTTGATCTGCTTGATGACTATTTTGGTATCCCCTTTCATATGAAAATGGGGCACATCAATCTCGAGGCCCAACTCGAGGCCAGTAATGAGAGCCTGATACTCTACCTCATTGTGGGTGAAGCCTTCTGACAATAGGAATGAATATGGCAGAATGGCTTGTGCTGGGGTAATGAAGATGATACCCAGGCCTACTCTGTTGCGACTAGGGTCATTGAGCCTTCTCCCGGTGGGGCTCCAAGAAGCACCATCGAAGTGCATTTTCCATCACGGTATGGATTGGTCTACAGAAAGGATCACTTCATCAGGTAAATCAAGATCTAGGGAACAGTCTTCAAGAAGCTAGATGGGTGGCAAGGATGTCTGCCAATTCTTGTCCCTTAATATCCTTCTGAGGGAAAAACCTGATGTCGAACTGCTGGAGAATCACTTCCCACTGGGCTAGACGACCTGTCAACATGGGGCGGTTCAGGATGTACTTCAGCGGATCTACTCGGGACACCAGTTGTACCTTGTGGTGCTGTAAGTAATTTCATAATTTATTTACTTCAAATACCAGTGCAAGGCATCTCTTCTCGATAGGGGATTATCTAGTCTCCATATCGAGGAGCATGCGACTGAGGTAGTAGAGAATGTTATACATCCCCTCATTGTTCTTTTGGGTGAGAAGGGATCCAAGAGACTGTTCTAGGGTAGTCACGTAAAGGACCAATGGATTTCCAGAGACAGGGGCAGTAAGATCGGAGGCTAGAGCAGATACAGCTTTATTTCCTCGAAAGCAATCTGACACTCTTCGTCCTACTCATAGACATTGCCTTTCTTCATTAGCCGAGAAAAGGGATTACACTTGCCGACCAGATTCGTGATAAATCAGCGTATGTAGAAAAGGTGGCCTTAGAAACCTCGAAGCTCCCAAATTTTGCTCAGAGGAGACATCTGTCTAATGGCCTTAATTTTCTTTGGGTCGATCTCAATGCCCCTATATCGGAAAATGAAGCTGAGAAACTTTCCATAGGTAACCCCAAAGGCACGCTTCAATGGGTTCATCTTCAGGTGACAGGAACGAAGGAAGCCGAACAATTTCTCAAGTTCATCGAGATGGTCTTGACACTGGTGATATTTAACCACCAGATCATCCATGTAACATTCCACCAATGTTTTGAGGATCGTCTTAAATATGTGATGCATAGCCCTCTGATAAGTGGAACCTGCATTCTTTAAATCGAAGGGCATGACTTGGTAACATAAAGTACCTTGTGGTTCCCTAAAGGCTGTAGACTCCTCATCCTCAGGGGACATTCAGATCTGGTTATACCCAGAGTACCCATCCATGAAGGATAGGGCTAGGAACCCAGCTGTAGTGTCGATCAACAATTATGTCACAAGAAGGGGAAAATCATCCTTCGGACAATGATGGTTGAGATCCCGAAAGTCGATGCAGACTCTGAGCTATCTGTTCTTTTTTCTGACTAGCACAATGTTGGATAACCACTTGGGGTACTAGACCTCCTTAACTAAAATGGATCTGATGAGCTTATCAACTTCTTCCTCAACCATGGCACCATGAGAAGGGTGCGTATTTCTTGGAGGCTACTTAAACCTGCGATGATTTGTCGGGAGACTGAGGTGGTGGAAGGATACCTGAGGATCTAGTCATAGAAACTCATCATAAATCCATAAGAATAAATCATGGTGTTGTTTAAATAATTCTATGTACTGTTGTTGCTCCTCAAGGGAAATAATGACATTGATCAATGTGGGTTTCGAGTCTGCCTCGCTATCGAGGTTCACCTATACCAATTCATCAACCATGGTAGAGACACCCTATTCAAAGGTGGGGGGAGTATCCTCTAAATCCTATTCTTCACTTATGGAGGGGGGATCCATGGTGGTAGGAGTTTCCTCTAAGTCGGTAGCTCCCAATGGGAGGCTGGTACCAGCATGAGCGGCAGTGGACACCTCACCGGGGAACTCCTATGCCGCCAAAACCATAGCAATGAAGGTTATTGATTTGATCCCATCTGATATTCGGCCCAAGGGTCCACTCTTGATGATATTGAAGCAATAGTGGTGCTTCATCTTGATCCAGTTAATTTTGGCCCGATGAAACAAGCAAGTATGACGTATTGTTGTTTCCATGGGGCGTACATCCCAAAACCTTATGGGAGTAGGAGGCTCTAGGATCACCTGAGCCTGATTTTTGTAGGAGTATGAAGTAATCTTCCGATGTCTCTTAGACTTGGGAATGTGTTACTCCATCATTCCAGAAAAAATGAAGCATTGTTCCATGTCTGAGGTTGTGGCCTCCAACCGGTGTATTGGAAAGATTTAGACATCATCAAGATATATCCATGGTCTGGTCACGTCCATAGCATGCTTGACCTCGTTAGCTGGAATCTACTTGTCTTTGCTCTTGTAATAGGCAGAATCCAGATAGCGGGCTTCAGAAGAGGAAAAGGGAGATGTGTCACCTTGAATCATTCCCACTCGACCATTAAGGGAGTAATCAAGGCACTGGTGATATGATGAAGGAACTATCGCATGTAGGTGGAGCCATGGCCTTCCCATCAATGCATTGTAGGCGGTGTCCTGGGAGACCACCATAAACTCGGTGCTGGCAACTAGACCACCAAACTAGGTCCTCAACTGAATATTATCAACCAGTGTTTGTTACCTCCTATCATAACCTTGGATTCTTAGGTCAGAGGGACTCAGATAATCCTCGGACAACCCCAGCTTTTGCAGTGTCTGAGTCGGGATTATGTTGATTCCAGAGCCCGTGTCGACAAGACAGTGATGAACATCCATGCCATTCAACTGTCCAGTGATGTACAATGGGAAAATTTGCCCCTGTATGGGAGATCCTTAATCTTCTACAAAGAAAGAGATGATGCCCTGGCATTCAGCATTCTCGACCGCCTCAGCATGAAAGGCTTCTGCGGCTGCTACCTCCATCTCAAACTGGAGTGGGCTTCTTAAAGCCTTGGCAAGGGCCTCATGCATATCTAATGATATTAAAAGGGATTCAAGGATAGATATATTTTCTGGAATGCTGGAAAGATGTTTGATAACATCATACTTCCATGCCAGGCATGAACTTCTTCTTACAGTAGGTCGCTCTATGACAGGAGGTATGGTGGGCCCTGCTGACTGGGCCAGCGGTTGATAGGTGCTAGGAATATCCCACTGATCACTAGTTGATGCCTTCAGAATGACTACCAGATGAGATCCCAATGACTAAGACCAGTCCTTAGCAAAGTGTGGCTGATCACAACGCAGTCAAGGTGGCTCTTCTTGATCCAACAACACGAACAGCGACGAAGGTTGACCTAATGTCACCAGATGAGAAGGCTGTGTATGCTGAGCTCTGCATTAGGCATGCTGCCTGGTTTCGATCGTGTGCACATCCTGGCTAGAAGTACTGATCGAGGAACTCTAATGGCCCATATTTTCATGGATTTATCGATGTTGACGACGGCTGGGGATGTTGGGAGGATCCACCTAGCGCTCCTCATCATCAAGAATTATGTAGGGGTTTACCATCTCTATGGTATTAACTGAGGAATACCCTTGACTGTCGCTTGAAGATTCATCCACTACTAGATGTATTTTGGGAGGGATCTCCATCTCCGGGGGTATGAAGTCGCCGAGAGTACGGGATGACGATGGAATTGGTGGGGGACTTTTCTTTCTTTTACGTTGTCGGTGCCTGCTCTTCTGAGAAGGGAACTGCTGAGACGAAGATGAAGAAGTAGTATATGCGTCTTATGAAGGCTATGGATGATTCAGGAATGCACGAATAACACCATGGGCATGGGATACTACTTTACAAGCCATCCAATCATCATACTTCTGGGACCCGCGGTTAGAAACCTGATGCCACTCTCCTTTACTATCACTACTACTTCTGGCCTCATGAAGACACATGCCACCTGTTCTGGAGCTGGGCCTAAAATGACTATATTGTTATCCACCTAGTATTGAATCCATTATTTAAACACATAGCACTATTTGAGGGTGTACCTTAGGATCCGGTGATAGGGGAAATAATTAGGGCGATCGGTGAGGTTCGCCTCTTCTGGACTCCTGTACTCCGGAAAACATACGATCCCCTACTCCAGGGCACTTTGGAAATAATCAGGGACTTGTGCCTCATTGAACGAGTAGGTCTGGTTCCTCTTTTATGGGAAGGGGGCCTTAGAGCATGACCCTGACGCGGGGCTAGAGGGGCCTGTCGAGGAGGTGGAGCCTGGTTATCTCACCCAAGTGGTAGCGGCGCATTGCATGGGGGAACCTTCCAATTCTTATGTGGGCATTGCTGGGCCAGAGGTTGTGCCTAAGGTAGAGGGACTCTGTGAGGCTACAGAGGTAGCTCCATTGGTAACAACTCTAGTTTCCCGGGGGCCTCTATTTGAGCCACAACGGCGGGCTTAGGCCTGGAGGCCCTTCTCACAGGGATTGTAGGAGGCAACGGACGTGCCTGTTTAGCCTATTGTAAGGCTTCCTCTAGTCATCAGGCCTTATCAAAGAAGTCTTGGAACCCCTTGGGGTAGTTCTGGGTGATCAAATAGGGGACCAATTCTGTCTTGACATTTCCTACACACATCGTTAGCAATTTCTCTTGAGTCAGGGGCATGTCAAGAGAGTATGTGAGCCCTTTCCACCAGATGACAAAGTCTGCAATGCGCTCATCATGCCTCTACTTTCACTTGAAGAGTTCTACGATACTCTTCTTCCGAGTGGTGAAACTGAACTGGTAAAGGAATTTCCTATGGAGGTCTTCCTAGCCAGCAACCGATCTGATGGGGAGCTGGTTGTACCAGATGAACGTTGGCCCCTCCAATGTCTGTATGAAACATCATATTTTGGTGGCTTCCTGCTATGCTGGACTCCCCAACATAGGCCCACACCTTGAGATAAAGTGGGCTAGGTGCTACGGCGGGTCCCATGTCCCATTGAAGGGAGAAAAGGTAGGATTTCCAAAACCCGGGGGTGCTAGAATATAATCCACCCATGCCAGGTATGGCTTTCCATTAGGCGGGATTGCCACCTGTTGAGTCTCCAAAGCTTCGAGATGGGTGATGAGTGAAGCCATTAGATCATCTGGGCGGGGATTCCTATCTTGACGGGGATCCCTGACCACCAGTGCATTGGCGGGTTCTTCAACATGATAATCAGGCTCAGCAACTCGTTGAGTGGCTGGTGGAATGACCTATGGGGCAGCTATGGGAACCTGAGCTGGATCTCAAGGATTATTACACCGTTTAGGAGGATTTGGCGACACATACCGCGCCCTCTTGCCGTAAGTTCTAGCCTCAATTCTGTCTGTATGGGTATGATGGTCAGGGTCACCTGGGGGTAATTTTCCAAGGAGAATTTGTGCCTACCCCTACTACCCCAGCTAGGGATCACCATAGTCTGGTCGTCGCTCTATAGAAAATAGGCCGTCGACCATCTTCTTGTGTTCAGTGAGTTTCTGACACAACGCGGCATTTTCGGGATTGTCTTCCACCTTCTGCACCGATCCAGACAAGCCGGAGGGTTTGACAGCTCCGAGGTGTTCCTTTCCCTTGTTGGGATTCCAGATGAGGACTAGTGCCTCGATGGGCACAAGAAGACACAGTAGATTTATCTACTGGAAAGTGAACCTTCCCAATGGATCCAATAGCTGCGGGACTCCCTTAGGGGGTAAGTCCCCATCAAGGATCTCCAGCTCATTATATCTCTCCCTGATAGTTCAGTCATGTTAACTGTAACCCTGCCTAAAGGAATATCCTCTATGTCACCTGGAAAATCGGGCTGGCACTGGATGGAACTGAAATGGAGGGTTGTGTACTGCCCCCAGCCAAGGATTTTCACAAGGGGAGAAGCCTCCTTGATTATCCTACAGAGCAATTTAAATCTCTCGACGCATCATTGTTGGAGGGTCTTATGGCGGCCTGGTGACTCAGGGCACTGGGCCACGATGAGTGCGGCCAAATCAACCAAACGAAATTGTTGTTCGACGTCTTCGAAGTGTGTCGGACTCTTGGGGTAGGCCACTCGTCTATTTTGAAGGTGAAAATGAGTCACCTAGAGGGTCTGGAGAAAGCATCCAACCTCCTCTCGGGTGAGTGCTTCTGGCGCCCTAAAATTTAACTCTGCAATTGGCCAAAACATCTCAGGGAAATGGTTCACAAGCTCCTTGGTCCAGATTCAGGGTCTGGCCCTTTATTTCCCCACTCGTCAACTGAAGGTGTCTAGGTAACCGGTAGTGGTACTAATGCAGACCGCTGAGATGGTAGGTTGACCAGCAGAGAATATGGTGAGTGAGCTGACAAGCCGCCGCATCTCGGTCTATCCTCTGAAGAGTGGAGTGACTTAGCCACCACATCAAAGTAAGACAGGCGTAGGGACTACAGATACCAGTGATGAGACACACTGCTTCTTGTCCGCCATTGGTCCCCGTAATAGCTCTATATGATCTCTAATTGAGGTAAAGAGTACTTATGGTGATGATGGCGGCGATTCCACGGTCGGAACCTGTGGGGTTTCAAAATGTTCATCCTCCTGGATGTACCTATAGAGGGAGGCGTGAATCCAATGGAACACACATTCTATAATTATGAGGCTGATGCGCCTTGTTCTTGCCCCGACCCTTGACACGGAGGATCTAGGCGAGGGTTTCATCGCTGAGACATATTCCACCTCAAAATCTGAGAAGCAAACTATTTTGATCTCAGTATGAATCTTCTCAGCATTATTTTTATAGTGGCGACGACCCTCCCCCCTACCCCGGGATGGTTTTTTGGGACAGGGTAGATTTCCAACATGAGGAGGTCCTTCGGTCGTACTGGTGCTGGGGTGGAGAGGAATTCCGCCTGAGTGATCTTGGGTGTGAGGAGCACCTGGAGAGATATCAAAGGGAACATGGGGAGGACCATCATGCCCACTGACTGATGTGTGGAGGGAATCTCCACGGGAAATGTTGGAGAAGGTAGGACCTCCGCTGGAGCTGATAGGAGCATGGGTGGGACCTCTATGCTTTCTTCTCCTGGCAGCGTTAGCGTGAGGAGGGTCCTAATACTGGTCAAGCCGAACACGGGTAGGACCTTTGTGCTGGGTGCCAATGAAGTGAAGCTGACCTTCACCCCTCTGATTGTTAAGGTGAGGAGGACCTTCACCGGCTGCTGTAAGTACATGGGGAAGGACCCCATACTGAAGATTGACGGGATGCATAACATCTCCATATCGGTGGTATGTGGTTGGAGGAATGACCACATACTCGATGTAATGGGAACAGTAGAGGCTTCCATACTAAGTGTCACTGACGTGGGGAGGACCCTCATTCAGATTGAAGGTAGCATGGGAAGAACCTCCATGCTGATCTTAGAAGCAGGGAGGACCTGCATTCTCCATGGTGGCGGTACGGGGAGGACCTTCGTACTGGGTGTCGTTTCCGTGGGTCTGTCCACGGCGGGTGCTCCCTGCGCCAGCAGCTAAGAGAGGCGACCCAACCTACCTGTGGGGAAGTTGGGGCCTCAATCTGGGCTAGGTATATAAGTGGTGTTGCTCAGTGTATATAGTGGTATGATGATACATGTCGGTGGTGGCCCGATCCATAGTAGTTGCTGACGCTGACGCCCCTTAGCGGGCATCCTCCTTGGCCTGCGCCTGACACTGGCGTCGGGTCAGTCGGACTGGGGCCAGTGGTGGTGGTACATATATTACCTGCTCTTCAGCCCATGGGACTAGGTGGTGGCATTGGTGTGACCTAGTGGGGGGCCCCCTTTGGGTCCCCTAGAACGGGATCTCGTCCGGGCTGGCCTAGACATCCCCTACCTCATTGGCGTACGGGAGGGAGTCGTCGAGATGTTCTGGGGAGAGGCTCCTGAAATGATTGTATGTTGAGGTGGGGAGTAGTGGCTCCCTGTGTGGCCCTTGGGGGTGGTGGTGGCGATGAGGCGCAGACGCCTCTAAATCCTAGTGGGCCATATCCTGGGTCGGGATAATCCCCTCCTCTCCGTATCGGCGTACGAGGTCGCTTATCAACTTTCATTGTATGAATTCGGAAGGGGAAATGGGGCATGGACGCCCAAAATATGTGGGTGTGGAATCTATCGTAGAAATGGTGGAGCCATGCGGGATTTCCACATTGGCGTTGCCCCTACCCCTGTGTTGGTGGGTGGGTGGTGATCAGATTCCTAGTGTAGCAGCTTGGTTCCTTAAAAGTAGGGAGATTAAACCATTAGTGTTGAAACAAATAAATCAATGTCTAGGGCCCTAGCTCCATTATGTCTCCCATGGATGGTAATAAGGATCCACGCTAACAACATCACGAACCTGGATGTCCAATGTTTAATGGCCCCAACTTCTGGTGAGTTTCACGCCATGCCCGTTATTTTCTTGGTGGAACCCGGTGCTGGATAACTGGATCTGGTGATATGCTAGTCCACTAATATCTCGAACATTACTAATCTCCACATTGAGGAGAAGAAATTCGCATTGGGTTAACCATTTATGTTTCCGATGCTTTCGCCGGGGCGCGCACATTCGTCTGTTTGAGGATGATGAGGATGCGCTGGTTGTTGCCCCGCATTCCTTCTTTCCAAAGGCGGGTGGCATTCATCACTTATTCAGGGACATTTTCTCCTTGATCGAAATGGGATGATGGGATTTCGGTTCCTCCTTCCATGGATTCCTCCTCAAAAAATGTTGCCTAGTCCGGGTCACCCTTATAGATTAAGATGTTGTTCATGAAACTCTTCACAGTTCCATATCTTCATGGACGCCGGTTAATTACACTGCTTCTGTCGGGACATTATAAGGGGTCCATTTAGGGAAGCAATCTTTGGTCGGGGGAGTAGTCATGTTTTACATCACTGGTATGTCTGGATTCTAGAACACTAGCACATCTGGGTTTCTTCCCCTTATTATAGGGATTCTCGAGGGCACGGAAGCCCAAGGAATACCACGTCGAATGCGAGGGAATTATATGCCATAGGCATGTATCTGAAGTTTTCCTTAGTTTCCCATGTTTAAAATAGGTTATTCAATAGGTTTAACATCTATAGGAGACGTATTGGACTGATTAGAACATTGACTAGAGTGGATCAGATGGGTGCAGCCCCTGGAGGGAACACTGATGTTGGGGATAACGCGTGGTTAGCTACCTGGTAGATGCTAGGGGCAGTGAAGAGGTGAATTTTCATGATCTCACTGGGATGTGGTGGCCTAGTTAAGAATCAAGATAGATAATGGATGGTCAAGTGAAGGGGATGGAGAATGAGATGGAGTCAACTCGAGGGTGACAGTGATGTTGGGATTTATCCTCGAAGAAACCTCCTATGCATCCCCGTAGTAGGGAATCAAAGTCCACATAGTTCAGGATAGGGTATAGGATTAGGGTATGCATAGAGGACAGCAACCCAATGATATATTGGGGCTTAGGTGTGGTTAGCAGCCCGAGGTTGGTCTTACGCCACTAGGACGAACCAGCGATATGGGTCCCAACAGAAGGGACGACAACAGCTTACTACTGGGTTTGGGTTGACAACAACTTACTACTGAATGGGGTTCACAACGGCTTATCGTTTCATGAGGGTGCAATGGATTACTACTAGATGGAGGCACAACGGCTTACCTCTAGATGGAGGCACAATAGCTTAGTGTTGTATGGAGGCACAACGGCTTACCGCTGGATGGGGTTTGCAATGAGTTACCGCTGGATGGGGTTGAACCTCATAGAGGCTTCCTACATACCCTGTCTAGGAGACAAGGATCAAATCCCTTGTAGTTTAGGATGGTGGATGTAGTTTAACGTCATGCAGGAGGAAAAGGGGGAATGTAGTTTAACATCATGTAGGACGAAGGTGGTCCAACGTGAAGGGTGTCGGAACCAGTGGTTGTTGGGATTTAACCTCGGGGAGGCTTCCTACATACCTTGCCTTGGCAAGGATCAAAGTCTACATAGTTCGGGATGAGTTTTTTTTGAACCGACGTGAAGATGGTCGGGACCAATGGGTGTTGGGATTGAGGCTTAGGGAGGCTTCCTACGTACCTTGCCATGGAAAGGATCAAAGACCACGTAGTTCAGAATGGGTTTGGTGAACCAACTTAAAGGTGTTCGGGAGAAATGGGTGTTGGGCTTTAACATCAGGGAGGCTTCTTACGTACCTTGACTTGGAAAGGATCAAAGACCATGTAGTTCAGAATGGGTTTTGGGAACCAACATGAAGCTTTTTGGGACCAATGGGTGTTGGGATTGAACCTCAGGGAGGCTTCCTACGTACCTTGCCTTGGAAAGGATCAAAGACCACGTAGTTCAGAATGGGTTGTGTGGATTACACTCTAGGATGACCATAGAGGATGACATGGTCGATGCTTACTCTAAGCCCACGTGAGTCATTCTCGGTGTGAGAAATAAGAGGCAGCAAGGACCTGATGATCACATCGTGAAAGGTGCGTCCGTGGGAATTGGAGTGGGGCTTACACGTGGTTAGCAGGCCAAAATGGAAATAGGGGCTTACGCGTGGTCCACAAGCCAAAGAAGAAATGGGGGCTTATGCATGGTTAGCAGCCTAGGGAGATGGAGATTGGGACTTACTCCAGGGTGAAGGCCTGATTGTGACAAAGCCCAGCAGGAGAGGGTTGGGGTAACATAGTCCCATGTGCCCCTCTCACCTCTTAGTCTTTGGCAAGGAAGAAGATAAGAGGATCATGGATGCTACCTCCCCTAAGAAAGTCTAGGGGCTTACACTAAGACGGTTTCCCTTTCCCCACGGACAAACGCCACTCCGATAAAGAGGATATCATTCCATGTGAGGAATGATCTCACTCCCATGGAGACCAGTGGGCATATAAAATGTCCAAGGTGGGGAAACCCGCATATGAATCACAGGGTGAGGTAATAGTTTAACGTCATGTGATGAGGATGATGGTGCTTGGCAGTTTAATGACTTGCAGATCAGATGAGGCGGGTTCACTCTGCACACCAAGAACTTACATAACTAATACCTTCCCACCCTTGGGGAAGGGAAAGCATCAGCAATGTTGTGGTGAGGGGGTGTTATGGAGTGATCCATTGAGGGTTCTACGTTAGCGTGGCTATACGAAGAATAAATAGCCATTAGTGTTCCTATGCGAAGAATCATGAGGTGAAGAAATTCAATAGGAATTACCACCCAAGGGATCTTGAAATTACTTCGTGCAAACCTAGAGGGTCACATGGGAAAAGGAGTTGCGGAGCAAAGGGGTTCATAGGTAGAAGTCTCGTGAAGCTCTGGTGCTCCATGTAGTGGAGGGGCTTCGCGAAGGGGTATGATTCGCGAAGTGAAGTGGCCTAGCCTAGTCATTGGTCATTGGTGCACATGGAAGGTGCTTCGCAAAGTGGAAAGGAATTTTTTGAGCAGTGCTTTGCGAAGCAAGGGTTCCCCACGAAGTATAGAATTGCGAAGCAATGTGCTTCGTGAAGCACAGTTACCCTACCTTAGCATGTGGGTCACATGTTTATGGAGGGTACTTCACGAAGTATAAGTGATCTATGAAGACCCGAGTCCCCTTGGGGATTCCCATCCTTCTTAGAGGCCCGTGGGCTCTACAAAGGGCATCCCTCTTTGAAGAGGGGATGAATTCAAACCAAGGGAGAGGCACTTTGTAATGCTAAAGTACCTTGAAGAGATCCTGGTTCGCAGAGCATAATTTTCTTTGTGATTTGAGAGCTAAGAAGGCGAAAGGTTGGAGGATTCATCCTTTGGGATCGAGGGGAGCCTGATATTTATAGGCAAGAGGTATCACGAAGCAGAGCTCGCTCAGTCGTAATACATATGGCATTTTGTCGTAACCGCGAAGACTCCCGCCTCCTTGATCCGTGGTGGGTTCACAAACGTCAAAGGGTCTCGCATAGCCTCCCGCCTTCTTACTCCGCGTCGGGTTTGCAAATGTCAAAGGGGGCTCACAGAGCCTCCCGCCTCCTTACTCCATAGCGGGTTCACAAACATCAAAGGGGCTCGTGGAGCCTCTCGCCTCCTTACTCTATGGTGCCTTCATAGAGGGGAAGTTTTGCACCGGCCATGGGGTTGCGAGGGCTCTACGAACAAGCTTCACGAGGTAGCCTTTAAGGCTTTCCATTTTCTCTTGTTCTTCCCAAATTTTGGCACTAACATATATATTTATTTTTAATTAAAAAATTATAATAAATGTATATTTATTTATAGTTATAATTATAATTAAATATATATATATATATATATATATATATTTAATTAATTATAAAATTATAACAAATATATTTTTATATTTATAATTTTATAAATATATATAATTAATATATTTATTATAATTTTATTATTTTTTAAATATATCTATATTTATTTAGGATTATAATTATAAATATTTTTATTTCTTTATAAATTTTTTTATATATTGATAAATATATTTAATTAATTATATATATTTATAACTTTATAAGTATAATAAATATATTTATTATAATTTTATAATTATATATATATATATAATTATAATTATAAGTAAATATATTTCTAAATATTTGTATATAATAGTAAATATATTTGAACCTTGGGGTTTCAGCTTCTTCGTCTTCCGCGGTGTCTTTGATGATCTTGGTGGACTGGTCACATCTCAGTGGTTCAACCCTACAGTGGCCCTCGACGATGGTGTTTTCATCTCAGGCGATAGTTGAAAAGGTCCTCGGCGGAGATGTGACGTCCCTGTCGGTGATGGGTGTGGTGGTCTTTGGTCTTTTTCTAGGTGTGATGGTGATGGTGCGGCGGATTCAGATGGCCCCCCACGGTGCAATGGATTCGACGATGGTCATGGTGATGGTGGAGATATGGCTTCAGCAGACGGGTGTGGTGGTGATCAGGGCGCGATCTGCGATGGGTGATGATCTTGCTGCGTTGGTGAGTCTGGCTATGATGATCATCGGCGGTCATCGATTCTCTCTTGGATCTTTGGATTTGTAGTGGTCACTTCAAATGGTGGACCGATGTTTGGTTCTGGGACAATTCCTAGGATAACGGTGACACTAGGGAAAATTGCAGGCATTAACAACGGCTGAAAAGAAGCTCGGAACGCGGTGTGTCATCCGGTGATGGGACCTTAGTATTTAGAGGACCGATGACAACCTTGGGGAGTAGGCGATGACCTAAGGTTGCGCCAGGACTTACAGGCTGTTAGGGTGCAGGTTATGACATTGGGTCATGGTGAGCATTGACTTTTTTCAATATCTTCACTGTGGAGATTTTGGAGATGGACTGGGCCTTTGGTAAGGCCAGCTCAGACATGTTTTAGTGGATTTCTTATTATGGGATTCGTAAGAATGGGCTCTTGGGTAACTCGAATTTAAGGTCACGTGCCTCAGGGCCTTTGGGTGTGTGATGGGTTGTCTCTTACCCAATTCAAAAGAGATTTATTTTTTTCTTTTTCTTTTCAATAAAGGGGTGGTCCTATAACGACCCAAACATTTATTAATGAAAATTCCTCTTGATCTAATTAAATGTCTTATTATGTAAGACGGTTATATAACGTATACACTTCCTTGGTTTTCTGTTTTTGGATTTTAAAATACGATTAATAATTGATACCATTGCTAATATAGTCGTTGAATAGTGATCACATAATTAGTATAAATATAGGGCTCTAACAAATCCAATTTACTCAGAAAAAGGAAGTGATGGCCTCATCCAGTAGACTTTCTCCATACGTAGCCCATTTGTTGGAGCTTGTAAAGGAGGTGGCATCATTGGGATTCTCTCTTGACCAAACCCAAGCTAAGCTTCAACATGTTAAGCTTGAACAGAACTGCCTATGGGAGAAGTGGAAGTGGATAGAGATTACCACCCGAGCGATGTTATCTGAGCCACCCCAGCAGTCTATCACTATCGCACACCTTACCCTTCGGTCTTATGCGAGTGTTATAAGGTTTTATGTAACAAGACCTTAGCACTATTATTATGTGCATTATTTTTGTATATGATAAAGAATATACATTCATTTTATTATTGTTACTTTGTAAATAGTTTTTAAAGCACAAATAGTATTTTTAGTTAATATTTAAATAAGAAATATATTTGAATAAATTAATGGATTTTTGAATTAAATAATATTTTAATAAAATATTATTGTTATTAAATTACTTTTTAGTAAGTATAAATGATCATATAATTTTTATGAATACAATTGTAATTTTTATTAAAGTTTGAAAGCTGCTTTTGTCAAAACCCATAATTTTTTTATAAATGTCGGTTTTTATTTTAAAAGTAAAAATTCAAATATTTAGAAAATTATTTGGATAAAATTAATATTATTTTTTGAATCAGGACGTTGAAATTATCCAACGGTGAATTTTACATAATTTTCTGAGACAGTCGAATTTTTGGGTAAAAATTAAATGCCGTTTAAATATATAATGCATTTTATGACATCATAATGACCTAATAATGATGTAATAAAATACTATAAACATTATGTTATGACACTATATGTTTTAAAATTAAAATAATGTGATTTTAGATTTGTTTGATTTATTTTACAAAGGCTTAGTGGTCCCTCCAAGAATTATAAAACATTTTAGCTTTTTAAATTGATTTCCTTGAGAGTGTGACTCACCTCCACATAAGAAACCCTATTATTTTAAGAAGTTCAGAAATTTACCTTAAAAAATATTGTTTTCTAATCCCCTTTGTAAAAAAACCATGGGCAAAAACCATGGGCTGTTTTGTGGTTTTGATTAGTTTAATGTGTGGTCTCCCAAACCTAAATAATAAAGAATTTTATCTCCTTTCCTATATAAACCCACCCAAGATCTCACTTCCTATTCACTCAAAGCCTTTTTAGTTTGACCAACCCCTTCTCTACTCTCTCTAGAATCCTCCAAAGTCACCCCAAGATCTCAAGAAGCCTCTCTCAAGCCCCTCCCAAGCCTTTGGGATCACACTTCCAAGTAAGGGATTCCTTCCATTCTCATTTTATCCAAGTTTCTTAATATTGTTATGCACATTTATTTTTAATTATAAATGTTGGGTTATGATTTATCACCTCCCCCATACTTCCCTCCTTATTTTTTAATGATGAGATACCCCTTTTTATCTCATTAATTCCTCCCAAGTACACCTGTTACCATGCCGAAATTCTGTAAGGTATTTCTCTCTCCTCATTTACATTCAAGTAATTATTTTGAATAAAAATATAAATTCCATTACATATGTTGGGACATGTATATATATGTCCCCATTACTTTCCATTTCATGTAAATATTATTAGACACCCCTTCCACTCTCATCAACCATTTTTATGAACTCTTATGTCACGTCGTTATGCTGCCGAAATTGCACCATGATTTTCCAAGGCAAAGTCATTGTGTAGTGAATACCATGCCCATTTATCTGTTAAGGGTATTAAACTTTGTGAAAATTTACTTATTGGTTATAGAGTTTCATGTATGAATTCCTCATTCCTTTATTGTGGAATAAATTATGATTTTTTATGAATCAATGTTATATTATCCATGTGGCACACTTATGCATGAAATGAAATGTTTAAGAAGGGTGTGCCCTGATAGCGCCCCAAGGCATTGGGTAAAGTTTAGTATCATGATACATCAAGTGAAATTAGGGTTTACTCATTCTAATTCAAGTGAAATGAGGTTTTACTCATGATCCATGTGCAATGAGCCTTGGCTCATGCTAATACCATGTTACGTGTTGTTGCCACATTTCCATGTTATCGTGCCTTTATGTTCATGTTTCTTTTTTGCTCCATTGATATATCTATTTCCAAACATGTATTGTATTCTTCATGTTATGCCTTTTTTAATCCCTTACTTGGATTTATAGCTCACCCTTTTCTTATGCATGTTCTCAGGTTACCCCATGCAATGCTAAGTATGAGGGAATGTAGTGGTCATGTAAAGGAATTTTTCAATAAAGATGTCGTGTTTCATGTTTTAAGTCGTTATGTAATGTTCCTAAGCACCAAAGACACTAGACCTCTCGATATTCTATATTGTTTTAAGTAAATATTTTATGTAATAAATCATGTCTAAGTGTGTAATAAAGATAAGGGTTTTTAAAGTTGGTATTAGAGGATAGGTTTAGTTATTTTTGGGATTAAGATTAGAAAACCCTAGTGAAAGCCTTAGGGATAAGACTAAGTATAATAAAAACATCCCTAAGTTTTGGTGAGTATTTAGTAGGTGGTTTATCAAGCATATACATCCCTTTCTAGATACGAGTAGGTAGAGGTGGCTCTGGCACAGATGTACCTAGGATTGAAAACTCCGACAAGGAGTTTCAGGCTTGACCCGGGGTATCCTGGTACACAATAGCGGTCCTTGCTACCCTCTTGGTTACAACACTCCCAGGGGATATGCTTTGGTAAATTCACAAGTTTAGTATAAACCATTATTAAGGAAATTAAAAAAATCCCCTAAGAATATATGTTATAAAGTAGATCATAGATAACACAGATTAAAGCCTATAGATTTATAAGTTAAGGAAATAAAATTTATTTATAAGTCATATGTTTTTTCCTTGTATTACCCATTATGTTTTACCCCTAACTTTCCTTTTATTCCAGCCAATGGCCGATAATAGGAGTACTCGGCCTAACAACCGATGTGAAGATCAATGTGATGTCTATTCTAATGAGATGACCAATATGATGGGAGTGGGAATCGCAAACTTTGTCACGATTTTATCTCAGTTAACTCAAGTTTTGAATAGAAACGTGGATCAAGAGGAACTCTCAACCCCCCCCCCCCAAGAAAGAACAAGTCACAATCAAGAGATTCATGATACAAAGTCCTCCTACTTTTAATGGATTATTCGATCCCACAATCACTGAAGAATGGATAAACTCCATTGAAAAGATATTCTCCATCCTCCATTGTTCCGAACAAGAGAAGGTTCTTCTGGCTTCTTATTGCATGGAGGGTGAAGTCGATCAATTGTAGAAATTAATAAAAAATATGAAGCCTGAGGAGGAGATTGAGGCGTTGGAATGAAATGATTTCTGGAAAATGTTTTTCAATAAATATTTTCCTCGCACTCTCCGGATTAAGATGGAAAGGTACTTCCTTGCCCTCGAGAAAAAAGATGACGAATCAATCGGAGCATACGATGAAAACTTCACAAGGATTGAACGATATGCCTTCGAATTTGTCATTACCCACAAATGTAAGGTTGGCCTCTTCTTTGGTGGGTTGAAGCATATCCTATGGAAAGCACTGGCGATCTGTGACTTTGACATCTATGAGGAAATTTTCTGATGTGCCCTCAAGGTCGAAATGAAGATCAAAGAATCTCAGGGGTATCAAGGGGATAAGAATCATAAGGTGGAATTTAATTCTGGTGGTCTGATGGATAAATACAATGGTGCTAAGAAGATCTAGAACCCCACTTTCTAAAGGTGTGGAAATAAGCACCCTGGAAATTGCCTGAAGGGGATGAGGAAATGCTTTAGGTGTGGAAGAGAAGGGCACCTAGCTATTAACTGCTGACAAGAAAAACTCGCGGCTACAACAGATTAGAGGAACGCTCTATTTGAACCTTAACGCATTGTTCATTGCTTCAACTGCAAAGAATCGGTCACCTTTAAAATCAGTTTATAAGACAAGGGTTTTCGGAGGAAAACAACAACCTACAAGGCAGCAAGGGTGAGATTTTGCCATCACTATTGCTGAAGTGAACCCTAGAAATGAAGTGGTGACAGTTATGCTAGTTATTCATTCAAGAATAGCTAACATACTTTTTGATTCTGGTTCTATGCATTCTTTTATATCCTAAAAGTTTAGTAGAACAATCCTAACACCACCAAAAATCGTGGAAGTAAAGATGTCAGTGAGTACAGTAAATAGGGTAAACATTGCATCCCCTGAATATAACTCCTTCCCAATCATAATAGGTGGATCAAACTTCCCATAGAACCTTGAAATACTCCCTCTGGTGGAATTTGATGCAATTATTGGCATGGATTGGCTTTCCTTATATAGATCCAAGATAAATTTTTGTGAGAGGGAAATCACTTTCTATATGGATAATCGACCTCTGATTCTATACAAGTGCAAGGAGGAAGATGAATATTCATTAACACCATCATCTCAAGTGTGGATATTACTACCCTATGAGCATGCGTATCTAGCTCACATGATGGAGTACAAGGAAGCAACCATCCTTAAAGACATGCCTATTGTGTGGGAATTCACTAAAGTGTTTCCTAAGGAATTTAATGGTCTTCCTCTTAGAAGTGATGTTGAATTCTCAATTGATCTTATACCTAGGGAATTTCCAATATAAAAGACTCCATATAGAATGGATATTGTGGATCTTGAGGAGCTGAAGAAACCACTACAGGAGAATCTAGATAAAGGGTTTATATGCCCAAGTGCTTCACCATGGGGTGCTCCAGTCCTCTTTGTCAAGAAGAAGGATGGGTCAATGTGCCTTCGCATTGATTATCATGAGCTCAAAAAAATCACGATAAAGAAAAAGTATCCTCTGATTCAAATTGATGACTTGTTCGATCAGCTGCGTGGAGAACAATACTTCTCCAAGGTGGATTTGCGTTCGGGATATTACCAAGTAAGGGTGAAGAAGGAAGATATCCCCAAGACTGTTTTTCGTACAAGATACGGGCACTATGAATTCATAGTAATGCCTTTCAGACTCACCAATGCTCCAGCAATCTTCATGGACTTGATGAATAGAGTCTTTAGAGATTACCTCAACAAATTTGTGGTAGTATTTATAGATGATATTCTAATATACTCCAAAACCAAGGAGGATCATGAGGAGCATATAAGAACTATACTAGAGACCTTGTGAAAGGATAAGCTCTATAAAAAGTAAAGTAAGTGTGATTTATGGTTAAAGGAGGTCTCATTATTGGGTCATATCATCACAGGTAATGGGATATTTGTGGATCCCTCCAAGAAAACTGAAATTGAGGGATGGACAAGGCCATCATTGGTAACGGATATCCATAGCTTCTTGGGGTTAGCTGGATACTATCGTCGATTTGTGAGAAATTTCTCACAGTTTTACAACCCTCTTACCAAGATAACTTGGAAGGGAGTAAATTTTTCTTAGAGTGATGAATGCGAAGAGAGCTTCAAGGAGTTAAAAAGGAGGCTTATCATTGCAGTTGTGCTCACTTTACCTACGAGTGTAAAATATTTTGTGGTATTTAGTGATGCTTTGAAGAAGGGCATGGGTTGTTTGTTGATGCAGAATGATAAATTCATAGATTATGCCTCAAGGCAGCTGAAAATCCATGAGAAAAACTATCCCATGCATGATCTAGAGTTGGCGGTTGTGATCTTCATGTTGAAAATCTGGCGACATTATCTCTATGGGGAGAAGTGTGAAATATATACTAATCACAAGAGCCTAAAATATATATTCACACAAAAAGAGCTTAATATTCGCCAATGAAGATGGATAGAACTCATCAAGGATTATGATTGCTCGATCCATTACCACCCTGGGAAATCAAACAAGGTGGAAGATGCTCTAAGCAGAAAGGATATTGCATCATTATCAATGATGAGAATTGAAAAGGATCCAATATTATTATATTTATAGAGGATGGACATGGGAATCATTAAGGGAGGAACATCATCAATCCTTTCTCAAATGATTTCTCAACCATCTCTCATAGAGAGAATAAAGGATGCTCAAAGAAATGATGTGGAAATTCTGAAAAGGGTGGAAGCTATCAGAAATGGGAAACCCTCAGAGTTCGTGGTTGATAATGATGGAATTGTGAGATTTGGGTCACAATTATGTGTATCATCTGATCCAAAGATAAAGAAGGAGCTTCTGAATGACGCACATAGCTCAACCTTCTATATTCACCCGGGGAGCACAAAGATGTATTGAGATCTCTGAGAAAACTTTTTGTGGGACAATATGAAAAGGGATATTGCTGAATATACATCAAAGTGAACAGTATTTCAGCAAGTGAAGGATTAGAGGCAAAAGTATAAGGGGATGATGCAACCACTACCCATACCAACATGGAAGCAGGACAACATTACCATGGACTTTTTCACTGGACTTCCAAGTACATCCAGAGGAAACAATTCTATATGGGTCATTATGGATAGTCTTACAAAGACATCTGACTTTATCGTGATTTGAGAGGACTTCTCATTAGATCAACTTTCATGGATTTACATCAAATAAGTGGTAAGGCTGCATGGAGTACCACTATCTATTGTATTCAATTGTGATTCGAGATTCACCTAGAAGTTATGGAAAAGTCTTTAACATGATCTAAGCACTGAATTGAACTTCAATACGGATTATCATCATCAAATTGATGGCCAATCTGAGCGAACTATTCAGACACTAGAAGATATGTTAAGATCATGTTCTATGGACTTCAAAGAAGGATGGGACCAACATCTTCCACTGGTTTAATTGTCCTACAATAACAGTTTCCACTCGAGCATTTTAATGGCACCATATGAATCCATATATGGGAAAAGGTGTAGAACACTGGAGTGTTGGGAAGAAGTCGGTGAGCATAAGCTGCTAGGACCTGAAATGGTTGAAGAAATGGTGGAGAAGGTGAAAACCATTCAACAGCATATCAAGACAACCCAAAGTCAACAGAAGAGTTATGCAGATAACCTTCAGCAAGACCTTGAGTTCAAAGTTGGATACATGGTATTTTGATTCATATCTCTGTGGAAGAAGGTCGTGAGGTTTGGAAAGAAAGGGAAGTTAAGTCCTAGGTACATCGTCCCCTTTGTGATTCTTGATCCTGTCAGGGTTGTGGCCTATCGACTAGAAATTCCACCTACCTTGGCCAAAGTTCAAGATATCTTTCATGTATCACTCTCAAGAAATTACATACCAGACCCTTCATAGGTACTCTCTTCAGAGGTAGTACTATTAAAGGATGATCTTTCTTACGAGGATAAACTAGTGAAGATCTTAGATCGTAGAGAAAAAGTTCTACGAAATAAGACAATTCCCCTCATTAAAGAGTTGTGGAAAAACCACAAGTTTGAAGAAGCAACATGGGAATCAGAGGAAGTGGTGAAGTAGAGTTACCCACATATGTTTTAGTGTGGGAAAAAGAAATTTCAAGGGAGAAATTTTTTAAGGGGGGAAGATTGTAATGACCCAAACTTTTATTAATGAAAATTCCTATTGATCTAATTAAATGTCTTATTATGTAAGATGGTTATATAGCGTATGAACTTACTTGGTTTTATGTTTTTGTATTTTAAAATACCATTAAGAATTGTGATCATTGCTAATATAGTCATTGAATAGTGATCACATGATTAGTATAAATATAGGGCTTTAACAAATCCAATTTACTCAGACAAAGAAAGTGATGGTCTCATCCAATAGACTTACCCCATACAAAGCCCATTTGTCGGAGCTAGGAAAGGAGGTGGTGACATTGGTCTTCACTCTTGACCAAGACTAAGCTGAGATTCAACATGTTAATCTCTAACGGAACCGCCTATGGGATAAGTGGAAGTTGATAAAGATTATCATCCGAGCGATGTTATCCGAGCCACCCCAAGAGTCTGTCACCATTGCACACCTTACCCTTCAGTCTTATGCAGGTGTTATAAGGGTTTATGTAACAAGACCTTACAACTATGATTATGTGAATTATTTTTTTACATGATAAAGAATATATATTCATTTTATTATTTTTACATTGTAAATAGTTTTTAAAGCACAAATAGTATTTTTAGTTAATATTCAACTAAGAAATATATTTTGATAAATTATTGGATTTATGAATTAAATAAAATTTTAATAAAATATTATTATTATTAAAATAATTTTTATTAATTATAAATGATCATATAATTTTTATGAATACAATTGTAATTTTTATTAATGTTTGAAAGTTGTTTTTGTCAAAACTCATGAATTTTCGATAAATATCGGTTTTTATTTTAAAAGTGAAAATTCACATATTTAGAAAATTATTTGGATAAAATTAATATTATTTTTGGAATCAGGATGTCGAAATTATCCAATGGTGAATTTTTCATAATTTTCCGAGACATTCGAATTTTTGGGTAAAAATTAAATACCGTTTAAATATATAATGTGTTTTATGACATCATAATGACCCAATAGTGATGTAATAAAATACTATAAACATTATTTTCATCCAGTATATGTTTTACCATTAAAATAATGTTATTTTAGGTTTGTTTGATTTATTTTACAAAGCCTTAGTGGACCCTCCAAGACTTATAAAACATTTTAGCTTTTTAAATTGATTTCCTTGAGAGTGTGAATCACCTCCACATAAGAAACCCTATTATTTTAAGAATTTAGGCCATTGGGATTATAAAATATTTTTTCCACTCCCCTTTGACAAAAACCATGGGAAAAAACCATGAGATGGTTTGTGGTTTTGATTAGTTTAATGTGTGATGTCTCAAACCTAAATAATAAAGAATTCTCCCTCATTTCCTATATAAACTCATCAAAAATCTCACTTACTCTTCACTCAAAGCCTTTAGAGTTCGACCAACCCCTACCCTCCTCTCTCTAAAATCCTCTCAAGTCACCCCAAGCTCTCAAGAAGCCTCTCTCAAGCCCCTCCCAAGATTTTGGGATCACACTTCTAAGGGATTCCTTCCTTTCTCATTTTATCCAAGTTTCTTAATATTGTTATGCCCTTTTATTTTCAATTATAAATATTGGGGTATGATTTTTCACCTCCCCCATACTGAAATACTTATTTTTTAATGATGAGAGTCCCATTTCTCTCTCATTAATGCCTCCTAAGTATACCTGTTACCATACCAAAATTCCGTAAGGGATTTCTCTCCCCTCATTTACATTCAAGCAATTGTTTTGTATTAAAAATATAAATTTCATTACATATTTTGGGACATGTATCTATATGACCCCCTTACTTTCCATTTCATGTAAATATTATGAGACGCCCCTTCCACTCTCATCAACCATTTTTATGAACTCTTATGTCACGCCGTTATGCTGCCAAAATTCCACCGCGATTTTCCAAGCCAAAGTCATTGTATAGTGAATACCATGTCCATTTATCTATCAAGAGTATTCAAATTTGTGCACATTTACTTATTGATTATAGAGTTTCATGTATGAATTATTCATTCCTTTATCGTGTAATAAATGATGATGTTTTATGAATCCATTTTATATGATCCATGTGGCACACTTATGCATGAAATGAAATGTTTAAGAAGGGTGCACCCTGATAACACTACAATGCATTGAGTAAAGTTTAGTATCATGATACGTCATGTGCAATGAGGGTTTACTCATGCTAATTCAAGTGCAATGAGGTTTTACTCATTCTCCATGTTCAATTATCCTTGGCTCATGCTAATACCATGTTAAGTGTTGTTGCCACATTTCCATATTATCGTGCCTTTATGTTCATGTGTCTTTTATGATCTAATGATATTCCTATTTCCTAACATGTAATGTATTCTTTGTTAGGTTTGGTGTTCTGATAACCAACTGTTTTCTAATTTGATTACATGAATGTGCACTTATTATATATTGTTCATTGTTCTGCATGGCTATAATATAATAATGTCCTGGAATATTTGTTGCACTGATAAGGTCATGGCAGATCCACGCTATGATGAGAACCTTGAAATGATATAAAAATATTATTAAATAAAGTTCTATGGTTGGATGACATACTATGATAGGACACATATTATACAGACCGTCATGTGTGAGTACTCGTAAGAAGATGAGACTTTCTCTCGTGGAGTTCACACTTGGTAATCTCCAAGATAGGAGATTATGAGAACATACCCACCAGTATCAAATCCACATGTTTTGGTGTCATCAGACATTTCTATATATGAGCGCATGTAATGGTCCTTATATTTGAAGATTATCATTAACTCATGTCATGACTCTCACACTTAGATTTGCTGACGAAAACCGTCACTAAGACAGTTGGCAGGAAGTAGGGTACGTTGGGTGCATCACGAATGACATGTTGTTAATGGATAAGTCGAGGAAGGATTTGTCCCTTCCATATTTATGGAAGAAAATATCTCAATCCCTTTGATTGAAATAGAACTGTTGAATAAATTCCATGCCCATGGTGTCATGATGAGTTTATTTCTAGAAGTCAAAGAATGATAGATCAAGCATATAGGTTTATGACACTACCATGAAACCCGGTTGATGAGATATTGAGACAAAAGGATTAAATTACATAGTAAGTGTTTGTATGAGGTGACACGACAATGTGGCATCAACTTCTTTCTCTTAGGTGCCTTGAACCGTTGCTAGACAGTAATCTTGGACTTTAGGCAAGCCCGCTTAATGCCAATGAGAAAGAGGCCTAGAGGGTCACACACTAAGTGTATCCAAGTATCTCAAGTAGAATAAATATTATTCCCATACATGGTTTAATAATTATTCAAGGAAGCCTAAATCATTTTAATGTTGGTGGAAGAATAAAATAAAAACAAGTACACGCCGTGTATTAATGATTACACGCCATGTAGTTTTTATTTTGAAAACAAGTACACACCGTGTATTATTGAATGTACACATCGTGTAGTTTTAATTTTGGAAAGTAAATGAATAAATGAAAACATGATATATAGCCGTGTACATTGAATGTACACGTAGTGTAATTTTCAATGAAAAACAAGTACACACCGTGTATTTATGATTACACGCCGTGTAGTTTTTCCAATCGGGATTTTGAGGAAATAATATCATTTTATTAAATGATATTTATTATAATCAGTGTGGGCACATGTCAAGGAATTAATGACTCGACATTGGTTTTTAAAAGAGTTAATGAAATAAATAAAACGCGTAACACATTTATTTATTGTCATAACTCTACAAGCTCAAATATGATTATAAATATCCTCACAACCCTAATTCTTTTCTTAAGAGAATCATTGTGAACAACAATTTTGGAGAATTCTCTCAAGACTGAAAGAACTTTGTCCTATAATAATACTCTCAAGACCGAGAGAGATCCACCTCCATCAGATCAAGGTGATCTAAGGTGGACAACGCAAGCAAAGGATTCTCCACGCTATGAACCATAGATTCCTTTATCAACGTCCAGAGATATGTGGTGCATGTGTGGATCACCTCTAGAGTAATTCTACGCTTGGATTCTGTGACGCAACAATGAATCACCTCGGACCGTGATCAAAAATATCAATGAAGAAAGAATGCCATAAAAGGTACTTCTTGTCAATTAATTAAATTAATTATAATCAACATGTGATGATCTTTCCTTTATGGTTCTGGGACCCTTTTCTTTGTCTATTTCTGTGATTCGATACATGGAGACTGGCGTTTATCGTCGTATTGATCCCGGATTTATCATCGCAAATGAAAAAAATCCAAGTGGGCACATCCTCCCACGAGCTTCCGCTGCGCCCAGGACCTACAAGTGGTATCAGAGGGAGTCACAATGTTGATTATAGTTATTTAATTTTTGTTGATAATTTACGCATTCATATTTGATTCAATTCAAGATAAATCATTCTATAAAACTAAATGAACAAGATCTGTTCTTACTCCTTCGTTTCTCTATTCACATCACAGAAACAACCTTTTGATTTTGATTTTGATTAAATTAAAAATGATGAACTCATTTGGAGGATCCGCTCTTTCTGTCTGTACAACACAAGAATACACGGCGTGTAGTGAAAACTACACGCCGTGTACTTAGGTTCAATGAACCGGTACTGGTATTCCTAACCATGCCGTGTGAATTGATTACACCTAAGTATTTATTACCCCATGTTGACTAGAAATGAACAGCATGTGGGAACAGGAATACACGGTGTGTATGTTGAATCAACATGCCATGTAGTCTGATCCGGACCAGGTGAAACCATGTACAAGGAGAAGTCGTGTTCCGCGTACACAGGATTTCTAGGCCGGTAACCGCGTAACAAGGAAGTACACGCCGTGTTAGATTAATCTACACACCATGTACTCCAAAATTTCCAAAGTACAGAAAACACTCCAAATCCCCCGGCGTGTACTTTGGATAAAGGGTGAAAAATACACAGCGTGTAGGCTATATTACACACCGTGTACTTTCCAGAAATGGAATTTCCCCAGGTTTCCTCCAAAAGTACAAATACATGTACAAGGAATATGGATGATAAGAATCTCAAGGAAATTCAGAAAGAAATTTAAGACAAATAATTGATTAATTATAAGATCATAATTAATTGAATTCAAGCGCGACTTATCTTAAATAATAGAAAGATTAAAAGAATTTGAATTCTAAATATGCGTAAATGTCATTTCATGCTATGGATGATCATGAGTTAGACCAAAGACCCTTTGTATGTGTGTATGGTTTCATTTAAATTTTTTTAATTTAAATTTGTTGGCCTGTGAGACTTCTTCTAATAAAATGTAGGGCCAGTGTTTTCATGGTTTCTTTAATGTAAACCCCATGTAATGGAGGATCTCCCAAGCCAGTGGAGACGGTTCAAAAATCTGAAGCTGAGGCGAAACCAACCTAAGAAGATGCAAAGGTGGACAAATGGGAGATTCAAAACATGAACCATTGGGTTCAAGGTGTTTTCCCTAGGTCAGGGTTAGCTTATCAAACCGCTAGATAAGATAACCAATAGAAGCTCATGATCATGCCATATTATTTTATTTTTGTCTGATTGCATGGTTTATTTATTATGTATGTGTTGTCACGATCACATAATTAATGAAATAAACAAGCATTCAAATATGGAATAAAATAAAAACCAGACTATGTGTAAACATTATCAGAACATGGTTAATCTCTTAAGAAAGAATCACTTAATATTAACAAGCATGTGATAATGCAAAACTACGCATAAAGAAAAAAATCCCTCAAATACCATATTAAGTCAGACCAAGCCTTCCGTTGCTTGATTAAGGGCAAGACTCAATAAAACTATGTGTTTGACCAACCCTTGTTGGGACACTTACTTTTATAAAGGAATCTCTTATGAAAGTTTCAGGTTGACTTAAACATTTTACATCAAGAGGAGTAATCCTTACTAGACTTGTTGTAAAATGGAGGCAAGTTTTGAGGAAATCCAAGTCAGGATTTCAGGATTGGGGAGTCCACTCAACAGATCAAGGAACTATAAGCTCATAATTGGCAAAGACCTTCCTACCTAAATACCTTCAAATAGCTTGACCAACCATTGTTGGGGTTATGAAAAGGGGAATATGGATCCTTGCCACTATAATTTCAAAGCAACTGGACATTATGAGTTCAATGGTGAGGGCCATTGGGAATTGATAAAATAGTGGAAGAATTTATAAATTAATTTATTATTTTTCATAAAATGTAATCAAGAAAGTACTGATAAATCTACTCTTTTAATTTGTAGAATCAATATGACAAGCTCGTCAACCACATTCTCTCTGCGATCAATTCTGGATAAAGACAATATCCTCACCGGTAGTAACTTTCAGTAATGGTTTAGGCGCCTTCGGGTTATCCAATGCCATGAACGAAAGTTTTACGTGCTGGAGTCCTCACTTCCTGATTCTCCTGCCCATGGGGTGAGTGATCAAGATTTCCTAGTCTATGATCAACATTTTAATGATGCACTCGACGTTCAATGTTTGATGCTATCATCAATGTCTAGTGAGCTCATGAAGTCTCATGAAGACATGGATTCCTATAGCATGCTCGAGCACCTCTGTGATCTATACCAGGAGAGAGAAAGAAATAAAAGGTTTGAGATCTCCAAGGCTCTATTTCAGAGCAAGCTTGGAGAGGGTGCCCCAGCTGGGCCTCATGTAGTCAAGCTCATTGGCTACATTGAGCACTTGGAGGTTCTGGGTTTTAAACTCCCTGAAGAACTGGGTACCGATCTCATTCTTGCATCACTCCCCCAGAGCTTCTCTAACTTTGTTGTAAATTTCGACATGAGAAACGTTGAGAAGTCTCTATTTGATCTTCTTATCCTTATTCGCCAAGTGGATAATGATATGAAGAGTGATAAACCTTATGTCCTTATGGTGAATAAAAGGAAAGGGAAGGTGGAGAGATTTAATCCCAAAGCTTCTTTAAGGCCTTCCAAGAAAAGGAAGATCAAAGGGGAGGCAAGAGAACAGGAGGCTGTTTGTTTCGCACGTGGAAAGAAGGGTCACTGGAATAAAAACTGCACCCAGCCAAGGAAGCAAGGGGAAGCTTCAGGTGCATTTGTTATCAAATTCAATCTATCCGTTTCTACTAATTGGGTATTATATACTGCTTGTGGTTCTCACATATGTATCCAAATACAGAAACCAAGTAGATTCAGAAAGATTGACCGAGGTGAGGTGGATATGCGAGCAGCCAACGGAGCCAGACTCGATATTGTAGCTGTCGGAGACTACCACCTCACATTGACTACTGGGATGGTCTTGGTTTTAAAAGGATGTTATTATGTACCCTCTGTAACCAAAAACATTATACCAGTATCCAGATTAGATACTGATGGATTCATCTTCAAATTTGGAAATGAATGTTGCTACTTTTATAAATATAGCATTTGTTTTGGTAGGGTGAATTTATATAACGGACTTTATGTGTTAGACTACACAAACCAAGTAATAGAAATTGATGACAAAGTTAATTCACATGACTCATACCACACCCAACTTTGGCATCACCGGCTAGGTCATGCCAATGAGAAATGTTTTACAAAATTACATCAAGATGGGTATTTAGATTCTTTCGAACTAAAACCACTTGGTGTATGCCATGTGTGTCTACAAGGAAAAATGACCAAATCCCCATTTAGTGGGAAAGGTTAAAGGGCTAAAGAGCTTCTAGAATTAGTTCACACAGATTTATGTGGACCATTTCCAGTTGAACCAAGGGGTGGGTTCTTGTACTTCATAACTTTTACTCATGATTTTAGTAGATATGGATATATTTACTTAATGTGGTATAAGTCAGATTCTTTTGATCGGTTCAAAGAATACAAGAATGAAGTTGAGAACCAGATTAGTAAGAAGATTAAGAAACTCCGCTCAGACAGAGGAGGAGAATATCTTAATCAGGACTTCATTGATTTCTTACGGGAGTTTGGGATTCTATCTCAACTCACTCCTTCTTACACGCCTCAGTGGAATGGTGTAAGTGAATGGAGGAACTGCACCCTGTTGTACATGGTGAGATCAATGATGAGTCATGCGAGTCTTCCATTATCCTTTTGGGGATATGCATTCCAAATAGAAACACACATACTAAACCAAGTACCAACTAAATCGATAAATGGTATTCCATACGAATTATGGAGTGGATACAAAGCCATGTTATCAAATTTACATGTGTGGGGTTGCGAAGAATTTGTTAAGGCCTCTTCAGGTAACAAAATTGCACCCCAAGGCACAAAGTGTATCTTTATAGGATATCCCAAGGAAACAAGGGGATATTACCTATACAACACCTCAGATAAAAAGGTTACAGTGGAAAGACACGCCATATTCCTTGAGAGGGAGAACATATTAAAAATATATAGTGGGAGCAAGATAGATTTCGATGAAGTCGAGGCTCAAGATACACAAAAGTTGGTACAAGAACAGATTCCACAAAGCCCTGTGGAAGAACAATCTGTTCCGGTGACACAAGAACTGCGTAGGAGCACGAGAGAGGTAAGAGAACCAGAATGATATGGTTTTCTTATCACTAAGGATGGTGACTCATTATTGGTTGAAAATGATGATCCTCTTACCTACAAGGAATAAGTTAAAGGCACAGACGCTGCCAAGTGGCAAGAAGCCATGAATTCTGAAATGGATTCCATGTACCAAAACCAAGTTTGGATTTTGGTAGATCCTCCAGTTGATGTAAAGCCTATTGGTAATAAATGGGTATTCAAGAAGAAATTGGACATGGAGGGGCAATTCAGCACCTATAAGGCACAACTGGTTGCAAAAGGTTTTAGACATCATCAAGGAAGTGACTATGATGAAACCTTTTCACCGGTTGCGATGCTGAAATCCATCAGAATCCTATTGTCCATTTCTGCTTACAATGACTATGAAATTTGGAAAATGGATGTAAAAACAACATTCCTTAACGGGAACCTCTAGGAAGATTTCTACATGACACAACCTAAAGGGTTTGTGACTCCAAAGGATGCCAATAAAGTATGCAAGTTGGAGAAATTCATTTATGTATTAAAGTAAGCATCAAGGTCATGGAACATTCGTTTTGATGAAGCCGTAACAGAATTTGGATTTATTAAGAATGAATGTGAGACTTGTGTCTACAAAAGGTTTAGTGTAAGTGCAGTTTTTTTCCTAATAGTATATGTTGATGACATATTACTAATTGGAAACGAAGTACCTGTCTTACAGTCAGTTGAGGCATGGTTGGATAAACGATTCTCTATGAAAGACTTGGGCGAGGCAGCATATATTCTTGGGATCAAGATCCATCGTGATAGATCTAAGAGAATGCTGGGCCTAAGTCAAAGTACATACATTGACAAGATACTGAAGAGATTCGGTATAGAACAGTCCAAGAGGGGATTGTTGCCAGTGTCACATGGAATTCATCTTTCGAAGAAAATGTGTCCTCAAACACATGAGGAAAGAATGAAAATGGAAAGTATTCCTTACGCATATGCAATTGGGTCAGTCATGTATGTTATGCTATGTACAAGGCTAGATGTTTCTTACGCATTAAGTGCGTTAGGCAGATATCAAGATGATTCAGGAGACCGCCATTGGATGGAAGTCAAGACTATCCTTAAGTATCTGAGGCGTACTAAGGATATGTTTCTGGTTTATGGAGGAGATGAGGAACTAGTCATCAGAGAACATGTAGATGCTATTTTCCAGACTGATCAAGATGATGTGAAGTCGCGGACTGGATACATCTTCAGTTTGAATGGAGGTGCAGTGAGCTGGAAGAGCTCAAAGCAAGGTGTGGTTGCAGATTCTACAGCAGAGTCCGAGTATATCGCAGCTTCTGAGGTAGCTAAATAAGTAGTATGGATGCGAAGCTTCATCCAAGAGCTGGATGTAGTACCTAGAAGTAAAGATCATATCACACTCTATTGTGATAATACTGCAGCGGTGGCACTTGCAAAAGAGTCAAGGTCACATCAGCGGACAAAGCACATACTTCAGAAGTATCATCTCTTGAGGGATTTTTCTCAGAGAGGTGAAGTTGTAGTGAGCAGTATTTCCACGGAAGACAACATGGCGGACCCCTTGACTAAGGCCTTGACTCAGCAGAAACATGATCATCATGTGAGGTCTAGCGGACTAAAGGTCGTAGGCATTCGGCTCTAGTCTAAGTGGGAGTTTGTTAGGGTTGGTGTCCTGAGAACCAACTGTTTTGTACTTTGATTACATGAATGTGCACTTATTATATATTGTTCATTGTTCTGCATGACTATAATATAATAATGTCCTGGAATATTTGTTGCACTGATAAAGTCATGGCAGATTCCCGCTATGATGAGAACCTAGAAATGATATAACAATATTCTTAAATAAAGTTCTACGGTTGGATGACATACTATGATAGGACACATAGTATACAGAGTTTCATGTGCGAGTACTTGTAAGAAGACAAGAATCTCTCTCATGGAGTTCGCACTTGATAATCTCTAATATGGGAGATTATGAGAACAAACTTTCCAGTAGAAATTCCACGTGTTTTGGTGTCATCGGACATTGCTATCTACGAGCATATGTAATAGTCCTTAGACTGGAAGAATATCATTAACTCATGCCATGACTCGCGCACTTAGATTTGCTGACGAAAACCGTCTCGAAGACAGTTGGTGGGAAGTAGGGTACGTTGGGTGTGTCACGAATGACATGTTGTTAATGGATAAGTCGAGGAAGGATTTGTCCCTTCCATATTTATGGAAGAAAATATCTCAGGCCCTTTGATTGAAATAGAACTGTTGAATAAATTTCATGGCCATGGTGTCATGATGAGTTTATTTCTAGAAGTCAAAGAATGATAGATCAAGCATATAGGTTTATGACACTGCCATGAAACCTGCTTGATGAGATATTGAGACAAAGGGATTAAATTACACAGTAAGTGTCTGTATGAGGTGACATGTCAATGCGGCGTCAACTTCTTTCTCTTGGGTGCCTTGACCCTTTGGTAGACAGTAATCTTGGACTTTAGGCAAGCCCGCTTAATGCAAATGAGAAAGAGGCCTAGAGGGTCACACACTAAGTGTATCCAAGTATCTCAAGTAGAATAAAGAATATTCCCATATGTGGTTTAATAATTATTCAAGGAAGCCTAAATCATTTTAATGTTGGAGGAAGAATAAAATAAAAACAAGTACACGCCGTGTATTAATGGCTACACGCCGTGTAGTTTTTATTTTGAAAACAAGTACACGCCGTGTATTATTGAATGTACACGCCGTGTAGTTTTCATTTTGGAAAGGAAATGAATAAATGAAAACATGATATACATGTCGTGTACATTGAATGTACACGCCATGTAGTTTTCAATGAAAAACAAGTACACATCGTGTATTTATGATTACACGCTGTGTAGTTTTTCCAGTCGGGATTTTGAGGAAATAATATCATTTTATCAAATGATATTTATTATAATCAGTGTGGGCGCATGTCAAAGAATTAATGACTCGACATGGGGTTTTCAAAAGAGTTAATGAAATAAATAAAACGTGTAACGCGTTTATTTATTGTCATAACTCTACAACCTCAAACCCAATTATAAATATTCTCACAACCCCAATTCTTTTCCTAAGAGAATCGTTGTGCACAACAATTCTGGAGAATTCTCTCAAGACCGAAAGAACTTCGTCCTCCAAGAACACTCTCAAGACCGAGAGAGATCCACCTCCATCGGATCAAGGCGATCTAAGGCGGACAAAGCAAGCAAAGGATTCTCCACGCTAGCACCCAGAGATTCCTTTGGCAACGTCCAGAGATATGTGGTGCACGTGTGGATCATCACTAGAGGAAGTCTACACTTGGCTTCTGCGACGCAACAACGAATCACCTTGGAACGTGATCAGAAATATCAATGAAGAAAGAACATCATAAAAGGTACTTCTTGTCAATTAATTAAATTAATTATAATCAACTTGTGATGATCTTTTTTTTATGGTTCTGGGACCCTTTTCTTTGTTTATTTCTGTGATTCGATCCGTGGAGACTGGCGTTTATCGTCGTATTGATCCCGGATTGATCATCGCAAATGACAAAAAGCCAAGTGGGCACATCCACCCACGAGCTTCTGCTGCGTCCGGGACCTACATTCTTCATGTTATGCCTTGTTTACTCCCTTACTGGGCTTTATAACTCACCATTTTCTTATGCATGTCATCTGGTTACCCCTTGCAATGCTAAGTACGAGAGAATGTAGTGGTCATGTAGAGGAAGTTTTCAATAAAGATGTTGTGTTTCATGTTGTAAGTCGTTATGTAATGTTCCTAAGCCCCAAAGACATGAGACCTCTCGATCTTCTATGTTGTTTCAAGTAAAGATTTTACATAATAAATCATGTCTAAGTGAGTAATAAAGAACAGAGTTGTTATAGGTCCTCAATCTGTTTCGATATAATTATAAATATGATAAATATATTTATTATTTAAATATATTTATTTTAATTTTATAAGTATTTATGAGAACATAATAGATTAATGGGTATAACATTAATGAATCATATACCTAGTAAAATATAGATAATAACAAATGAGTCATCACATATGGACAACATGAATAGTAATAAGGGTGTAATGTATAAATGAACATTAATTCATGATGAATACATCACATATGCACGTCAATTATAGTTACATATCAATATATTTATTGACCAAATTCATTGGAAACATATATTTATTTAAATATATATATATATATATATATATATTTGTAGTTATAATTATAAATATATATATATTTTAAAAGTATTTACATATAATTATAAATATAATAAATATATTTATTATTTAATAAAATTTATTATGATCTTATAATTATTTAAATATATATTTATAATTTTATAAATACTTTTTTTAAAGCATTATATATGTATATTTGAATTACTAAAAAATATATATTAACTATAAACATGTGTTTTTTATTTAATGTATACAAATGAACATTATTTTTGAATATAAATATAATAATTTTATATAAATTAATAATATTTTTTATTAGAAACTTTTTTCAGCGCTTTTATCTAGTGATGATAAAATCCCCCATTTTATCAGCGCGTTTTTCTTAGCGCTGATAAAAGTCGGTGCTGCCCTTGCACCGATCTATGGTAGTGAACATGAAATTATTCTCGTTGAATTTCTTGATCATGAATTTCCCCATCATCTAGACACGTCATCAGTTCGAACCTCCTCAATTTCACAATGATGTATTTAATAATCTCAATAATTTTTTTATAATTAGAAAGATCAACTGCAATCGCAATTACAGTTCATACTCAAATGAATGAGAATTATTAATACCTAAAAAAGGAACACCGTCGGATGAGAACCATGGTTTGATACCACTTGTTGGAACAAAAAATGATTGGTCTTTCAAGGCGACAATAATTGTGACATAAAAATGATGCACAAAATGCAGAAAGTATGAACACCGGATGTTAGAGGTGGACAACTGGGTGGTTAACCAAATACGTATTCGAAAACCGAATTAAAAAAACAAACCGAACGGGTATACTAAAATGAGTTTTGATTAAAAATAATTTATTTGGTCAACATTTGAAGATTTTGTTGGTGGTTTTGGTTATTAATTTTAATAACCTAAAACACAAAATTAACCAAATTTATAATTTATTATTAATTTAACATTTTAAACAATCTAGGGGATTGCTTATAATAAAAAAAACAATACATTTTTATTTATAATTTTATGTTTATCTTGATTTTTTTTATTACTGAAACATAAAAAATAATAATAATTGTTATTCGATTCGATTATTAAAATGATAACATAAAAATTTGAATTCCACGCAAAAGGCATGTGTAAAATGAGTAGCCGATCGAGAAACACCGTCGGAGAGGCGGGAGCCCTCATCCACCCTTGCGGCCTCCTCGGCTGGGTGGTTGGTGAGGCCACACCAGCCTTGCCCGCCCCATCCTTTGGTGAGGCCGCCGTCCAGCCTCCCTCCCTCTCTGTTTTTGTACTTTATAAAGGGCTGCCAAGCGGGCGGAGGGCAATGCGATCGAGGAAGAGAGAAGCGGGCAGAAATGGTGTCCATCGATGGAGAAGTTGGGAACAAACAGATCCTTCTCAAGCACCACGTCAAGGGTTTCCTCAAGGAATCGGACATGGAGCTGAGGACCGCTCGGATTCGTCTCCGCCTCCCTCAGGGCTCCGGCGGGGTTTTGTTGAAGAATCTTTACTTGTCCTGCGATCCCTACATGCGAAGCCGGATGTCCCCTCTTCAGGGAAGCTACTTCGAATCCTTCACACCGGCCTCCGTAAGCATATCTACTGTCATTATCGCTGTTTGAAATTTGCTTTACTTCGATGATTAAATTAATATTAGTTTGAGCATATTCTAATTTTGCCTCTGTTAGACTATTAAATTATTGGCTACAGTTTAAAATCTTGATTAGAATTAAAGTTTTATGGAAGGGAGTGGATTGGGGATTTCATGATAAGAAACCAGTACGACAGTCATGAATTTTTATCATAGACGCACTGTGAGCAACTGTTATAATGTTATTATATGCCTTTATTATAACATTTACTGATGCAGCCCTTGTCCGGCTGTGGAGTTGGTAGAGTTTTGGATTCCGGGCATCCAAACTTACAGAAAGGAGATTTGGTATGGGGCCTGACAGGATGGGAAGAGTACAGTCTCATTTCCTCACCTGAAACACTCTTCAAAATCCATCATACTGACGTTCCCCTTTCCTATTACACTGGAATCCTCGGTACAATTTCTGGTTTGAGCTATGAAGCTTCATTTTCCCCTTAAAAATGCAAATTCCAAACGATCTATTGTTACTTTGATTATTTGCAAAAACCAAAAAAACATGTTGGATTATTGTAAAATTTTATCATGTAGGTATGCCTGGGATGACAGCATATGTGGGCTTTTATGAAATTTGTTCTCCTAAGAAAGGAGAATTCGTCTTCATATCAGCAGCAGCGGGTGCTGTTGGTCAGCTAGTAGGGCAGTTTGCAAAGTTGATGGGCTGCCATGTTGTTGGGAGTGCTGGTTCCCAGGAAAAGGTTGATTTGCTGAAGAACAAGTTTGGGTTTGATGAGGCTTTCAACTACAAAGAAGAGCCTGATTTGGCTGCAGCCTTGAAAAGGTTGGCGGGGTTATGTTTTTATGGGTTCATTACCATTCTTGAAAAATTTGAAACACTTGATTGAGGGTTCTGTGTGTGTATCAGGTGTTTCCCTAATGGCATTGACATATATTTTGAGAATGTTGGGGGGGAGATGCTGGATGCGGTTCTACTGAACATGAGGGACCATGGCCGCATTGCTGCGTGTGGGATGATTTCTCAATACAACCTCCAGGAGCTTGAGGGCGTGCGCAACCTTTTGTGCATCGTCACAAAACGGATCCGTATGCAGGGGTTCGTTGTGTCTGACTCTTACCCACAGTACCCAAAGTTCCTTGACACCGTCCTTCCTTTCATTAGAGATGGAAAGATCGTGTATGTTGAGGATGTTGCGGAAGGCCTTGAGAGCGGTCCGGCAGCCCTGCTAGGGCTCTTTTCTGGCCGTAACATTGGTAAACAATTGGTGGCGATTGCACATGACTGATTCTCTAGAGTTGCATTAGTGCTTGGTTGTGCGGTGGCATGGTTGATGATTTTAATACATGGGAGGTGATTGTAAGGTTTAAATTGTCATAAAATCCATCTCATTCCCTTTTCCCTATCTCATTTCAAATGAAGTCTTAATGGCGGATAAAGCTACTAGATCCCAACTTCATGAGGGTTTGTTGTCATTCTTCGGTGTCATGAAGATCAATTACTTAGATGTTGCATGATAGGCACATTGAAAATGCCCGATTGCCACATCACCGTTTTGAAATTGTGCGCCAACTCCACATGCCATTGGTGTTTCAAGATGTCGTATATGTTGAATGTGTATAACTGTTTCTTTTATTGCCATGATCAAAGTCTTTGGGTGTAGGTGGGTTTAAGTGGTTTTAGGTTAAGAGTTGTGTCAAACTTCCATACCTCCCACCTTTTTTATATATGGTGGTCAGGGGGGTCGTCCATCGAAACCACATCTAAGCTAGAGAGCTATTGTATTCGGGAAAAGAGGCTTGAGAGCTCCATAGATAGAGAGTTTTTGTAAAGCTTTATTCATAGAGAAAAAAAAATGCTCTTTTGTTCCCATTTTTATTTATGTTTGTTCTGTGAATTATAACATGCGGTATTAGAGAGTGGGTTTATGGCGACAAAAAAGTTTCAAGTTTGGGACATTGTTGTTTTTCAGTAGCTCAAATCTGATATCTAATTGTCCAGAATAAAAAAGCTCAGAATTATAAGTTCAATACAAAAAAACAGTGCATCAGTTGGAGGTTGGATAAGCTCAAACAATCTTTTTGAAGTTTTTTAATTTGATGTTCTAGATCTGCCAATGGTTGGTTGAAGACGAGATGGTGTCATTGTTGTGTTAATGTGACATCAGCAGCCTCACCGCCTCATTACCATGTTAGCAGGGTGTCACATCATCGCAATTATAGTGCCACATCCTTGATGAAAGTTTCAACAATTTCAAAAAGGCCCTTAAAGTTTTTGGAAGTCATGAAGTGGTCCTTGAACTTCTAGAAACTACAAAACAACCCTTAGTAAGGGGGTCCTATAGATACATGTCCCAACATATGTAATGGAATTTATATTGTTTGTGATTATTTTGGTTGTGGATATGCTATCTTAAAACCATTCACCAATTTACTCTGAATGGTTAGTGTTTATTCTTAATGTTTGAGGAAAACTATTTATGTT